>CM034465.1:12837721-12868805 GCA_019925255.1 Litchi chinensis | reverse complement strand
ATAGCTCTTATCCAAAACTCATCATTCATAGCTTCAATCATAATTTTAGGTTCAAACAAAGAATTAAAGCATACATGTTGAACAACATTCACATGTTTCTTTCTAGTGACTACACTTTTAACAAGTTTACCAATAATGAGTTCAATTGGATGATTCTTTTTTATCCTGAAGGAAAGTTTCTTAAGATCTTGAGCCACACTAGTCGATGATTCATCTCCTGCTTTCACTGTCTGTTGTTGTGATGTTGTAACATTGAAATTGTTAGTTACAACATTGTTAATGTCTATTGCAACAAACTTAGATCCTATTGCAATAGTTGATTCATTGATAGATTCATCTTACCTCAGGCTGACCATTATATCCTCTTTTGAACTTCTTACAAAATTAGCACAATCATCAACAATTACATTTACAGACTCCATAACAGTATGAATTCTCATGTTATAAACACGATATGCTCTACTATTGATTGAATATCCCAAGAAAATTCCATCATTGCTTTTGGAATCAAACTTACCCAGTTGTTTCTAGTCAATTAGAATATAACATGCACTTCCAAAAGTGTCAAAGTAACTCAACTTAGGTTTCGTACCTTTCCAAATCTCCTAAGGAGTTTTGTTAGTGCCTAGTCTAAGATAAACTCTTTTAATTATGTAGCAAGTAGTGTTCAAAGCTTCTACCTAAAATTTTTTGGCAACCTTTTTGTTGTTTAATATAGCTCTAGACATTTCCTGTAGTGTTCTATTCTTTCTCTCCACAATGCCATTCTGTTTTGGTATTTTTAGAATAGAGAATTCATGTGAAATTCCATGATTATCACAAAAATCAATATAGCAAAAATTGTCAAACTCTTTACCAAGATCATTCATTATCCTCTTTATTTTATGCTCTACTTGAGTGATACGTTTAACACACAAGTTTTTAAACATAACAAAGGTATACCTTGAAAAATCATTTACACAAACAAAGTCATTCTTCTTACCTCCCAATCTTTTCACTTGCATAAGACCTATAATATCCATATGAAGTAGTTCCAACACATTTGATATTGCAATGTTCTGCACATTTTTATGTTCTGCAAAGGGCGATGAAGCTGAATATCCCATCGATTATCAATGATCCGAAAAAATGCTTGATACTTCTTTTCAACCCCATTAAAAGACTTAGCAATTGCTTCTTTAGCCCTATCCATAGCTTCATATATATACCTCATAGGAGGCTTTCTCTCATCGTCCACTAAGCGAAGTACACGCACTAGTGGACTAGACACCTTCAAAGCATTTATTACATTGGTCCAAAAAGATGGTATCAAAATCACATCTATAACCTTTTTACCTCCTGTTTCTTTTGCCCACTTGCTCATCATCCACTCGTTAGAGATAAACATCTTTTTGAGGTTGTTTTTCAAACTATTCATCCTGCCTAAATTGTTAAAGACAGTTGTAAATCGTGTTTTTGTAGGCCTCAACAACTCTTTCTTGTCGGTAAACTTTCTAAGCATGTTTACCAACCCCGAACGAGTGTAGATATAGCTATTCACCATAACAGATTTCTCAAATGTCTTCTTCATAACAGGAAACTTGAAAATGTCTTCCAATATTAAATCCAAGCAATGGGCTGCACATGGTGTCCAAAACAACGTAGGATACTTTGACTCTAAGAATTTCCCTATTGTTATTTGGAAAAAAAAAAAAAAGACATTAGTAGGTATATAATCTAAATCTTCAAATTGTTTATTTATTCATAAAGAATTAAATATAAAACAAAAATGAATTTCTTTCATACCTACCATAACATTATTTGAAACACTGTCGGTGACCACTTGCACAACATTTCTTACTCCTACCCTTTCAACACATTTACTTAATAATTCATACATCTTCTCTCCAGTCTTTGCATATCCTGAAGCATCAATAGACTCTAAAAACATGCTTCCTTTAGGATAATTTATTAAAAAGTTAATCAACGTCTTCTCCCTCTTATCCTTCCAACCATCACACAAGATAGAACATCCATACTTGGCCCATGCTTGTTCATGATCTTTCATCTGCTACGAGTGGTTTCCACTTCTTGTTTGAGAAGGGGAACCCTGACTTCATGGTAAGTAGGTGACTTTACATTTGGACCATATTGACCAACTGCCTCTATAAACCCTTTAAAGCTATCATATGTCACGACATTAAAAGGAATACCCACATCATACATCCATCTGGCAAAGTTTCTACAAACTCGACTCCTTAACTCTTTCTTTGCATGGTCATTCTCATCCAACCTCGTTTGCCTTCCTTTGTTCTTTAATACACATGTTTCTGGGTTACAACTATAAAAGAGATCCATTGGGCCCTTCTGTTTTGGCCCTTTAACAGGTTGTTTCCTAATATTTGATTGTCGCGCTTGGGGCTTATCCTCATTATCATCAAATTCGTCAAATTGAAACTCATCATCTAATGATGGTGCCATATTTCGCTCATCTTTGTCATTCTTCTTCTTTTGCATGAACTCTTAAATCTCCTGTCTTACTGATGGAGGACATTATAGACAAACTTTAGTATTCCTATGTCCACCAGCTAAATGTTGTTTTGCCTAAAAAATATCACTTTTTGTCACTTTACCACAAAATTTACATGTGATGTTATTTTTTTTATTAGGATTAACTTCAAAGTATTTCCGCGCAGAGTCGATTTTGTTACTCGAATAACTCGACGTCGAAGACGACATTGAGAGCTCCTACTAAAATAAATTAGGGCAATACCACAATAACTTTATTACTCAATAATCAATAGATTTAATACTATGATATTTGTGTAAATGTATATATATATAATAACAAAATCATTTTATAAAACTCACAAGTCACACTGTCACAAGCTCATAGCAACTCACAACAAACAAGTCACAACAACTATTCTATAATGCTAAAACAGAAGTTCTTGGTAATGTTGGACAGAAAACCACATTAGTTCAAGTACAATAACTCACAAACTCAAAAACTAAGAAGAGAGAAGAGGAACTAAGTCACTAACTTGATTATAGCTTCAAAAGAGAGGAACGGAGAAGAGAGGAGGCTGGAATCGGTGACTGGAGGCTGGAATCGGTGACTGGAGTCTGGATTGTGGACTGCCGACTGGAGTCTGGACTGCCGGCATAAGCTGGTTGGGTTATCGACGTGAGCAAAAAAGAAGAGAGAAGAAGAGATCGACGATTGTACTGTCAGTCGTCGGCGTGAGCAGAAGAGGAGAGAGGAGAAGTAGATCGGTGGCTGGAGAGCAGAGAAGAAGAGACCAGAAGTAGATTGGCAGTTGGAAAGTGACCTAAGTGGGATTTCAGTAGCTGTCGGTGGCCAACGAGCTATTTTCGACCGTTAGAAAGCTATTCTATCTATTGCAATGGTCACCGGGGAGATGAGAATACGAGACAGGGATTTTTAGCCCCTTTGATCGACTCTAACCCTTATAAAGGGTCGCGATTTTGTAAGGTGTGCCTAGGCACACCTACCGCCTCATCGCCTAGGTGCGCAAGGCGCGCCTAATGAACACAGGTGCTCCTCAGGTGACGCCAAGCGTCGGAACAGTGCCTTGAGTCGCCTAGCTCCTGGGCGCTCGCCTAGGCACGCCTTTGATAACTATGGTCAGAAGAACACTTATTTGAGCAAGATAAAGTAGTGTAGCAATTTAAATTAGACCCATGCTTTCCTAGTGCTTTTGTTTATATCAACTTTAACTCTTTGAGTTTGTCTAGGAAAGTTCTTCTAGACCAATACAATATGGCATAGCATCTAGATTTGATGTGATCTTTAACACCACAAAAATAATAAGTTGGAATAAACTTACCAGACTTACCTTTGTACCCAAACACTTTTGGTTTCTTACCTGCTGTGCTGACACGCTAAGAGCATGTTACATCATGCAAACTGAAAGTTGCAACTGTCTTTTTACTTAAGGGCTTTACAAACACTGTTTTGGATTTTGACTTGTCAATACCGAAGTCTAATCCAAAGTGATTTCCAGCTAGTTTTCCTACTACCAAAATCTCATTCAGCCTTTCAATTCTAGAATTCATCATCTTCATGCCTTTTTGAGTCATTTCAAGTTCACTTGAAAGTTCTCTAATGTTGTACTCCTTTTCTTTAATCAAAGACTCAAGTTCCTACAATTTCATTTCAAAGATTTCTTTAGATTTAACAAGAATATCATTCTTCTTCATAAGAGATTGATTTTCATAACCCTCGACCACTTTATGTTGCGTTACGTGCAGAGGAAGTGACCGAAGCACAAATTAGTGAACCGCTGCTTCTTGACCCCATCGTGCAGCAAATTTAATACAGCCTCAATGTTAGAGAAAGTGTCCAAATGGTCCCGTTTCACCATACGGCCTTGTAGTAATAATTATCAGATGTTTTCAGCCTCTGTGCTAAACCACCCATCTATAAAGAATAGCATAATAGAAACAACAATCAGAAATAGAAATAGAACGAGAAACGAATTTCCATTAGCTCGTGAACACACACAGTTAGTTCATGAACACATACAAATTACATCACCACGACATGATTTCCTTATAATAGAAACAAAAATCGGAAACATGTGGCACAAATATGAATCTGAAATAGAAAATAGCCAGCAAAAAACGATTTTCCATTAGGGTGCGAACACACATACAAACAAGGTGCGAAACACACACACACAAAAGGCGCAAACCACACATAGAAGACGCAAAACACATAAAAAAGGGCAAAACACACACATATAAAGGGCATAGAACACACACACAAAGGGCACGAAACACGAACAAAGAGTGCAGACCAAACACAAAGGGCGCGGACCACACTAAATCATTCAAACATGCTTCCCCCCTCAATCCAAGTTCACAAACAATCAAAATCAATCATCATTTACACTTCACAAAAACTGACCTGAATCCAAGTTCACAAACAAACCAAATTAATAACCATCCACAAAACCCATCGTAATCCAACTAATCCAAGTTAAAAAATATAAAAATCAATCACCATTCACGACAACCCATCCAAAAACTTAAAACTTACCTTAAAATCCTCAAAAACCCGTCATCGACTGTTCTTCTCTATTGAAAACTGTTCATCTTCTATCGTCGCCATCGCCAATGGTTCTTCTCTCTTCCCAAGTCGTTCGTCTTCTCCGTCACAACGTTTTCTTCTTTGTGAAAATAGGTTTCTTTTTGTGTGTGTGTGTGTGTGGCTATTTGTTTTTTGAATGGGAGTTTTATTGTTTCCAGGGTGTGTGCCACCCTTTGAATTTATCCTTATTGATATCTTGACTAACTTAACCTCTTTCTTGTATCGATTTTTCTTCCCAATTTCAGTTTCAGTTTTAGTTTGCTAAAGTTTCAAACTCTTTAAAAGCTCAAGCGTTTTTTTTTTTTTTCAAATTATTTAAAAAATAATATTTTATCATTAAAAAAAAAGAATAATAAAAAGTGTCAGAAAAATTGAGTTTAGTTTTTTGGTGCAAGTAAATCATAAACTCAATTATTTAATGAAAAAAAAAATCATTTTAAGTAAATATATTTTTGAAATATCAAATTTTTATCAAATGAGCATCAACCATGGGTCTACTGAAGTGATCCGAAAGCTAAACTCATAAGTTAAAGCCAAAGTAGGAATAAAACAACAAAATCAAGCTATCACTTCACAATTCCATGTGAATTGTGATTTTTTTTTTAAAGAAAAATAAAAAATTATGTGAACTGCGAATTATGACCTTGTAAAATAAACAAAATAATCATTCTCATGATTGCAATTTATGTATGTAGTTTTTAATAAAGAAAACATCTAACTTTATCGTTTAGTTAATATTAAAGATAACTGCTAGATCGAATTGATAAATGAGATTTGTAATACGTAAAGCACCTCTATCGTCTAATAAGTGTAATGAAAAAAAATTCTAAATAAGGGTAGTAGAATTTTGAACTCCGGATCTCTAAACTCTCGTAGCACATCAATAACAATCTAATTCAAAAGTTTTAACTAATAAAAAAAGGTCCTACAACAGTATTAAAGACTATTTAAACGTACACATATAATAACCACAGACCACAGTAATTCGTACAGATAAATTTCAAGAACACCGGCACAAAACTCTCATTTTCCCTTCTCCTCAGAATGTGGATATCGAAGGACTTTCTTCCAGACAAGCTTCACGCGGTTAATTAATGGGCTGCAAGGAAGAACGTTGCAAATGGCCATGAACAATTGCTCCCAAGCAGTTATAAACGACACAAATAATGGGTAGTGTGTTAGTGCCAGCACGCTCACTGGGAAGAACGCAGCACTGCAAATTAGAGTTATAGTCCAATTTCGACGCTCATCCAATTGAATGATGAGATAAATGGTTGACGAGAAAGCGAGCATAGTTGTTACCACGGACATGAAGAGTAAGGTAAAGCCGAGCGTTAGCTTTCTAGGGAGTGCAGTTTGAAAATCTTCGAGCTCGAAAGGTGATGAAATGATAGAGAGAAACATAACAACGGAAGTCAAGGAGCAGGATAAGGAGATGATGTCTGAGATGGTGAAAAAAAAGAAGACAGGGGAGTAGAGGAGAATTGGTCGACCATTCTTGTCATTAGTACCTCCAGGTACAGTGAAGGCGGCAGCAAAGACAACAGTGGCGACAAGAACAGAAACTGCAGAGCATGACTGAGAAGTCTCTTTTATCCAATTTTGTGCCTCCTTATGTTGATCTTTATGCTTTTCTTTCAAGATATCCTCAGCAGTCTTCTGTTCTCTGTCAGGCAGCATCTTATAGTATGATGGCACTATTTTCTCCACCCTCTGCGTTGCAAACACATAAAAGAACAAACATCATTTATTTTTCTTATTAAAAATATCTCTAATGAGATGTTTTGGAAATACCATTATGTTGTCTTTAATATGACGTAAATTTTTGTCTTTTATTGAACCTGAGATTTGTTAAGAGGCATACACAAAAAGTACAGAAAAAAGTACAGAAAAAAGTACGTGGTTTGGTGCTAAGACTATTCAACCCTCCACTACCTCTTTTCGATGGTAGGTTTTATACCTAAGTCTCACAAAAATTATGAACATTTTCTCCTATTTATATATATTGTCCCGTCTTATTTTTGAGAGTTGATCTCTGAATACTGCCACAAAGTCACATGGTAATTAGTTCCGACTGTATTTTGATTTGATCTCAATAAAAAAATAAAAAATAGATAAAGATCGTACAAAGATATGTCAGATATGCCTCACAAATTTATATATATTCTGCACAAAGGGTAAACAAACGACAACGAAACTTACACTGAACCATTCTAACTCCTCTTGCAATTGGTAGGCAGGACCAGAGCGAGTTCCTCCTCTGTAATGCTCAGTGTCTGCAACAGCGTGTAAAATGGTGTAGCCTTTGTCATCAATTTGTCGGCCCAATCCGAACATTAGTATTTCTTCTTTGCTCACACGATCGAAAATCTCCTTTTGACGATGCATAGCAGCCACATGCAATATGTTTTGTTTCCTATCATTAACATACTCAATTGCCTGAGGATGGTTATCAAGTATCACCTTGACAAGCTTTGCATTTCCTGTTCTTATTGCAGCAAACAACGGATTTCTCTCTTCTTTCTTTTCTTCTTTTGGAACAGGTCCATATGAAAATAATTGTTCCTCAATCTTTAGGCTCAATGACGTATCCTTCTCTACCAATTTCTGGGAAAGTTTACTAGCGAATGTATGATTTCTTTTCCCTCTCCAAATTTTCCTGGCTACTGGACACCCTGTTTGTATACATATAATTTTATTTTGTTACATGCAAAAGGATGTTGATAATTTAATTTGAACATAAATTTGTTACTCATATAGTGCAAATAAGATTCTGTCCATTCAACTGAAAACTTTTTCTAAGATAGAGATGGTACCTCCAATGATGAATCTCCAGAAAATTTGGTAGATACTATATGGAACTGCCAAAAAAAAAAAAAAAGCACAATCAAATTTGATATAGAAATACCCAGCAGTGAAATTTACGCTATAATTAGTGGAAACTTTATGGATCAATTAAACATTATGTTATCTCATGACGAAGAGCAAATTACAATTTAATTACCTAGTTGAAACCTTAATTCAAGCGGAGCAACATTTTCACCTTTATTACAATCTACCTCCTTACCATTAGTGGATCCAGGTAAAATTAACTAACTGAGGGAGTAAAATTATCTTTTAATATTATTATTATTTTTTAAATTAATTTTATAAATTTTAAAATAAATTAAATAAAAAAATTTTAATCAGAGATCAATTTAAAAATATATTTTAAAAAATAAAATAAATAAAATTAAACATTCAATCATCAATTTTCTCAAACATCAATCTTCTTCCAGTTCAAAATCAACAATCATTAATCTTCTCCCACATCAATCTTCTTCCAGTTCAAAATCATCAATCTTCTTCCATATCCTCTTCTCTCCATCTTCTCTCCCTTTCTTTCTCTTCCTGCCCCTTGTCTCTCTCCCTTTTATTCTCAAATTCTAGGTTTCCAAACTGGGTTTCTAGTTGCATGCAAACCCAAATTTGGGTTTACAGACGACTGGAAACCCAAAAAAGGTTCCCAAACATCATCAGCCATCATCAGTCAATCACCCAACATCATCAATCCACTCTTGGAAACCCAAAAAATGACCTCAAACTTCATCAACCATTATCAATCAACCTCCTAACATCATCAATCAAACCTAACTCCAACATAATCAATCTATTACAAAATCATCAAACCCAACATCATCATTGAAATCAAAACCACCAATCAAAAAGAAGGCAAAAAAAAAAAAAAAAAAAAAAAAAAAAAAAGAAATCAACCTCAAAATCATTGACAAACTTAGATGGAGGTTCATCTGGATTCGAATCATCGAAAACCCAGATGTAGGTTCATCTGGGTTCGAATCATCGAAAACTCAGATGCAGGTTCATCTGGGTTTTTCTGGGTTATTCTGGGTTCATCGATTCAAACCTAGATGAAAGTATAATTAGATTCGTATTGACGAACCCAGATGTACCTTCATCTAAATTCGTCGATGAAAACCCAAATGAAGGTTCATTTGGGTTCAACAATGAACCCAGATAACCCAAATGATGAAGGAGAAGAAAGTGACAGCGAGAAAAAAAGAAATGAAAGAGAAGAAAAAAAAAAAAGAAAAGAAGGGAGCACTAGTAGAAATAGGAGAGTGGTAGCGAAGAGAGGAGACGGGCACGACAGATGGAGAAGGGGAGAAGAGATGAGAGCGGCAGAGATGAGTTGAGGATGGTGGGTGGTTTATGTCAGAGATGAATGAAGTGGCTTATTAAAAAAATATTTTGTTTTTTCATTTTTTTTTTATTTGGTCTAATGAGTCAACACATATATTATGGGTATTTTTGTCTTTTCATCGTTTTGATACTATTCACTATTAAATCTAACGAAATCTTGCTAATGACAGGAGGGTAAATTACAATAAAGGTGAAAATGTTGTTAAACCAAAATTAGAGTTTCAACTGGGTAGCTAAATTGTAATTTGCTCCATAACGAATTTTTTAGGAAAAAATCTAAAATCCCCTTAACTGGTAAATAATATCAGTTTATCCCAACTTTTTTAAATATTAGCCAAAAAACCACCTGTCGTTAATCAAAAGTGATTTCCATCCAAATTTTTAATGGTTTTATGACAAAAAAAGGTAAAAGATCAAAATACTCTTACTATATATGAAAAATTAAAAAATAAAAAACAAAAAAAAAATTAGTCAATTACCAAGCTTCCCTCTCATAACCAAAATAAATAATAATAATAATAATAATAAATTGTAGAATTTACAATTAAATTTACATAAAAATAAATAAATAAATTACAATTGTAAATAATTGAAATAATAAATATTATTAAATAAAAATTAAATGAATTAAATAAAAAATCAGATCACCATTGTCCATCTTAAAATGGACGGTGAAATTGAAAATTTGAAAAAAAATTAAAAAATTAAAAAATTAAAAAATAAAAAAAAAAAAAAAAAAAATTTAAAAAATTAAAAATTAAATAAAAAATTGAAAAAATTTTAATCAGATTTCCACTATTTATCTTAAGATGCACAGTAAAAAATTAATTTGAAAAAAAATAAAAATTTGAATAAAAACTTTTGATAAATTAAAAGAAAAAAAAAATCAAAAACCCAAACAAACAAACCCAAGCACCTGGATTTATTAAAAGAAGAACCTAGAACGAACTGAGACACTTGGGTTTGCTGAAGATCAATATAATTAATTTGATAAATTAAAAATAGAAAAAATTGACAAAAACAAACAAATAAAAATAAAAAAACTTAGGCACTTGGGTGTTGAAGGATGAACCTCGACACTTGGGTTTTCTCTGCAACCAAATACAAACCCCTAAAAAATTACTAAAATATTCAATCACCCATATCAACAATGGTGAATCTAGATGAAATCACATCACCCAGTCTTCATCCACCCACAAAACAACATTAACATTTTATCCATACCACCCAAACACTAGAGCACACCCATCCAAACACCAATACACACTTATATCCATAGCACCTAAACGACACCCATCCTAACCCATAAACAAGGCAAGTTTACCAACTTAACCACATGTGAAAAGAGAGAGGAGAAAGAGAAAGAGAAAGAGAAAGAGAAAGAGAAGGAAGAGATTCAAATCTCGGCTTATGGTGAGGAATCAATCAACAAAACTTTTTGGTTTCGATGATGGGTTCATTCAATTATTTGAGTTTTGTTGTGTGTATTTTTCGAATTCAGTAGATGGGCCGGTAAAAGTCCAAATTTAGGCCCGATAAGAAGGCCCAATAAAATCAACGTAGTCAAAGCCTATCAGACGAGGCCCAGTATTGGCTCAAAGACCATCAAGACTTCCAGCTGGCATCAACAGACTCATAAATGCAACCAGGTCACAGCTCGTCGCCTGCGCAGCTCGCTTCCAAGCGAACTCGAGCACAGCTCGCTCAGACACGTGATAAGCACAATATCTTCCAGAAAAGGCAGTCATTAAGCACAACCATGATTCTCTCTCCAAATATGACAATTGCCCAATCAAACCATGATTTCCTCATCAGATATGGAGATCAATTCAAATTCAAATTCAAGTCATCATTATCTTGAGATAAATATAGTAATTTCCTGATATTATTCGAATATATTAGGAAGTATAATTAATTTATAATTCTTTTCCTTATTTTTCTCAATTGTTTAGGGAATGTAATTAATTCAGGACTCTCTTCCTGATTTGCTACAACCAGAATTGCAACTCTTCTTTCCCTATAAATAGGGATTGAAAACATTGTAACATGATCATACAATATTCAATAATATACTGTCACTCTGCAGAGATTAAGAGTTGGACAGTCGTGGACGTAGGCCTATTATTGCCGAACCACGTAAAAGCTTGGTGTTCTTCGTTCGATCTTCTGTTTCTGTCTTTGTCTTTTCTTGGAATTCGTGTTTTCTCACATTGATTGCAGGTATTGGGCATTGATTGCTCGTCGACTGAAAATCAACGTCGACATTTTGGCGCTAGAAGGAGGGCCCAGACTGCAATCTTTTTCATCTTAATTTATCAACTTTTAGCGAGATGGCAAAGACTAGATCAAACAGGTTCCTTGGAGATGATGACCAGGCGGAAAGTCACGTGAACCAATCCCAGCAGAACTTACAGCCTGGGCAAGATGCAACCACGCATGCCGCAGGCCCGTCCCATGGACAAGCTCTCGGGACTACAACAGGCATTCCTCCTCTGCCACACCGTCAAGCGGTCCCAATTGCCCCGACGGCCGAAGGGCAGAATGCATTATTGCAGAGGCAGGAAGCATTGGAGGATACGGTCAGACAGCTCACTGAAGCCGTCAATATGTTGGTGCAGGCTCAGGTTCAGAACGTGACTAGGGTGGATGTTCAGGCACCACTGGGAATGCCCCAGCCTCCTAAACCAGCACGAAGGCCTGAAAGGCTAGCAAGGGAAGTCCCGCGACCTGCAGACTCTGCTCGCTCATCTAATGCGCGTTCTAGGGCCGGAGGACACCTTATTCAACGCGAAAGGGAGGTCGCGCGTCCTGACAGCCTGGTAGCAAGACCGAGCCAGGAGGGAAACAGGCGGATGGAAGTTGGTCAAGGCAGAGTCCGAGCAGAAGCTCGTTATATTGACGAGGTGGATGGGCAGCAGGTAAGATCCCATCGTCATGAGGGTCAATTCGAGGAAGACGAAAGGTATGACCCTGAACATCCGGCTCCAAGTCATGATCACAGGAGGAGATACGAGCTCCGAGACCCCCAACTAGAGGAGCTACTCCAAAGAGTCCAGCAGTTGGAAGCACGACCTGGTGTTCCGGAGCAGCGTGGGCTCTATGGAGACAGAACCCCATTCACAAGGGAGATTGAGACGCAGCCTCTCCCTCCGAGGTTCAAGATGCCGAGTATCCAGCAGTACAATGGGGACAGTGACCCATATGACCATCTAGACGCTTTCAACGTTCAGATGGATCTGCAGACAGGAAATCCAATGGTGAAGTGCCGAGTATTCCCGGTCACATTGGGGGATATTCCAAGAACGTGGTTCAGAAATCTCCCAGCTCGTAGCATAGGAAGTTGGGAGCAGTGCCAACAAAAGTTCGTTGGTCAATACAGGGCACTGAGAAGGCAGCTCGCTCCATCCTGCCACCTTGCCACCATTTTTCAGCGTCAGGGTGAGTCGTTGAAGGAATACATCACCAGATTTAGACGCGAGGTCGCGAATGTCGAACATCCATCAGATGAAAGCATTTTGACAGCGATCTCAGCTGGGCTGCGCAAGGATGGAAAGCTATACGAGAGCATTTACAAGTCCCCAGTGAAGGATCTGGGAGAGTTCTATGAGCGAGCTGCGAAAGAGATCAGGTGGGAAGAAACCTTCGGCCCAAAAAAGCAGAATCAGAAGAATGAAGCGGGCAGTTCCAGCTAGCCAAAAAGAAGAAACAATGGCCGGAACGAAGAAGGAAGAAACAACGGCTCAAGTAATCAGATCGCCAAGAAAGCGAGAAGAGAGCCAAGGTATGAGCGACCTCAACGTTGGGGTCGCCAGGAAGGATACAGCGTCCTGACGGCATCACCGGACAGGATTTACGCTGCGGAACGAAACAAGGAGGATTTTGGGAGGCCCAATCCTATAAGGGTTCCCATTCAGCAAAGAGATCAGAACAAGTTCTGTGCTATCATAATGAGGTCGGGCACAGTACTTCAGATTGCTGGGCGTTGAAGAACGCCATCGAAAAATTGATCAGGCGAGGTCGCTTGGGAGAATATGTGGCAAGACCTGCTGACCAGCGACCTCACCAGCCACGACCTCAACAGCAACAGCCAATGCACCAGCAACAGCCCCAGCGAGCTTCCGATCAAGGTCAGGAACCTGCGGTAAGAACTATTTTCACTATTTATGGTGGCCCCCATATCGCAGGTGATTCCAACAGATCACACGAGAGGTACATCCGAGAGGCGAATCATTCATTTCAGCTCAATGGGTCGGAGGGACCTGCCAAAAGAGCAAAGCCGACCTCGGACGAGATCGTATTTACAGAAGAAGATGCTAGAGGAGTGATCTGTCCTCATAATGATGCGCTGGTTATACGGGCAAAAATCAGCAATGTGGAAGTTAGGCGCATCATGATCGACACCGGGAGCTCGGTGAATGTGATGTATAGGAGTTGTTTTGACCAAATGGGGCTGCGAGCAGAGCAGATGAGGCCATCCCCGGAGCCTTTATTTGGATTCACTGGAGATGCTGTGATACCAGTGGGGCAGATTAAGTTGCCATTGACTTTGGGGGAGTCAGGTCGTCAAGCAACAACCTTGACGGACTTTTTGATAATCGATGGCCCATCAGCATATAATGTGGTCCTCGGAAGACCTGCTATGAACGAGTTGGACATGGTTACTTCAACCAGAACTCTGACGTGAAGTTCCCAACTCCTAATGGCGTCGGATGTGTTCGAGGAGAACAGCACCTAGCTCGTCGTTGCTACGAAGATGCAGTAAAGATGGGTGTAAGAGGAAAGAAGGTGAACGTGGTCTTGGGGGGCGAGCCACGAGCTATGACTGAGAAGGGAGTCAATCACGACCTGGACCCTCGCGAGGTAGATGCAGACCGAACTACCGGTCCAATTGAGGAGTTAGAAGATGTACCAGTCAGCGAGGTAGATCCTGAGCGATGCTTAAAGCTGGGAAGAGGATTAACTCCGGAGCTGAGAATCCAGCTCGCTAACTTCTTAAAGGCGAACCTGGATGTGTTTGCATGGAACCATGAGGACATGGTGGGAATAGACCCAAAGGTGATGTCTCACAGGCTGAACATTGATCCTCATTTCAAACCAGTTCGTCAGAAGAGAAGGGCAATGACAGGGGAACGATACCTAGCACTAAAAGAAGAGATAGACAAGCTTCTGGTTAACAAGTTCATCAGAGAAGCTTACTACCCAACCTGGGTTGCCAACCCTGTGCTAGTGAAAAAGAAGAACGGGAAGTGGAGGACTTGCATCGACTTCACCGACCTAAACAAAGCATGCCCCAAAGATAGTTTCCCCTGCCAAGGATAGATCAGCTCGTGGATGCTACTGCTGGCCACGAGCTCCTAAGCTTCATGGACGCATATTCGGGATATAACCAGATCCCAATGAAGCCTGAAGATGAAGAGCACACCTCGTTCATGACTGATCGGGGACTATATTGCTACAAGGTGATGCCCTTCGGTTTGAAGAATGCTGGAGCGACCTATCAACGCTTGGTGAACATGATGTTCAGAGAACAAATCGGAAAGACCATGGAGGTCTACGTGGACGATATGCTGGTAAAATCCAAGCAGATAGGTGATCATGTTGGCGACCTGAGAGAGATGTTCCAAATTTTGAGGAGCTACCAAATGAAGTTAAATCTACTCAAATGTGCGTTTGGAGTAGCTTCTGGGAAGTTCCTGGGCTTCATGGTCAATAGTAGGGGGATTGAAGCGAACCCCGAGAAGATCAAAGCACTGATCGACATGAGGTCGCCTACCAGGGTGAAGGACGTACAGAGTCTCAATGGCCAGGTCGCTGCATTGAGCAGGTTCATTTCGAAAGCTACAGATAAGTGTATTCCTTTCTTTGATATTCTGAAGAAAGCCAAAAGCTTCGAATGGACTGAGCAGTGTGAAATAGCCTTCCAGCAATTGAAAGAGTATATGGGACAAGCTCTACTTCTTTCCAAGCCCAAAGAAGAAGAAAAGCTGATTCTATACTTGGGAGTGTCGCAGCAAGCTCTGAGTGCTGCACTGGTGAGGGAAGAAGAAAAGACGCAGCTTCCAGTCTATTATGTGAGCAAAAGATTGCAGGATGCTGAAACCAGATATTCGCAGATGGAGAAACTGGCTTACTGCCTGGTGATCGCATCAAGGAAGCTACGACCTTATTTCCAAGCTCATACTATTGAGGTCCTCACCAAGTACCCGTTGAAGCAAGTCTTGCAAAAAGCAGATACCTCAGGTCGTTTATTGAAATGGGCAGTGGAGCTCGCACAGTTCGATGTCCAATTCAAGTCCAGGACGGCTATCAAAGCCCAGGCTCTGGCAGATTTTATTGCAGAGTTTACGGGACCTGCAGATGATGAAGCTGAGTCTTCTGAAGGTCCAGCCTGGGAGCTTTTCGTCGATGGATCATCCAGCGAGCATAGGGCTGGAGCTGGGGTTCTACTGATTAGTCTTGAGGGCCACAAGATCCTCTGGCTCTAAGGTTTGGCTTTCAGGCAACAAACAATGAGGCCGAGTATGAAGCACTGCTCGCTGGACTACGCTTAGCCAAGGAGATGCGAGCTGAACATTTGAAAATCTTCAGTGACTCACAGCTCGTCGTTGGCCACGTAATGGGAGAGTATCAGGCCAGGGGATCAAAAATGGCCCTCTACCTCCAAAAAGTACACGAGCTGCTGGGTGCGTTCCAGAAGTACGAGATGAAACAGATCCCACGAGCTCAGAACTCGCATGCTGATGCACTAGCTCGCCTCGCAACCACGCGAGATGCAGATTTCCTGGGGGCAATCCCAGTCGAGTTCCTACCAGCTCCAAGCACAGAAGAAAAGAATGTGACGATGGCCATATCCGTACAGCCTGATTCCTGGATGAGCCCTATTCTTGAATACTTGCAGGATGGAAGGCTGCCCAGTAACAAGCTGGAAGCTCGGCGTCTACGAGCTAGAGCAGCCAGGTATTGCATCTATGATGATGCACTATACAAAAAGGGTTTCACAGCACCGTTATTAAGATGCATTGATGGCCATGAATGTGAAACAGTGCTAAGGCAGATACACGAAGGTCACTGTGGGAACCATGCTGGGGGGCTGTCTCTAGCTCAGAAGGCACTTCGCCAAGGCTTCTACTGGCCCACCATGAGGCAGGACGCCCTCAACTTAGTAAAGAAATGTGACAAATGTCAAAGGTTTGCTCATATTCCACGAGCTCCACCAGCTTACCTACAACAGATGGTGAGCCCGTGGCCCTTTGCGATCTGGGGAATGGACCTGATCGGACCCCTACCGATGGCACGCGGAAGATGTAAGCATGCAGTAGTCGCAGTGGATTATTTCACTAAGTGGGCTGAAGCGAAAGAACTTGCTGAGATCTCAACTACAAAGATTGAGAAATTCGTGTGGAGCAACATTATTAGCAGATTCGGGGTCCCACAGCAGATCGTGACAGACAATGGGACTCAGTTCGCCAGTGACCAGTTTCTTAGGTTCTGCAACGACCTCAAAATTATCAAAAGTTTCTCAGCAGTAGACCACCCACAAGCCAATGGCCAAGTGGAAGCTGTAAACAAAATTATCAAGCAGACCCTGAAGATGAAACTGGAAGCCAAGAAGGGAGCGTGGGTAGACGAGCTCCAAAAAGTACTATGGTCTTATAGAACCACAGCTCGCAGCTCCACTGGCGAGACCCCATTTTCAATGGTGTACGGATCAGAGGCTATGATCCCGGCTGAGTTTGAGGTCACCTCGCAAAGAAGAGCGACCTTCAATCCAAATGACAATAATCAGCTACTTGCAACAAATCTGGACCTGCTCGAAGAACACAGGGAAACCGCTAGGTTAAAGGTAGCTGTCTATCAACAGAGAATAGCGAGGTACTATAACAAGTATGCTCGCATCTGCAGATTCAACGTAGGAGACTTAGTCCTACGCCTCATTCTACCTGGAGCCCGCAAGCCAAGTGACGGATCCTTAGGCCCGAACTGGGAAGGACCGTATGTTGTCAAAGCAGCCTTGGGAAATGGAGCTTATCGCTTAGTTAATGTAAATGGGGCAGAAGTCCTCCGAGCTTGGAATGCCGAACATCTCCGCCCCTATTATCAATAAGTTTGTCATTATTTGTAATATGGATTGATTGTAAATAAAAGCTCCATTTTCCCCCTGTTTTTGATTCAACACACCAGGCTAACGGGCTCCGAGCTCAACAGCGTAAGAACAAGCTAATGAGCCTAAAAAGCAGGTGAGGTGACGACCCCTGCATAGCTCGCTATAAATAAAAAGAGCCTAAAAAGCAAGTGACTAAGTGTCCTTGCATAGCTCGCCTAATGAGCCTAAAAAGCAGGTGAGGTGACGACCCCTGCATAGCTCGCTATAAATAAAAAGAGCCTAAAAAGCAAGTGACTAAGTGTCCTTGCATAGCTCGCCTAATGAGCCTAAAAAGCAGGTGAGGTGACGACCCCTGCATAGCTCGCTATAAATAAAAAGAGCCTAAAAAGCAAGTGACTAAGTGTCCTTGCATAGCTCGCCTAATGAGCCTAAAAAGCAGGTGAGGTGACGACCCCTGCATAGCTCGCTATAAATAAAAAGAGCCTAAAAAGCAAGTGACTAAGTGTCCTTGCATAGCTCGCCTAATGAGCCTAAAAAGCAGGTGAGGTGACGACCCCTGCATAGCTCGCTATAATAACAAAAGAGCCTAAAAGGCAGACGGCTAAGTGCCCCTGCATAGCTCACCAAACATTCTAAAAAAAAAAAAAAAAAAAAAAAAAAAAAAAAAACCCATTACATATACTTACAATGATTTTGTGAAATTGTTACTTTTATTATTATTACCAGATTTTGGGTTTGCTGAATATGAGCTCGCGAGAAGTATGAAGAATGAAAGAGTATACAATGGCCTGAAGAACATTCAACACAAGAGAAGTAATGAAAGAAATTTTCATTAAATACAAAGACTGATTACAAATTGAAAGTTAAATGATATACATGAGAAAGAAAACAAGTTGCTAGTTCTCAGCAGGAGGATCTGGATTAGATGGAGGTTCTGGACCAGCGGTGGACGAGGCAGCTTTTGCTTTGAAATCCTCAATAGTTTCAAGCCCTATGTCCCCAAAGATAGAGAAATCCATGTCTGGATGGGACATCCACAGTGTGTAGAGGAAATCGCGACCTGTTCTTTCCTCAGCCTCGTCCTTTGCATCTGCAACCCGCACTTCCAGTTCTTGAGCTGCTTGATTTTTAAAGGCCGTTAGCTCCTCGAAGGCATTATCAGCAAGACGGTTGACGACCTCGGCCTCTTTCTTCATCTCTTCAACTTGCTGCTCCGCAGCCTCAGCTCGCTGAATGGCCTCCCCCACTTGTTGCCTAAGCACCTCAGCTCGATGCTCAGCCTCCTTCGCACGGTTATCCGCGGTTGCAGCCTCCTCAGCCCGTTTGGTTGCGGCCTCCTCGGCGCCTTTAGCTGCAACTTCCATCTCACCAGCCCGCTTATTGGCCTCCTCGGCCTGCTTCTCGGCAGTTTCAGCTCGCGCCAGGGCAGCATCAATCTGGCGATGAAGCACTTCAGTCTTCTCTTCTGCAGCTGAAGCTCGCTGTTCGTCCAGTGCGGCCTGTTGCTCAGATTGCCTCAGATCTTCTTTCACCTTGAGCAGCTCATCCTTTAGCAAAGCATGCTCATTCTCCATTTTCTTCAGGGCTTCCTCAGCTGCTTGCCTTGCAGCGTTAGCCTCAGCAATCTGAGCTTCCTGACCTTCTATTCTGCCCGAGGTCATGCGAGCTAAGTCATCGGTGGCCGCCTCCAGGTCGAACTCCAGTTTCCTGATCTCATCCTAGGCAGCCCTTGTCTCCCTTTTTCGCTTCATTGCAGCAAGGGCACCCTGGAAGTCATGAACAGGTTAAAATCTAGTCAAGTAAGGAAATCAGCAGATGAGAAAAAATAACTTACCAGCATGCAATGGCGAGCCGCGAACTCGTCAAGTTCCTCGCCCCTAAGGCTCCTGTTTTCCAAAACATTTGCATGATTGAGCATAATTGTTGCCCAGTTGTCAAGGAAAGAGTTCAAGTATCTTCCTCCAGGACCCAGCTCGAAATCTGATCTGGTGGGTGAAGGAGTTCTCTCGCGCTCTGGGATTTCGCGCGCATCATCGTGAGAACCCCCACGTCGCGACACAACAGTTCGCCTAGTCGCATAAGTGCTGGAGCCAGCTCGGGTTACCTCGGGAGCAACACTTGAAGGAGCATCACCTTTTCCAGGCTGCGAGCTAGAAGGTGGAGGTGACTGAAGACTTGTAAAGACATTGGAGAGGGGCACCTCGCTAGGAGCAGCAGTCGAGGGAGTAGTAGCTCCAGCAGCAGCATGCACCTCGCTGGGAGCAACGATTGAAGGGGCAGTGGCTTCGGTGACTGCAGGCACTTTGGTGGATACAGCAACTGCGGGAGCCTGGTCCTGGCCAGATGGTTTGGAGCGTTTGGAGGGTGCCACTGGAGTGGCCAAGTCTTCGGCAGGTCGTTTTGCTGGAGGGGCCGAGGAAGCTGGAAATTCAGTGGGACGTGCAGGAGGAGATTTCAGGAGAACAAGTTTCCTCCTGTTGGCTGGGAGCTTAGTAGAAGAAGGAGCAGGGGTTGGAGCACGAGCTGGGGAAGGCAGTGAAGCCCCTGGAGTAGACGTGCGATGTGGAGAAGAGGATGGGTCAGCCTGTGTAGCAGGAGCTGCAGGGACTGGGTCTGATCCTGTCCGAGCTGAAGCAGGAGCAGAAGAAGAACTTTTTCTGGGTGCACCCTTTGAAGAAGTGCGAGTTGAAGACGATTTCACCTTCGTTGGTGTGCGAGCTGAAGATGCTTTTGCCTTGGACGAGGTGCGAGCAGGAGCACCTCGAGATGAAGTCTTCCGAGGTGGAGAAGGCGAGCGAATGTTATCCGAGCGAACGTCTTCCTCTGATGATGAAGAGACTATTGGCGGAGGTCGGGAAGTAGACGCATCCTGAACTGAAACTTCAAAAACAGAGGGAAGTCTAGGCCTGTCGCTCGTCTTGCCTATATCTTCCTCAGCTCGCAGAAGAAGAGATTCCTTAGAAGGGGCGAGCTTGTAAGCTCTAAGCATGGCATCGTCGAATCTGCTGCTGATGCCTGCATCGTTCGATTTGGCGAGCTTGCCAAGAGCTCGTTCCTCCCCGCTGCTGAGAGGAAACTCGTCCATTTTCAGCACTGCACATCAAATGATCAAAAAATGATAAGTAATGAAGATATAAAACAAAATCAGCTCGTTTTAGTTTTCTTATGAATACCTGGTTTCAGGACGAAGTTGAAGTTTCGGAGATCTGCAAGAGATGGGCACGAGATGTAAAACCAGATCGTCTTGTACGGCCCGACATTGGATTTGCCTTTCGCTTCTCCCTTGGGCAAAAGGTCTTTGTATTGTGATTGGCGGGCTGTGAGGTAGTAAATACCATCTGGTTTCTCTCCATCTCCCGCAGACAGGGCCTTGAAAGAGTAGAACTCTTGGATGATCCTTAGTGTAGGGGCATGAAGGCCGTTCCTGTAGAAGGCTATGGCCAGCGAGATCAACTGTGTGTAAGAATTCGGAGTCAGTTGGAAGGGTGCGAGCTTGACTTTGTTGAGAAATTCAATCAGGTACGGTGGAACGGGGAACCGCAACCCCTGCTCAAGATGCTGGGTGCTGACAGCGATGAATCCCCTGGGTGGATAACATGCATAATTGCTGGAGTCAGGTAGCAGTATACGACAACCGAAAGGAATGTGGAATTGCTTGACAAGTCCTTCCACTTCAGAACGTTTTAGCGATGTGGGATGACGAGCAAGTGCTGCACGGGCCTCTCTTCCCTGAATGGCATGAGCTCGGGCTTTGTCATGCTCACGAGCTTCGTTGCTTGGAATCATTCCCTTGCGAGTTCCACTTGAAGACATCTAAAAAATAAATAAAAAATAAAAAATATAAAAATATATGTATCATTGCAGGAGCAACAATGGTGATGGAGCATGATGAGCCCAAAATAGAAAGTTTGAAGAAAAAGAAGTCTCACCTTGAATCGTTGATGATTAGAAGAGCTACGAAGAAGGCTGGAGATCTCGTAAAAGGCAGTGGGTCCTGGTTGCTGGAAAGATGAAACACTTGTTTGCTTCGAGTGAAAATGACAGGTGAAAGAAGAAAATGAAAAGGGTCCATCGGTTTATATAGACAAGCAAGCATGAGTCCCAACCGTCAGATCTTTGGGAAATGTAACCGTCATAGATCTGACGGTGCAGCATAAAACGAGGCTTTGGAAATCATGCGGCCGTCAGTTGAAGGACGTGTGCATTAAATGTGCGAGTAAAGGACGTGCAGACGTCGCTTCAGTTACCTTCTACATGATCGCCACGTGTCGCAACTGAAAAGGTGGAATTTGAAAGTGCACAAAGGCGGTTATAGAAAGTAAGCGTGCCAAGGAAGCAACTTTTATCAGCAAATTAAAGCTCCCAGCTCGCTGAAGCGAACTGAGAGCTGGGGGGCTAATGTTGTGTGTATTTTTCGAATTTAGTAGATGGGCCGGTAAAAGTCCAAATTTAGGCCCGATAAGAAGGCCCAATAAAATCAACGTAGTCAAAGCCCATCAGACGAGGCCCAGTATTGGCTCAAAGACCATCAAGACTTCCAACTGGCATCAACAGACTCATAAATGCAGCCAGGTCACAGCTCGCCGCCTGCGCAGCTCGCTTCCAAGCGAACTCGAGCACAGCTCGCTCAGACACGTGATAAGCACAATATCTTCCAGAAAAGGCAGTCATTAAGCACAACCATGATTCTCTCTCCAAATATGGCAATTGCCCAATCAAACCATGATTTCCTCATCAGATATGGAGATCAATTCAAAATCAAATTCAAGTCATCATTATCTTGAGATAAATATAGTAATTTCCTGATATTATTCGAATATATTAGGAAGTATAATTAATTTATAATTCTTTTCCTTATTTTTCTCAATTGTTTAGGGAATGTAATTAATTCAGGACTCTCTTCCTGATTTGCTACAACCAGAATTGCAACTCTTCTTTCCCTATAAATAGGGATTGAAAACATTGTAACATGATCATACAATATTCAATAATATACTGTCACTCTGCAGAGATTAAGAGTTGGATAGTCGTGGACGTAGGCCTATTATTGCCGAACCACGTAAAAGCTTGGTGTTCTTCGTTCGATCTTCTGTTTCTGTCTTTGTCTTTTCTTGGAATTCGTGTTTTCTCACATTGATTGCAGGTATTGGGCATTGATTGCTCGTCGACTGAAAATCAACGTCGACAAGTTTAAAACCTAGATTTGATCGATGAGCCACAGTGAAAAAGAAAGGGTGAGAGATTATGACAAAGAGAAAGAGAAACAAGTGAAAGAGAGATGATTAGAGATTGAGAGAGAAAAACAAAGACTGATCTAGGTTTTGTATTTTTTTTAAAACTTTTTTTAAGTGTTTTTTTTTTTTTCTTATTTTCAATTAACAAATTATCTTTCAATCCAACTAGAATCCATGTCTATGAACAAGGCCATATGACCCTTTTACCCGCCAAAATAACAAATATGTTACTTCATTGATAGATTCACTATTACATTTAACGGTTGGACTGTTTTAGCAATTACTTTTTAAATCAAGCGTGATTTGATATTATTTTTAAATCTAAGAGATAAAATGATAAAAACCTAATTTTTTAACTACCTTGATATTCTTATAGTTATTCGGCCATGTAGGTCTACTTCAAAATTAATTTAATTTCTTTCCTTTAAATAAAATTTCCTGAAAGCTACTCTTTCCTACTTGGGCTTGCTTGAAAAATGAAACAAATGAAAAAGGTTTTCAAGTGGCTTCCAATTTTATGTTAATTTTATTTTAATTAGTTGTGTTTTTCGTAAAATAGGAATAAAGATAATTTGTGTGTTAAATAAGAACAAATTATAGTTTTTATCAAGTCAAAATCCAAGTCAATTGAAGATTCAAGTTCCAACCCAATTCAAGATCCAGACCCAAACCTAAACCCAAAACATATGTCATGTAATCAAGAAATATTTTTGAGACAAGAAACAAATAAAAGATGAAAAAGCTAAAAAAGGGCTTTTGGTGTTTATAAAAGTGGAAGCTCGGCAACTAAGTTGAGGAGAATAAATAGAAAAAAAAAAAAAAAGGCAATTTTTGCAACCAGCTTTAGGAGAAAATAGAGAGCAAGTGGTAGCAATTTTCTTGGAACAAAAAACAAAGGCAACAAACTTGGAGCAAACAAGGTTTGAGACTAGAAAGCAAAAGCTTAAGGCTACATTTGGCATGCAAAATTGAGATTGAAAATGAGAACGAGATTGTTATTGGAATGGATTAGAATAGACTGGATCAAAAAATTACTATTCTATGTTTGGTAGAACTTACAATTGAATTAAAATTACACCATATTGTGTTTGATATGGATTGAGATTGTGTTAGAATAAAATTAATTTAAATATCTTATTATATACTTAATAATAATTTTTTAAATTATATGAAAAATAGAAAAAAATGAAGATCCACCAAATTGAATCCCCCCCATCCATCTAGATGGATGGACGGTGAAGATCCAATGTAGTCAATCTCCATTCTGTTTAACATCACCAACCCAATTCATCAACATTATCAACAACCCAGTTAATCAACATCATCATCTCCTACAACAACAATAACAATAACATCATCAACATTAACAACAATATCATCAACAACAACATCAAAACAAGAACTTGAAAAAAAAAATAAATAAATAAATCAAAGACAGTTAGGTTTAACAAACCCAAATAACCTTTATCCGGGTTTGTCAAAACCCAGATTTTATCTAGGTTCAATAAACCAAGATGAAGAGTATCTGGGTTCGATCGAACCCAGAACCTCAAGTTCTAAGTCCAATCGAACCCACAACTCGAAGTTCTAGGTTTAATCGAACCTAGAACCAAAATTGGTTCTGGGTCAATCAAATCCAGACCACAATATCAACAAAAAATAATTGGAGATTATGAAGGGTGCTACTGTTGCTAGGTTCATTGACAGCGGTTGCTCGTCGACGGCAATAGAAAAGGACGCGAGAAGGAAACAGCGAGAGAAAAAGAGAGATGAAGGAGTGAGAGAGAGAGAGAGAGATGGATGGGAAATAAGAAATCTCAAACCCACAAAATCCCACCATCTTGGTTGGAAAGCCCATTCCCATGAGAATTGGAAATGAGAAGGTTTGGGATTGGGAATAGAATCCTTCCTATTGCTCTTCAAATTTCGCATTTGAGAGTTTAAGATATTTTGAATTATAAATCCACATGAAATTGGACGTGTCAAACATGCCCTAAAAGACTTGGAGCTAGAGGGGACCACCACGTTGTCCCCTTGGAAAAAAAAGTAAACTTTTCTTGTTTGAGCAAATTGACACTAGTTAAGCTAAATTTCTTTATGTAGGTTTCAATTTATATTCTTATTATCATCATTGACCACTTATTTTTCTTTTTAAGATAAATGATGAAGTCTTATTAACTTTGTAATGATTTTGCAATTCGAGTATTACTCTTAATTTGATTTTTAATTTTAAATAATGAATTGATAAAATAAAATAGTTCCACCATCAATATCAAGTATTGTAGGTAGTTACATGATTACTTTATTAAGGGCAAATTGTATAAACCTACCCCCAGGTTAGGTCAAAGTGCACAAAAATGAGGATATTTGCGATACTTGCACTCTGGCTACCAAAGCTTCCAAAAATTCAGTACAAACCTCTCATACTGTTTATCAACCACCGTTAAATCATCATGGTCAATGGTCCAAGGTATAAAAAGACTAAAATATCCTTCAAGTCAAATGTAAAGTCAACATTTTATTTTTTATAAATTTAAATTTAATATAATATATTTTTAATTTAATTTAAAAAAATAGAGACCAGATCTAGTCTTCGATGGAGACCAATTACCAACGATGGAGGCTAGAAACTGGTTTTCATCACTGGAGACACAATCCCCAAATCTAGTTTCTGGTGATAGAGACTAGAATAGGTCGTAGTCCCCAGCGATGGAGACCTATTCTAGTCTCTATCATCAGAGACCAAATCTAGTCTTTGGCAATGTAGACCAGAGTGTCTCCATTGTCAAAGACTAGTCTCCGACAGTGGAGACTAGTTAGAGATGGCAACATTTTTTTTTTCTTTTAATTTTCATTAACTTTGAAATTTTTGTTTGATTTGGGTGATGTTTGGTTTAATGATGATGATTGATTTAAATGATATTAGTTTGATGAAAATGATAAAGATGATGATTTTGATGAAACCAAGAAAAGAATGATAAAGATGATGAAATGAAGATGAGGAAGCTGATGATAGATGTAGAAGATGCAGATGTCTTTTTTAACCAAAAATATTATATTATCATTTTATTAATTAAAATTATTATTTTTAATTAAAATATTTATTAGTTATGGATTAACTATTTTACCATTTATAATGTTAATTTAACGATGATTTACTAATGGTTTACTAACAAAATGGAAGGTTTGTGTTGACTTTTTGGAACCTTAGATAGTCAAAGTGCGAGTATCACAAACATCCTCATTTTTGTGCAATTTCGCCTAACCTTAGAGGAGGTTTGTGTAATTTGGCCTTTTAGTAATTTGACTTTGGATTGAAAATTTTCGTAAATAAGATTTTTGATTGTATGTCTTCCAAATATTGGATATGTGTAATACCTAGATCTTATAAATTTTTAGTCTTGAAGTAAGAATTTACAAAAGATTTAATTTTTAAGCCTAATAGATAGATCATGAGAAAACAACAAATTGATTTCTAAATTATTTCTTTTTTTTTTCTTTTTTAATAGTAAGATATTACAAGTTGATAACAATGGATTTTGAATCTTAGATTTTTCGTTCCATTGCTTGAGTTTTGCACATTAATTCTATTTTGTTAATTTGAGTTTTATTTGTTAGTTTTAATTAATTCTCAATTTTCAAAATTTTGTCAACTAGATTAGAATTGAATTAATTTGCAATTAGATAAATATTTTATATCTGTGGGATTGATTTCGTACTTACATAATCCATTCTACAATTTACTTGTACACTTGTGAGCATTTAAAATTTTTTTGGCTCCATGGCTGGAGATCGTTTGAAAAAGGGATAATCCTAATTTCTCCCCTGTAGTTTGATATAATAGTCAAAAAACCCCCTCGATTTATAAAATCGCTAAGACCCCCCTATAGTTAATATAAATATCCAAAAAAACCCCTTATTGTTTATAAAAATATCCAAAAAACCCCCTACCGTCAACTAAAACGTTAAAAACCAATGTTTGACCGTTAATTGGAAATGGCAAAACTATCAATTCATTATAAAATAATTTTAAAAAATTTGAACAAATAAATGAATATCACGTGTGCTGTAAAAAATTATTTTTTTTAATAATTAATAATTAAAAAATATATTTTTTTAAATAATCTCCATCACATAATTAAAAAAATAAAAATAAATAAAAAAATTATTTCTTCAAAACACTTCTTTCTCTCCTCTCACGTCTTTGATATCTTCTTCTTCTTTTGTTCTCCTTTCTTCTTCTTCTCTTTCTTCTTTTTCTCTTCTTCTCCTCTTCTTCACAAATGCCATCTGGGTTCGATTTCGAACCCAGATGCGAGGTTTGCATATGGGTTCGATCGAACCCAGACCATCTGGGTTCAATTTCAAACCCAGATACAAACCTCCTCGCATCTGGGTTCGAAATCGAACCTAGATGCGGGTTCGCATTTGGATTCGATTTCTTTCGAATCCAAATGTTCACATGGATTCGATTTCTTTTTATTGTTTTTGTGTTTGTTTTGTTTTCAATGACATTTTTTTTTAAAAAAAAAATAGGTTTTAATGAAATTTCGAATTAATACATTTGTTGGTGTTTAGTTGATGTGAAAATATGGTTTCATATCTAAAGATTGATAATGATGGTTTCATCTTTGATTCATCATTTTGTTGTTAAGGATGATGATTATATGTAAGAGATCAGTGGAGAAATGTTTGAAAGTATTTTTTGGGTTTTTATTTATTTTTTTAAATTTATTTATTTTTTGTTAATTTTTATTTATTTAATTTTGTTTTATTAATTTTTTTAGCTTTTCTATATTTGAGGGGTAATTTCGTCATTTCGTTCACTATAACAGTCAGAATTTACTGTTCACTAACAGACTTAACAGAAGGGGAAAAAATGAGATTTATTCAAACTAGAGAGGGAAAATTAGCTATTAGATCAAACAAGAAGGGGGAAATTGGGATTATCCCTTTGAAAAATTAGTTTAATCTCGATTATTTAATTCTTCTACTTGTTTTAATTTAGGATTATATTGTTATTTTGCATTTATGTAAAAAAAACAAAAAAAAATTTAAAAGTGTTGATGTATTTTGGTCTTCATATTTTTTATTGCTTTTTGCCGCTTTTCTTTGGTTGTTTGCTAATTAATGGGTTTGCTTTTGTATTGGTTAATTTTAGATACAATTAGTTTATATGGTTTTGATGTTTTAACTTTTATTTCTTTTGTTTTGCTTTTATTATTTTATTTTGTTGTAATATTTTGTCAGTTATTTTTTTGTTTTGCTTTGAGGTTTACTTTTTTTGGATGGTTTTTGAGACAATTAGGACTAAAGATTTGTGGCTAGGATTTGTACTAGTTTATGAGTGTTTGGAATCATGATTTACATCAACGTTTAAGTAGGATAGACATTTTAAAGTCAAATAGAGTTAATTCTAATTTCCCCTTTATAGTTTGATATAACAGTCAAAAAACCCCCTAACTTAAAAAATTGCTAAGGACCCTTCTGTAGTTTATATACATTATCCAAAAATCCCCCTAAAGTTTATTAAAACATCCAAAAAACCCCCTGCCGGCCAGTCGGACGTTAACAGTCAACAGTTGACCGTTAATGTGAAAGGGTAAAACTGTCCAAATGAAATAAATTATATAATAATATCAAGTAATTAAACTAAAACATATTTTTTATTTTAACAAAGTCATCTCCACCGTCCATCACGATGATGGACGGTGGAGAAAAAAAATAAAATGAAAAAAATTTTCTCATTTCAAAAAAGGGAAAAAAAATATTAAATAATATAAAAATAATAAAAGCTAAAAAATACAAAAAAAAAAAAAAAAAGATCTTTTCTATTTTTCGATCATTTGACCGGCCCAATCTTCTTCTTCTGCTTCCTCTTCTTCTTCATTTTCTTTTTCTTCTTCTTCTGCTTCTTCTTCTTGTTCTTGTTCTTCTGCTTCTTCTTCTTCTTCTTCCTCGTCCTTCTCTTCCATCTTCTTGTTCTTCTTCTTCAATAGAGATCAGAAGTCGGCATGGAAACTGGGGGTGTCCGGCGAGGATACCATTAGGTCTCCTTCATCGGAAACTAGGGGGTGTCCGACGAAGGAGACCAAACCAGACCAGTTCTAGTCTCCATCGCGTGGAGACCAGTTCTGGTCTCCATCGCATGGAGACCAGTTCTAGTCTCCACGCGACGGAGATCGTTTGGTCTCCTTCGCCGGACACTCCCTGGTTTCCGACGAAGCAGACTCAATGGTATCTATTTATTTTTATTATTTGTTTTTAATAACTTAGTTTGATATACTGATTTATGTGTTGATGAACATTTATGTGGTGACAATGGTGGTGATTATGTTTGGTGATGATGTTTGTGTTTCTGTGATGGTGGCTTGGTGATGGTGTTTGATGCTTTTGGTGATCTAAGTGTTTGTGTTTCTGAGTTTGTGTTTCATTTTTTGATGAAATTCATGTTTGTGTTTCTGTGATGGTGGCTTGGTGATGGTGTTTGATGTTTTTGGTGATCCAAGTGTTTGTGTTTTTGTGTGTTTCTGAGTTTGTGTGTGAGGTTTCATGGCTGGAAATCCAGATTTTTCTGAAAAATGAGTTTTCAGTTGCCGGAAATTGAAATTACCGGCAACTGGATTTTTTTATTTTATGTTTTTTTAATTTTTATTTTATTTATTAATTATTTTATAAATTTTTTTAATAATTTTTTTCCATCAGCAAAAAGGATAATACCGTCTTTTCACTTACCATCACTGTTTAAACAAATTTTTCGATGACAGAGTTAACGAAAGGGGGAAAATGAAATTATATCAAACTACAGGGGGGTCTGTAGCGATTCAATCAAACCAACAGGGGGTCCTTAGTATTATCCCATTCAAATATGGCAAAAAAAACAATGTAATGACATCATGAAACAATTATGTAATTAAAAATGTAGTGCCTACAGAGAAATCTCCCAAGCCTACAGAGAAATCTCCCAAGAAATACTTTTCATCAGTTACAACTAATCACCCTTGAATAAAGTTGCCATAGACTAAAGCGACTCACTTACTACTTGGAAATTAATATCTTTTTAAATTGTGGATAATGTTTGATACTTAATTTGATTGTTGTTACCTATTTGATAATGTTTAGTGCCTAAGCAATGTTGCAAAAATCGCTAGAAATCGATAATTTTTTAGCACTTTATTGCTAACCAGCATGCTCCCAGTCCAATAAAGATGAGATTGACAGCCAAATCAGGCAGGCCAATTAATCGGCCGAGTTGGTTGAATAATCGACCGAATCAGTTCCACTCGATCAAATTAGTCCAACTCACGCTGAGCCTTTTTTTTGTTTAAATTTAAAACCTCAAAAATAACAAAACAAAAAATAAAATTAAAAAAATAATAATAATAGCGACCAAAAAAAAAAAAACAATAACAATAACAACAACAACAACAACTATTAAAGAAAACCCAAAAACAAAAGAACCCAACTTTGAAAAGAATCAAAGTTTCTGAAAAAACTCAACTTTGAATTCAAAACAAATCAAACAACAACAGTAGACAAAGCAAAAGAAACGTACCAAAAATTGACAAACAAACTTTGAAATTGGGGGCAAGAAACAAAAGGCTTTGACAATATAAAGTCATTATGGTGAGAGAGAGGTCAGTGATAGTGGACAGTCAGTGGTTGGCAAAGTGGGCATGAGAGAGGTTGGCGCAATAATATAAGTTGGTACGACTTCATGTCCGTCGGACGATGGTGGTGGACGGTCGGTGGTTGATGAAATGAGTGAGAGAATGAGGAGGAGGAAGGTGTGTAGTGGTGCGGTGTGAGAGAGGTCAAAGAGGCAAGACATGAAAGTGGAATGTGAGAAAAATATGGTAGGGTTTGTGTTGTTTATGTGTATATATGTATATTAGGGAAAATTACACAGACCCTTTTGAAGTTTGATAAAATCACACCAATAGCTAAGTTTTGACCCAGTTTTATAGATTTGACCTAATTTGACCTCGATTAATAGTACTCACTAATTACTCAGTGAGCACCCAATAAATCATTAACCGCTGCCTCATTGATAGATTAATAAGTAGCAATTTTTGCAACTATGTGCTTGAGAAGTATTCTTTTGAGTAAATATATATAAGTTTTTAATTTGCTTATTTATTTATTCATTTATTTATTTTCTTTTTTCTGGTTTCATATTTGAGTCTCCATTATAGCATTTGTGGGTAACGTTACTGGTAAACACTCATGAAACAAGACTCCTCCAACTACGACACCAAAGGGTTTAGAGGCTTGTTACATACGCTAAATGCAATCGTGTCAATCTATGGAAGTGGTTTAGTTAGAATTTTGTTATTATTTGTTTTTAGTTTTCTTTAGTTTTGTTTTTGTTTTGCTTGAGAACTACCAAAATCTAGGTTTGGAGGAATTTGATGAGCATAATTTATTTATTTTTATTATCATTAATATAGA
>CM034465.1:12467857-12837221 GCA_019925255.1 Litchi chinensis | reverse complement strand
TTCTACATTCATCAAAATTATCATCTCCATCATTTTCATCAAACTAACATCATCCAAATTAAATATCAACATCAAACCAAACATCTCCCAAATCTAAAATATATATATGTTTATGCAATTTTTTTTTTAAAATTTTATACAAATAAAAAAAAAAAAAAAAAAAAAGAGATGGCGTCACCATTTCCAATCAATCTCTACTGTCGAAGACTGGTCTTTAACGGTGGAGACTCTCTGGTCTCTATCGGTAAATACTAGATCTGATCTTCAATTATAGAGATTAGTGTTGGTCTCCTCGTTGGAGACTAGACCTAGTCTCTAGTGTGGAGATTAGGGCTGGTCTCCACCTGGAGATCAGATCGGAGACTAGGTCTAGTCTCTTGCTTGGTCTCCACTCACTATCGGAACAGATGATCTCCATAGGAGACCTCAGTCTATCATGAAGATTTGTTTTTTTTTTTTTTAATTAGTTTTAAAATATTTTTTTTATTAAATTGAGGTCTCCCATGGAGATCTATTTTTTTTAAATTAGTTTAAAATATTTTCATATTAAATTGAAAATATAGAAATATATATAATATTATATATATTAAAATATATAAATATATTCAAGTTAAAATGATCAAATTAACCCTCTTCCTATTAAGATTAACTAATTATAACTAATAAAATGACTAAATTGGTATATTTATGAAATATGAGGGATGATGAGATTTTAAAACATAAATGTTAATAAAAAATAATATTTAACTAAATATTAGGGATTAAATTAAAATTTCTCCTTTTAAAATTCACGCATTGCTTCATCTGTCCCTTTTATTCCTACTAAAAAATTTGCCCACCAGGCTCTCTCTCTCTTTCAATCTCCCGGCCTGTCCGATTTCTGTCATCTTTCCCACTTAATTTTGCTTTTGCCTTTGACCAGCTCAAGCCTCTCTTAATTGCTTATCAGTGATCATGTGTACTCTCCATGCTTACATGCATGACATTTGTCCATTGCTCTTTTAAAATAATAAACCACTAAACACTAGTCAATCTCTCATTCTCTCTCCTTTCTCTACACCTTATTTTGTCTTATTCTCTTCACGAATTCAATATTCTTTTCTGTTCTTTTTGTCTCTTACATCCAAGTTTGACTTGCTTGCATTCTTAACAGCCGATATTGGCTATCGGTCTTGTCCACAATATACATATATATATATATATATGTATATATTATAACATTTGTCACTTTGGCTTTCAGTCTCTACTATCTCTTCCACTTTGCTATCCCACTTTTGGCTATCCCAATTTTGTTCGTCTCTTCCTGAATTTGACTTCCTTTCATGGAATCCAATTATTTAATAGGCTTTAGTTGACCCATTAAATAACAATTAAATTGGACTACAATTGGACTACAATTAAATCCAACCATTAGGTTTCAATAACTCCAATAAAACTACTGTTTTGATTTGCACTTAAAGTGGATCTATTTATTGATTTTATTATAGATTTAATTTATTTACTGAATCTACTTAAATTCTAACCTTGCAGTAGGGTCAAGAAATTAGAATTATTTTGGTTTCACATGTTGAACTTATTTTACATCTCGAAGCACAGGTGGTCTACTTTTTTGACTTTGTAATTGTGTGAATAAGAGTTTATTCCAATGTCAAAAATAGCATTTGCATGTTAATCATTTATAGTTACAATTGCCTAATCTAGGGCACCTATTCAATAAATATATATTTTTTCAATAAATATATAGTTCCTTTTGATATGCATGCTGGCCAGCTGAGTCTCACTCTCTCTCTTCTTGATATGCAGCTTGTCACCATTATCGTGCAACTTTATTATTACTTTTTCTATTTTTAGTAGTGCTTGGGCAATGGGCAGTGGTTTTCTGAAGTGTCTGAAACCCATAAATTGATTTTTAAAAAATGATAAACAGATGGAGTTATTACACTTTGCAGAAGTGGTTAAAAGTTTACATTTATTTAGTATTTAGTTCCTTTTTTTTAATAAAAATAGGAATAAAAAACATAATTGATCTTCCCATGTAACACGGTGCACTTCACAGAAAGTATTTCAAATTTGTTATCTACAAAATTATTGTATATTTATGGGATCCAAATTCGCTAAATTGAAGATGGATTGAAAAAAGATACCAAATAGATCTTTATTCTTTCAAAAACAAAAAAACAAAAAAAAAAAAGATTCTTCATGATTTACATTTTTTTTGGTAATTGGTGATACAGAAATTTTCCAAGCATAAAAAAAATATGAATAATGAAGGCTTGGAATGTGCAATTGATCACCTTTTGGATGCTCAACAAAAGGGAGAGATTAGTAAGGATAATTATGCTCTTTACATTGTTGAGAACATCAATGTTGATAGTGAGTTTACTATTTTACCCCTGATGTCAACATTAAATTTTGTCATTAATTTAATAACCATGGGTATTTTAGTCCTTTTGTATAAGTGGACCTTGTTTGGAATATAGATGGTCGTGGGGATTCTCTTCACTGAAATTAATTGATTAATTCATGATTCAAACAAGTAGCTATCAGTCTTTGTCAGTTGTCTGGTTGACAGTAGGGTCCAAAGAGACAAATAGCCACCCAACATATATCGTATCTTTATAAAGCAAGATAAAAGACGAGTTTTGGAAGAGAAAAAGGTGCAAGGTCACTTTCTAAACAAGAGACAAGTATTTAGGTGGATTTTACCTAAAATGGAAAGTCATCATTACAATTCAACAGGATCTTGTCTTCTCATGTCACATGCATGTCGTCAGGGGCGGACCCAATGCAGGGCCAGCCGGGGCACGTGCCCCCCCTGACATTCTATAAAAATATATTAAGTTTATACATTCACAAAATATGAAAATGCTTGGATGGTTGGAGGTGTGTACAAAGCTACAACCAGTTCCAGGTTCAAATCTAATCTCACTAACAATTTTACTAGTTTTTATCCTTTTCACATTTGCCAAGTTTTTATTGTTTTTTTATACACGTTTCCTTTTGCACTTTTTTATATCCATTTGCTTTGCAATCCCTCCTTTTTTTTTTTTTTTTTTTATATATATATTTACTTTTCAACCTCTCCTTTACAAATTTACTTATTTACATTTTATATATATTTATTGTTCAACCTCTTTTTTTTACACATTTACTTTTTTATATTTTTTAGTATAGTTTACTTTTCTTTATTTTTCCTTTTGAGATAAGTTCTAATTACTTACCAACTGGGTAAACCTTCAAACTTAACATATTTTGACTTTATAACCTTTTATATCTTATTACAAACTATAAAAAAAAAATCCTAAACTCCTAATATGCATTCATCAATCAATTCTAATAAAATCTTAAATTTTAAGTTATCACATTAAAAATATGGTCCATTTATTATCATGATTCAACTTTATATATATATACACATTTTTTATTTTTAACTTTTTGCATTATTTAGTATCAATAAAAATTAGAAGTTCAAAAAAATTTAGAACATAGTTTATAATTCGTTGTATAAACTTATTATTGTTCAGTAAAAATACTTTTTTATTTTTTTTGTAAAATTAGACTGAAATTATTTTTTAATAAATACACGTGGTTTGTGTCTTATTTAAATTAATAATCTTTTGAGTAAATAATAAATTATGTAGTTTATGTTATTTTTTGTTTTTATTTATTTTAATGATTTCGTTTGATTTTTATTTACTTTGCTTTAGTGTTATATGTATTTTATTTTATTTAAATTATATTATGTTATTGAACTTTGTTTTATTAAAAAAAAAATTATATGTTTAGTATGGATATCAATGTTTTTATTATTTTGTTCATGTGCCCCCCCTAAATAAATTTTCTGGGTCCGCCACTGATCATGTCCTATCATGGAGAAGAATTTTGTATTATGAATATTACCTCATACGGGTCAAATATACCTAACAGAAGTTTTTTCACAATACGATCTCAAAAAAAAAAAATAAATAAACGTTTTTTCACAATACAACTGCATACACATTACCTGCTGTATTTATCAAGATATACTACAATCGTACTATACAATGTACCTAAGTTTCTCATTTACCGCCACAAGAATAACAGGAAGCATACAAGGACTAATACAATTAGTGTGTCATCTAGGCCAATAGCATCAAAACCAAGTAATACTAATTAGTTTGCCTTGATCTATATAATAAAATTGATCATAAATTTTCTCTAAAGTTATGCTAAAAACAAAAACAATAGTATAAAATTTAAATAATAGTCTAAACCAACTCTCAAATGCTTTAGATAGTCATCAAGTTTAAAATAGAAAGTCATCATGCATACTGTAAAACATAATACTGTAGAAGATTATTAACTTAAAACCAGCTTTTTTATTTTATCTATAACTTCATAATAGTGTTTTAAGACTGTAATGTAATATAACAAAGGAGAGATTTAGAGTCCTAGCCTGTCTCTTTGTATACTGCTGAAAAAGGTCTCCAGCCAAGTTCCTAACTTAAAGAAATGCAACATCAGCAGAAATACAAGTATTCATATCTATCCTCTAACATGTGGGGTCATCCCTACTAACAGGAAACTAGTCCACCAAGAAACGCTGGTATACAACTTATTTCAGACTGTAATTTGCATTAGTGCTGTGTTTGAGTTGTTTCACAGTCCTACCTATATAAGTTTGCGGGCCATTCTTTTAAGTATGAACATATAAATAAAATTTCATCAATCAACCTAAAGGGTGATGCCTAAGGAAATTCAAGTCGGACACTCTAAAAGTTTTTCTTCATCTTCTATTTGTTCGTAGATGAGTGCTCACAGTCACAGCTACAGAAACAGTGCAAGGAACTCTTTTATAGGTCATTTGGGCATCAAAGTCAACAAACATTAAACAGCAAACACAGTTCCTACTCTGAATAATAAAGCCCACAAACAAGGAATAAACATTATATAATAAGATTTGCACTTCTCTATCATGAAACAACAATGCCAATGTTACAGGCTTCAGAAGTGAAAAGTGTACAAGACACTTTATTCCACCAAAACAACTAATCTTCATAAGAGGGTGTTACAGACTATAGCGTTTATAATGAAAATCATCATATAGAAAAGCTCAAACATACAACTCTAAAGTGAAAACACAATTAACCAACCTACCCAGATCATAATCTAGAACTTTAGAAAGTTTTATAAGATATAACTACAAAAGCACTGAGACCACCATTATACTCCTGTATAATACTAAATGTAAACTAATAACTACAATGCTCTCAAATAAGATGATGCTCACCTGATATATTCATGACCCCATGAACCTATATCACCTTTCAACCTCAGAAATTGGAACTTCAAGCTCTCTTGAAAGTTCTGTCAAATGAAACTAATTATTATATAATTCTTTAAGGTTAACAAATTACACACACAATCTACAAAAAGATAAGTACTTCTCACATTAAATTAGGAACTACAGAAAGAGATTTACAATTGCATGCCAAGCAAACATGTTATCAAAATGTTGTCACTGTGCATGAGGATGTATACGGAATATGAAAAACTATGCTTACATTAAAAACACTAAACTGGGACAATAAATAAAGATGCTAATTCACACATTACCCCACCTAATTACCTAAAACAATTACCCCATACAAAATACAACTTAAATTTAAAAATAACTAGTCATAGCAGTTTTCTTCAACAGACATGGTTATGATTTGAGCCAAAAAAAAGACCGTAATTATAGCACTTGCCTGTTCCTCAGTAGTTCCATGCGCATAATCCTCAGGTATGTTTGTAGTTGGGGGTTGAATAGCCTAAGCAGGTAAGGCAGAGAGAAAAAAAAAACACATTCTAATGGGGATTCAAATAAATAGCCGAAGAGAATCCAAGAAAAGAACGCATGCAATGTGGACAATGTTACTCAAATAAGCTCAACAATATCATTCTATCACCAATATCTCAACATAAGTTCGATTACTACTAGCAGGTGGAAATCGATTTGTTGGGAACATTCAAGCTGGTATATCAAAACTAGTAAAATAATCACCAAAAAAATACTAGTGAGCTAGTCCTATAAAAAAATTACAAACATTTCTCTAAAATTACCATTTTCTACACTAAATACATAAAAACTTACACTATATAGATAGAGAGAATCTGAGATCGGTTACCAACGGCACAGAATCGGCCGAAGGCAAGCCGCGGTTTGCTGTCAGCGGCCTGAGAGCAGAGAACCAACGGTCGACGGCGGCGCAGCCTGAGAACAAAGGACAGCACGGCGGCGTGCGTACCTAACAGCGGCAGCAAAAAGAAAAAGGAGAGAAAATAAAGAAAGAAGAAGATGAAAATAAGAGGAAGACCTCACCTGGCGGTGAACGGCCATCGAATGGTGGAGAAGAGGGCGAAGAGAAGCGGCGGAGAAATGAGAACAGGTTGTTAGGGCATTTTGGTTTTGTATATATGAAATTTCTTGATGTAAAATTTAATGGATCTTTTAAGTAAACAAATCATTTTCATTAATTTTATTATAAGAACACTTATATCATAATCTTAATTATACATGAACATATTTATACTAGATAAAAATTAAATATTTTACTTTTATTTTTATTTTAAATATTTTATAATTTTTAACAATTAACATAAAATTTACCATGTCTGTTGAAGAAAACTGCTGTGGCTTGTTATTTTTAAATTTAAGTTGTATTTTGTATGGGGTAATTTTTTTAGGTAATTAGGTGGGGTAATGTGTGAATTAACATCTTTATTGTCTGTCCCAGTTTAGTGTTTTTAATGTAAGCGTAGTTTTTCATATTCTGTATACATCCTCATGCACAATGACAACATTTTGATAACATGTTTGCTTGGCATCCAATCGTAAATCTCATTCTGTAGTTCCTAATTTAATGTGAGAAGTACTTATCTTTTTGTAGATTGTGTGTAATTTGTAAACCTTAAAGAATTATATAATAATTAGTTTCATTTGACAGAACTTTCAAGAGAGCTTGAAGTTCCGATTTCTGAGGTTGAAAGATGATATAGGTTCATGGGGTCATGAATATATCAGGTGAGCATCATCTTATTTGAGAATTGAGAGCATTGAAGTTATTAGTTGACACTTGGTATTATACAGGAGTATAATGGTGGTCTCAGTGCTTTTGTAGTTATATCTTTCAAAAATTTCTAAAGTTTTAGATTATGATCTGGGTAGGTTGGTTAATTGTATTTTCACTTTAGAGTTGTATGTTTGAGCTTTTCTTTATGATGATTTTTATTTTAGACGCTATAGGCTGTAACACCCTCTTATGAAGATTAGTTGTTTTGGTGATTATTATGTTCTTTTCCATGCTCAATTATCTATCTGTCTTCTCCAACAATATCATTCTATCACCAATATCTCAACACGAGTTCGATTACTACTAGCAAGTGGAAATCGATTTGTTAGGAACATTCAAGCTGATATATCAAAACTAGTTCAATAATCACCAAAAAAATACTACTGAGCTAGTCCTATAAAAAAAATTACAAACATTCCTCTAAAATTACCATTTTCTACACTAAATACATAAAAACTTACACTATATAGATAGAGAGAATCTGAGATCGGTTACACAGAATCGGTCGATGGCAAACCATGGTTTGCTGTCAGCAGCCTGAGAGCAAAGAACCAATGGTCGACGACGGCGTGGCCTGAGAACAAAGGACGGTGCGGCTGCATGCGGACTTGACGACGACAACAAAAAGAAAAATGTCAGAAAATAAAGGAAGGAGAAGATGAAAATAAGAGGAAGAAGAAAAGAGAAGAGGAAGACCTCACCTGACGGTGAACGGCCATCGAATGGCGAAGAAGAGGGTGAAGAGAAGCGGCGGAGAAATGAGAATAGGCTGCTAGGGACTTTTGGTTTCAAATTGTCATAATGTAAACCACCCCCCCCCCACCGCCGCCCTCACTCCCACCCCCCCCCCCCCCCCCCCCCCCCCTTCCTTTTTTTTTTTTAAGTGAAACCTCATCGCATTATAATATTTTTGAAAGCACCGCACTATACTATTATTATCTTCACAAAATAACGATGTAAAAGAGGAGCTATACATTATTTTTTTACTTACACTTCACTTAATCTATTATGAAGCTTTGACATCATATATTTTAGATTAAAGTAATATTACATATTCTATTCTGTATCCCAACTCATGATATATCAATTCATGAATGGATACTCACAAATAACTATATATTTTATGTGAAAAAAATATTCACTCATTAGTTGACATCGCATGAGTTGGATTAAGGTGGAATATAAAATGTGAGATGTTTGATTTTGTTGTATTTCATATGGAATCGATATCATTATGAAGTGATAACTAGTAATTGGATAGTAATGTAAGGGTTTAAGAAATAAAAATAAATTAAAATTAAATAAAGAATTCATTCTTGTAATTATTCATAAATAATACATTTACTTTGTTGAAGAAGCTGATAGTTTGTATAAAACCTACACCCAAAGTAAAATTGTGCAAAATTGTGTAAAGTAATAGAGAATCTTCTAGTTCCCAAAAAAAAAAAAAAAAAAAGAGAATCTTAAAAAAATCTCTATTATTTGGGAATATTATTAAAAAAAACTTTTAATTCTTAATTTATGCTTAGTGTTTACAATAGTTTTTAAAAATTAAATCGCATTAAACATACACATAGATAAAAAATTAAATTTCATTGGAAATGGTAAGTTAATAAATTTTAAATAAAAAAAATAGGGAGTTCCATTTGTGATTCAAAAATTGATTTATTAATTAGGACATATTTTCGAAAAATAATTTGGAAAATAATTAATATTTTGTTTAGTTATATGGACCCACATACTTTTCTACTTTATTTAACTAAGTCTCATGTAGTATTAATTTTCACTTTTTTTGCTTGCAGAAAAGTCGATTGGAACCAATTGAAGCATGACTTTAATGTCTGTTTGAGGATCACTTTTTAGAAAATGGGAGAGAGCGGACCATATCTGGGAGGAAAATACCCACATAATTTGCGGGACTTTAAGGGGAAGATGAGATTGAACCCAACCATTATGGCCAAATGTACAGGTGCTTGTGCTTTACCACGAGGCCACAAGCTAATTCTCTTTTTCACAAGTTAAAACTTAATAATTTAATGATTAGTATAAAAACAGTGTCCAATAGAACTTCTTAAAATAACTATTTAATAATCTGATCTATTTGCTAACAACTTTAAAAAGATGGGGAGTGATTTTCTTTTACAGTAACTATGAAAAATTTAAAGGATCTTTTAAGTAAACAATTCATGTTCGTTAATTTTAATATAAGAACACTTATATCATAATCTTAATTATACATGAAAATATTTACACTAGATAAAAAGTAAATATTTTACTTTTATTTTTATTTTAAATGTTTTATAAATTTTTAACAATTAACATAAAATTTACCAAATGTTAGCCACTCTACGATACTGTTTACTCTGTCATATTAAGATTTGTCATAATTTTAAATATATGCTTAATCTATTATTAAAATTTGTAATAATTTTAATAACATAATTAATCAAACAGTAATCTTCAATTTTAAAAGTTTATAACAATTTTTTCAGCAAATTTTTTCTGTAAAAATTATAGTAATATGAAACTGGCAGTAAAAAAGAGATGCTCACCCCACTCTCTCATAAAAGATTTCAATACTGTCTCATGTGTATCTCCACCATCGCAATCACAAATGGAAAGACAATAACTGATGTGCAGGTTTTAATATAATTGCTGCTAATTATAACTCCTCTCACAAAATAAAAACAAGTCATTAGCACTTAGAAAATAAGAAACCTGCAGTGCACACGAGAAGATAGACAGGGAAAAGCATACAAGGCTCGACTAGAGGAGAGTGAAAGCCAAAAACAACTTCAAGAGTTGAGTAGCATTTACATATGCAACGAAACAGAAGCAAAATCTAACGTTTACGTTGCTTAGACAGATACCAACCACGATATGTTGCATAAAACAGGTCTTTCAGCAGAGGAACAACAAGCCATTCAGGTAGCGTGGCTAACACCAATACCGGTAGCAGATTAAACCAAGGAAGCCAGCTTGATGTGCCCTGTAGACGAATGTAGAAAATTGTGCTATAGGTCATCGACATATATATCAAAGTTGTGAACAAAGCACCCATACCAACCATATACTTCAGTGGTGAAGACACAAGAAAGTCTTTTTCTTCATGTGAAGACATGACGATCCACAGACACATCAGAACACAGATGGAAGAGGAGAAAAATGCCCCTGTGTTCATTGATATGGAAAACGACCGCAGTAATGTCACATTTGCTTGAAGGGGTATTGTGCAGTACTTTGGGCGTAATTTTTTTACGTCTTGCACACTCCTATAAACGTAATATAAATATGGGAAATTTAAACTCAGTATAAACACAAACATGAAAGGTGGATGATAAATGCCACCCAAATTATGAATGGAAACACAAATACAAAAAGGCAGATGTGAAATGCTACCTACTTATGTATAGAAATGCATTTATTTATTTATTTATTTTTGAGTATCACAAACACAGTAGAGAACACAATAAATTATATGCGAAATGCCACCTTATTAATACATAGAAACACATTTTCAAAGTTCAAACTACTTCCTTGTCACTTTGTTGTTCTTTTTAAATTTCGATGAAGTAGAATGAAAAGAGAATATATTTCATATGCATGCACGTTATTGATTATTCTGGCCTACAAGGAGCAAAGAGGGGATATTTTCAATGCTTTTACACGGTGGGTCAGGTAGATCAAATGTCACTAAAGCAACACAACCAGAACAGAATGCACTGTCAAATCTCAAAACATTCCGAAACTAAAACCAAAACCTTGTAAGCAAATAAGCAGAAAGTAGAAAAGTTCCAAGCCTCCAGACTGTGCTTAGTTGTAAAATGCTTTGTGGTACAAGCAAACGTCAAATGTCATTCCCTCTTTTAGATTCTTGTCATGTCGTCCCCATTTTTTCCCTTCAACTGGGTTCCTTGAAGATAACTCAGTCCCTCTATCAAATTTAGGGATGTTGAAAAACCCTAGTATTATGGATGTTCAAAAACCCTAATATCAAATTTAGGGGTGGCGGGATCACATTCACATGCCAAGGGAGTAGCACAACCAAAACTGAATTATAATAGTAAGATATTGTCCTAATGTCCATGGGACCGTCAAACAAGTTGTGTTCATTGACAGTACAATTTTCCATCTTAATTTTGTTCAATCAAGTGTGTATTACTGTGGACCATTACCATGCATGCCCTGGGGACCAATGCTTGCTCGAAATTAACACTACCCTATCAGAATCCTACAATAACATTCAATTATCAGAAAGACACAACCAAAACAAAATTTCACATACCTCTACAGCTGCACCAGTTATGCTGAGGCACGTTACTATTTTAACATGTGTATTTAAAGTTTCAAATATTTTATAAAATCAATTACTATATTTTTTTAACACATAAATGCAAAGGATTTTGCATAAAAATTTGCAAAATCTTACACCAAATGAATAACACAATTTATATAAATGGTGGCATGAGTTAAATTTACCCATATAGTAAAATGAAAAAACTCTTCACTCATGTTAAGGTTAAAACTTATCATGTCATGGAAAAGAAGAACACTAACTACTAACTTATAGGTATATGTGTAAAAATATATATATATATATATATATATATATATATAGTTACAAGTTTAAAACTCTTATATAAATTGGGATTTTATATATCAAGCTTTCAGAATGAAAAAATGAGTCAAACTTATAAGTTTATAAATTCTAACTTATATCACACGCATGATAAAATAATGGGTTTTGAAAAATTTATTTTCTTGAGGTCATGTGGGTGATGGATAGAGATTTCCTGCATTTAATAATAATAATAATAATAATAATAATAAAAAGATATGAGGACGGAATTGAAGTATGGATGGAAGATGAAGTGAAAGTGTAGAAACAAGAATAGACGATGCATCCCACTGGTCCCCGATAAACTGTCTGTTCAGGCCACCAAGTCTTGTAAAAACCATTATTTTTATTTTGAAAATATTTAATTATATATATATATATATATATGTTCAGACCACCAAGTATTGCTTGTAACCATGCTTCCCATATGAATTAAATTCAGAAAAAGAAGATACGACAAGATTTCTCAATTGTGGATAATTCAATTTTTATTTAAAAAAAAAAATTATCATCCAATATCTTTTTGACTGCAAATTTTATCCACTTCAATATCTAACATCTTATCCTATTTTAGCTACAAATTTGTAAAAACCATTATTTTTATTTGGAAAAGATTTAATTACATAAATTTATTCTATATATTTAATTATATATATATGGAGTCAATTTTTGTGAATCGAGACTAGCTGTGTTATGCATATATGTACACACAATGTTTTCTAATTAGTGACAAATACATCAGCTCTCTTCATGGCCTCGCCTTTCTAGCGTGTGTGTGTATATGTATGTATGTATGTGTGTGTGTATATATATAACATCAAATTTCTTTAACTGATGATGTTGTAATTTAAGTTAAATTGAAAGAACAAAATCATACACCTGGACTGTCAAACGAGAATTAATTGTTCATGTACTCATGTATTGTTGGTACATCATCAACGTTAGCTTATAGTCCAATTACTAAAGATAATTTTTTAGAATCAGTTTCCACAATTCAACTGAATACACATTGCTTGCTGCATTTATCAAGATGTACTACATACTATACAAGTAGAAAATAATGTAATTAAAAGTTGTTTTTCATATGATACTAAAATATGGATAAGTTTGTAAAATGGTACTAGAAAATCAGAATGAGTTTAAATAACATTATCCACTTTTTTGTAAAATTCAAAAACAAAATTACCCTTATTTTAAAGTAGATGTTCAAATTTTCTTCATTAGTTTTCAAAATCCAGTTCTCAGAACACCTAAGAACAAGGCTCCATAAACTTGTTCGCGAAGAGAGAGATCAATTGCTGAGTGTAGAACTATAAATTGATGGTGAAGTACAAGCGACGAAGAAATAGCAGCGACCACGAAGAAGGATTAATGTCTATTTTAGATCAATAATTCACGAAGCGGTTCATATAAATAGTTTGCTTAAATACTTCATGTAAATTGTGCATAAAAATAGTTCACGAGAGTTCATAAACCGTAAACTAATTACAAATTCATTTTCACATAACAATTTCATCATAAAATAATAATTCCTTATTGAGATATAAAACTTTGATGTTATTTATGAAGGGAAAAAACAACAATTTTTTTTATAAAATAAAGATTTGCGGAACATTGAGTTTTAAAATTTTTTTAGAAAACTCAAGAACCCTAGATCCATAAAACAATGAAATAAAATAATAAAACTAAATTAAAGATCGAATCTTATATCTTTTGTATTGATCTCTGTGGATTGCTCACCACCTTGCCTTCCTTGATATGTCTCTACACCAAGAAACAAGTGAGTGGACATAATTATATAGAATTGTGCTCACTTTCTATTGATTTCTTTTCTCAAAAGAATAAAAGGTGAAAATAGGTTTTTGTTTTAAAGAACGTAAAACAAAACCTAAGTATATCTTCTGTTAGGAAAAGAATACTATTTCTTTTCTATTTATAGGCAACCAATTAGGGTTTTAATTAATCAAAATTAATATTAAACCCCAAGTTTATTAAAATTAAACTTTTGCCCATATAACATAATTAATTCACAATTAATTCATGTTATATTTTGTAATCATACTTGTGGCCTATAATTAATTCATAATTAATTTATACTCGGTCACAACTTAGAATTAAATTCAACACCTCTTATAAAATTAATTAAATAATTATTAATTCATAATTAATAATTAACTAACTAATAATTTGAATAATCAATATTATTCAAATATCAAGTGAACACATATTTTGCTACTTATGTAACAAATATAATTGGACGATCCAATTACAATATTCTATATACACGTTTCTTATAGTGAAATGAGCTATTAAGGAGACCCGATGGACCTATAGTTTTGAGCTCCAATAATATCAGAATTATTAATTAAACTCTTTAATTAAATAATTCACTATTATTAATCTTAGAGTTACTCCACTAAAAACCTAAGATTGCACTCTCAACACTATAGATGTTTTTATACAATCTGAAATTTTCAGCGTCCATTGATATAATCACTACATATGATTTGACCCTCCACAAATAGTTCATAATTAGAGCTAGGTCATAATGTCCGTTATACCCCTCTAATTATATCTTGATCCTTAAGTACCATTGATTCTCTAATGAACAATATATTCATAACAACTTATGAATTTATTTTTCCGTTTACATATGAACAGAAAATTGAGCGCTCTTATTGTTCAAGACCTGAATCAACCTTTAAGAGAACTATTTCTCTACTTCTCGCAAGAAGGAGTGGATTCCACTATTGTATAGAATGTTCCCAGCTACTTACTAAATCATATCCCCAAAGTACGAAGTTATTGATCGAGTATCTATATCGATCTCACCCATGTAAATCAAAGGACATAAATCAACAAGCAGGAGTCCATAATACACTCAAGATTAAGATCAATTCATAAATGATCATCTAGTCGATAAATATAAATCTCTAAGTTTAACGGATATTAATTAGAGACTCATGTTTATCGTGGTCCAGTCCTATATAATCTTTATTATATAAGGTGCCTCCATTTCCATGTCACTACATGAATAGCCTCGGATAAAACTATTGTACTGAATACGAAATGGACCGCAACTGTAGATTTACCACAAATAAAGTACCCAACTTCGTTTGCTTTCTACGGACTCTTTAGATTACTTCTCTCAAACTAAATCCGCTTGTATATAACACTTATATACTTAGTTTGAAAATACATCAGTAATCAAGGATGTTTCTCATGACATATACAATTTTTGCAAAACATATAAATTGAATAGAATGAATACTTTATTATTATTTATTAAAACCGTTTACATAATTACAAGTTCTTAGGGCACAAAACCCAACAATTTATACTTCAAAACTCAATTAAAGTCATAAAAGTACAACATACAAATTATTAGTGAAAAATTACTTCAAAATGATGAGCTTGACCACTCTTCTTCAAAAATATTCATAAAAGAGGAAACTTCACAAACTTTGTTATGACGATTGAGTTTCAATAAAAATAGTGCTTTTTGATGTTACAAGTTGGTGAGGAAGACCAATATTCAAATTTTCTATTGTTTAGTAAAACTAATGTTTGAAGAAAAGTTAAAAAGTGAAGAATGATGGAGAGCCAAATTCTTTTAATGGTGGGCAATCTTAGTAATTCACTTTGGGAGGTGCCATTAAAACTCAAGTTGATTTTCTATGCTAGTTTATAAACTCAATAATATTTTGATGTTATTAGATGAGATTTACACTATGTAATTATACATAATGTACTTTGATAATGCTTAAATCTGATAACATCAAATGTGCAAATTCACTCTTTTATGAAGAAATTAATTGATAAAGTTTCTTATGATTATAATTAAGAAATTTTTTATTTACACAACTCTTAATTGAATTAATTATATATTTTCTTTTTTATCGAGAGATTAAAGTCTCCTTTTACTTATAGAAAGAGGTAAAGAAGTTTCAAAATAACTCTTTTCTAAAAACAATTATCCTTATAGCATTTTAAATTTTGATTTGGATACTTCCCGAAAGGACCTCAACTTTATCTCTCTCATCATGTGTTTCATTGTATAAGTAAAGTAGATGACACACACCGATATATCAATCGAATGCTAACGTAATGCATATGATGTATCCTAGTTTTTCTTTCATGTAAATGATGGATTGATCATTGATGTGGTATACGATGGGCATAAAGTAATACAGCATTTTTCATATTTCATCACAAAATTCAATCAAAAAGTTGGTTTATGTTAATAAACTAGGCATATATAATTGCAAATTTATCTTTCTGAATGACCCACCATTTTTTATTAAATTTTTAAAATTTTCTACTTCTTGATAAAATTGGATTTAAACACTCAAACTGGTGGAAGATTAAATGACAGTGTAATTGATCTGAAAGAGCCTAGTTTGGGATAAGTATCTTTCCAACTGGTTTGAGACTTTGAGTATCCCTCGTCTCAAGGAGAATTAATTTTACATCTACTTATAATTACTTTGTGTCTTAATTCTCAAACCATGCCAGAAAAGAGAGAAGAAAACCACCCCCAAGTCCCAACAACTACAACCGACAACTATATCCAAACATTGTGGGGAGCAGTACAGTAACTCCAACAGTAAAAATGAGAGAAATCATCATTGGCTAATGACTAAGATAATGTCCTCATTAAGATCTCATGAAAATTAGCTAGCTTCTTCCCTTTATTAAATGCCGATTACATATATATATATATAATTTATGTAGATGATTAGTATAAACGTGATATAGATACATAATGCACAGGGCCATCAATGCCATTTCTCTACTGAAATGACTTCTTTTCATCAGTTTGAACACCAGTCAAAGTAAATAGCAAGTGCAAAAAGTTTGGTTTTGGAACGACTTTCTAATGATAGCATCCATCAGTCAAACAAGGTCCACTTCACCCTTTGGACCACGACTCATATCTTCAAGTTGTCCTCTTTTTTTTTTTTTTCGCTTCGCTTAATGAAGAGGAAACCAAGAACATCAATTAAGATGATGATTTTATTAATTAATACTCTAAATTAACAGCCATACCCAGAATCTGCGCACTGCAAATGGGTGAATTCTTTTTGTATTTTTTAGGGTAGTCCCATACCTAACTTCAGCAAATTGAGAACCAAGCTTCTTTTTAATTGGTTGATTGATATGGTTCTTGGTCGAGCTCCTTTCAGAGTATCCAAATCAAAATTTGAAATGCTATAAGGATAATTGTAAGTAAAAGAAAATTTTAATTTCTCTCAATAAAATAGAAAATACATAATTAATTCAATTAAGAGTTATTGTGTAAATCAAAAATTTCTTAACTATAATCATAAGAAACTTTATCAATTAATTTGTTCATAAACAGGTGAATTGACACATTTGATGCTATAGGATTTTTTTCTTCTACATGATCAAAGTACATTATGTATAATTACATAGTGTAAATCCCACCTAATAGCATCAAAATATTATTGAGTTTATAAACTAGCATAAAAAAATCAATCTGCATTATAGTTTTGACATGATATTAGAAATCAATTAATTCTCAAGCCAAAAACTTAAATTGTTAAGCTAAGATATTTGACATGTAAAGAAAATTTTCTCCAAGTGAGATCTATTTAATTACATAAAAGATCTATCTTAACTTTGAAGTGTGTTTGATGCATGGGTTCGTGTTTATGTGTTGATGGTAATTAAAAAGAAGCTTCAAGTTTGGATACCCTTTTGTGTGTTTTCCTTGAGCAGTTTAAGTGGGGAAATGGATTCTTCACTAGGCATCTCAAATATGGGGCTCTAAGCAGCTGGTTAAGCCTGTTTTCATGAGCCAATGTGAGAAGTTGTGTTACAATTTTTCTTGTTTTTGTTTTGAGAGACATTTGTGATACAATTGGCCAGTCTTTCTCTCTCCCGTAAAAGCACATGCAAATCCAAAGCACACGCACATAGCTTATTAGGGCCTAACTATTATCTGGTTATGTAATATCCACCTCTAATTAAATAATCAAGCACAAGTAAACTAATCCGTTTGCACAATACTGAAGTTCACACCCTACATTTCTCACATGGTCGTTTGTGAATACAAATTTCTTATACGCTTAGTACAAACATTTAAGACAGACACTCACACCTCTTCTTTACAAGCCAAAACTTTTCTGTCAAACCAGAGATATTAAATTGCTAACTACTCTCTCTCTCTAACTCGCATCTCAGCGTTCTGTGTTGTGATGTGTTGTTTTGGACGAAATATGGGCAGAACTGTGGGACACTAGTTCGACCTATATCATAAAGAATTCTTCGGTCATCATTTGTAAAATTTGTCTGTAATTATTTTTAAATCAGTAGACTAAATTGTAATATGATCATTAAAAGTTGGTTGTTAAATAGTCAAAAGAAAAAGAAAATGGAGCAAAGCCTCATGATTATTGGTGTTGAAAAATCTAAAAAATGTTGTTTGGTAGGAAGCATGCATCCATCTTATCATGCTAATTGCCAAGTGCTTAACACTAACAACCAAGAAATCATTGAATGTTGGCACCGACTATTGTACCGCTCCATCTAGAAGCTTCTCGAATTCATAATTATTATTTTTTTTTTTAAAAATATTCTGGAATTCATAATTATATGTTTATACTATTGGTCCTCATTCCCACTTACACTTTCAACTCAAAAATGAAAGTTACAACATTCATAGGAATCGAAACTTGTCTCTAAACTTTATTATCCAATTAAAAATTCTGTTTAAATAAATTCATAACTTAAAACACTTTATTCATTCTTTCACAATAAAAGAAAGGCGATATATGATAATAATATATTTATACACGAAAAATACTTTTTCAATTTTTTCAATCTATCCTCACATACTAATATCTTATTACAAGTTACTGTATAATAAGTGAATAAATATTTGTAATTTGAATGATTTATACGATCGTGAATATCTTGCAAGAATTACAGCTAAATATAATATTATAAATATTTGGGCTTTACATAAGTTATTCAAGGTCCAACTTAAATGCTGTCGATAAGACTTTGTCACACATATCATTCTTTTTATACATATACAAACAATCTCACTCCATTGATTTTAGTAATGCATGTTGTTCATTGAAGGCAAAGAATAAGAATGCAAAATCATACAAATGCAGCTAATTATAAGCTTTTGCTTTCTTATTCATTGCTTTCAACGAAAAAATATGCATTAGAAAAAAATATATATATATATCTATATATATTTATTCTGATTCTCATGGTCGAACTTCATACATTTAATTAGCTGACAAACTTTTAGTTATAGACCAGAATTTGTTAACATCAACTTATTTGTATCGATGTATAATCAATATGCTTCTAAAATGTTCTTTGATAACCAAAAATTTTGTGTCCATGTGATTGCATGCAGTGCATTTATCATAGTAAATCCTTAATGGCCTTGCAATAGAATAGATAATATATCTTTGGTCTGTCATAATATATAATAACCGTAATATATAGTCTCCATTTGAAGTCGAACAACTTTGAGAGTTCATGCACTGCTGAAATAGAAAAATCCCAAACACATCAAACAACGTTGAGAAAAAAAAAAGAAAAATTTAACATTCTTGTCCTACATAAATTAACCGTACAGAGGCTAAAATGCATACCTCCTACTTGACAAACTTACGAGGGTTGAGGAAGTTGCAATATCGCAACAGCCAACAGAGAATACAATAACAAATACATGAACGAAGAAACTGAAATGATGAGAATTGTCGCAATTGTCCACCTCAACCAAACAGGATATATCCCAATTAGAACTTGTAGCACAATGATTAGAAGGGTGCATGCTGGCTGGATAGCAAAAATATGCCATGTCATATATTTGAGTTGCTTCAATGTACGGTGATCCAGCTTAACAATGGGAGGCTGCCATTGTTGAAAACACCACGTGAAATTTACAATAAATTCAGGGAAATAAAGCTAAAGCTAAGAGATCAAGTTAAACACAATCATTTCACAATTAAGTTCCAATTCAATTACAACAGAAAAACATAAGTATTAATACAACTGCATTCAGAGCCCAGTGTCATCACGTAGCATTACCACTTCAATAGCCACAAATCGCTGAAAACAAAAAAGTACACTCTAAACTAACAACTTAAATAACAAGCACTTGTATGATTGACATCCAAATAAGCACTAATCAACACTTATACTAGTAAAAGCAATTCTAGAAAAAGCTCTACTCAAACCAACTTGTATACTTTACATCCATATAACCGCTAATCAACACTTGTACTAGCAAAGCAATTCTAGAAAAAGCTCTACTCATACCAACCAACAAACAGAGCCTAGCAGGTCAATGCTGTCGATTACCAGACTCCTAGCTATACCTAATAGCTTAAAGTTCTGATAAACAATTCCACTTCTTCCTCACCTGAAAAAGAGTCATTGGAAATGAATGAAGATTCTCGCTCCCTTTAATTTCGTCCATAGATATTTCCAAGTAACTGAACAACAAATCTATAGCCTTTGCAATCACCTGCAAAAAAACACAAACACCCCACATAACAAAAACACGAAATCAGCCAACTTTCCACTTCAAAACGTCACAAATTCACCAAAAGACTAAAACTTTAGCCTCAAATAATAAGACCAACCAGAGCCTCATAGCAGAGATTGATGGACCCCAAAAAGGTGAAAAAGGCCTTGCTTCCTCTGAAGTCCAAATGCAGGACTGAGAGAACAATGCCGTAGATGGGTGCCATGAGGGCCATCACCAGAATAGCTTTGTGTTCTTTAAGGTTCTTCCGGTGCTGCGACACCACCTGCCCCGCGTAATACATTGCCACTATCAAACACAACCACGTCCCTATCAGGGTCATAGCTGCCCAATTTAAATCCATGTCTCACTGCAGATACAAAGGCGGCAAATTCGTTGAAAAAAATGAGGTTATCCAATAAATAAAGCTATATCTAAACGTTTGTTGCAGCAAGTTAATGTCCTAATAGATCATCAATCAAATTACAATCGAACATTTTGAACAAAACTGATCGGAAACATTTACCGCAAAAATAAATCACAACAACCTTCGAGATTCAAAAAACATGCATGCACCGGATCGAAAACGAAACACTCACCAGCTCTCTCGTTTAGCCAAACTCAAGCTGTAGAGTGTAGGAGAAGTGTGAAAAGATGAGAGAAATGGAGAGTGGAGCGGTTTCTCAGATCATCTGCTTGCCGCTGCCTTTGAATTTCTTTGAAAAATGATTCAGTATAAGCATAGTGAAATGTGATGAGACATGTGGATGAAATTTGAGGAATGTTCGTTCAGCTTCTGATGTATAGGTGGGTCCAACCCATGTGAAGAGTCTGCACCAACAAAGATTTCAGGAAGTAGAATCTGATACGTTTTGACCAGGCATTGACTAGTAAGGACCAGGTCACGATCAAATATTTTAAAACATTTAGTCAACCTTTTCAAATGTGATAAAATTTGGGAAAAATCATAAAAATTCACCTGAATTTTTATATATTATCCAATTTCTCTAATATAGTTTTATTTTTATCTAAAATCTCTTATTTATTACAAAATTAACAAAAAAAAAAGACAACAAATAAAAAGACATTTTTAACCCTCAAATTTTTGTTTAAAAAATAAAATATTATAACCTAATAAAAAAATTAAAAATTAAAAAAATAGAGATCCAAATTGGATCTCCACCATCCATTATATCATCATCATCAACCAAATGCAGAGAATTCATCATTGGCTAATGACTAAGATACTGTCCTTATTAAGATATCATAAAAATTAGCTTGCTTCTTCCCTTTATTAAATGCCGATTACATTATATATATAATTTATGCATATGATCAGTATATACGTCATATAGATACATGATGGACAGGGCCAACCAATGCCATTTCCCTAAGTTTGAACACCAGTCAAAGTAAATAGCAAGTGCAAAAAGTTTGGTTTTGGAACGACTTTCTAATGATAGCATCCATCAGTCAGACAAGGTCCACTTTACCCTTTGGACCACCACCAATATCTTCAAGCTTTCCTATTTTTTCACTTCGTTTAATGAAGAGGAAACCAAGAACATCAATTAAGATGATGATTTTATTAATTAATACTCTAAATTAACAGCCATACCCAGAATCTGCGCACTGCAAATGGGTGAATTCTTTTTGTATTTTTTTGGGTAGTCCTGTACCTAACCTCACCAAATTGAGAACCAAGCTTTCTTCCTAATTGGTTGATTGATATGGTTCTTGGTCGAGCTCCTTTCAGGGAAGTTTCGAAATCAAAATTTGAAATTCTATAAGGATAATTGTCTTTAGAAAAGAGTTATTCCGAAATTTCTTTCCACAAGTAAAAGGAAATTTTAATCTCTCGATAAAATAGAAAATACATAATTAACTCAATTAAGAGTTGTTGTGTAAATCAAAAATTTCTTAACTATAATCATAAGAAACTTTATCAATTAATTTGTTCATAAACAGGTGAATTGACACATTTGATGTTATAGAAATTTTTTTTTAGCAAGATCAAAATACATTATATATAATTACATATCCCACCTAATAGCATCAAAATATTATTGAGTTTATAACTGGCATAAAAAAATCAATCTGCATTATAGTTTTGATATGATATTAGAAATCAATTAATTCTCAAGCCAAGAACTTAAATTGTTAAGCCACGATATTTGACATGTAAACAAAATTTTCTCCAAGTGAGATCTATTTAATTACATAAAAGATCTATCTTAACTTTGAAGTATGTTTGATGCACGGGTTAGTGTTTATGTGTTGATGGTAATTAAAAATAAGCTTCAAGTTTGGATACCCTTTTGTGTGTTTTCCTTGAGCAGTTTAAGTGGGGAAATGGATTCTTCTCTAGGCATCTCAAATATGGGGCTCTAAGCAGCTGGTCAAGCCTGTACCCATGTGATCACTCGTGATACAAGTTTTCCCTTTTTTTGTTTTTTTGAGAGACACTTGTGATGCAATTGGCCACTCTCTCTCCCTCCCGTAAAAGCACATGCAAATCCAAAGCACACGCACATAGCTTATTAGGGCCTAATTATTATCTGGTTATGTAATGTCTACCTCTAATTAAATAATCAAGTAATAGTAAACTAATCCGTTTGCACGATACTGAAATTCACACACTACATTTCTCACATGATCATATATGAATACAAATTTCTTACATGCTTAGTACAAACATTTAAGGCAGACACTCAATTCTTCTCTACAAACCAAACTTTCCTATCAAACCAGACATATTAGACTGCTAACTACTCTCTCTCTAACTCACATCTCGACGCTCTATGTTGTGATGTGTTGTTTTGGATGAAATATGGGCAAAACTGTAGGACAATGGTTCCACCTAAATCATGAAGAATTCTTCGGTCATCGTCTGAGGAAAAAGAGATCTGACCTTGATTTCTCTATCCAAAAAATTAGTGATGGTAATATACACTGTTGCGATCCTACTAGTATTTCATTCTCATACCATCATAGAGCTTACCATGAAGGTTCTACTTTTCAGGCCATTATGCTTCTTCTTGTAGTAGTCCTCCAATGTTTAAAAAATCTCCAAATGCTCTTCCACTGCATGTACAATGTAGCGAACACTAAGAATCCCTAACAAGGCTATCCATATTGTAATAAGAACGAATGCAGGGAGATATGCAAGATCGGTGTCCGTGACAAGACTAAGTGCCATAAAAAAAGAGAAGAAAATTGCATTGGCGCCAACCACTATTACCCAATCAGGATCCATAAGTAAACCTATGTTTAAAGGGTAAACCACTTATGAGCAACAAAATGACACTAAAAGAAGTCCTAAAACTGATCGCATTAAACATTATGAATTTGTCAACTCCAGATTGGCCCGCCTTCAATGTTAAGAGCATTGACGTTTAAGAGCAAATCTCTAATCTGCTAATCTTTGACATCATGTGTGCTCTATGTTGTAACATCCAAAGCTGAGCAACCGATTGAGAGCATTCACTTTCGTCTTAGGGCTTAAAAGTAGAATCTTGATGGCCTAATCACATGTTCAAGGCATTCATGTCTGTCTTAGGACACCACCAAGTTCTCTTGCCCTTTTTCTTTCCAACACCTCCCATTCCATATTCGCGAAGTTTGCAGATCGAGTGTTGTGCAAGACCTACGAGTTTAGATGGATCCTACACTCCACCCGAAACCACAAAAATTCAACAATATTTTGTTTGTTGCCAAGAACCGTTGATTCCATGCACACTGGGGACCTCAACTTCAATGTTGAATGGATCTTCAAAAATTATTAAAAAAAAAAAAACACTTTATCAATAAAAAGTCACTTGACATATTCCTACCACTACATACATACAACTAACACATGAAAAGGCAAACACATACATTGTCAAATTAACAGCTTTAGATGACTTGATAACCAAAAAATAGAACTACAACTTACACCACCTCTTTGACCAATTTTGCAATAGGATTATTATTATTTTACCCCATGGAATTAAAAATAATATCAAACCACCTTTGGTATTAAAAATAATAGTTAAAACAGTCTAATCATTAAATGAAATAGTAATTCTGTCAATGAACTAACGGATCCATCAATTTGAATGGTAAAATGGTCATTGAAGGTTGAAGATATTTTCATTATAATGTCATAAATTGGATGAAGACATATAGCATACATCTAACCCACCTATATAAATTACACAATTTCATCATCACCATTCGTTAAAAAAAAAAAAAAAAAAATCATCATCACCATTTATCTCACCAACCTTACCCATTCATTCACCATCATTCAATCAACACCACAACTCATTCTACCGTTGTCCTCATTTACTATTCGTCGTCTGTATTTCTTTTTCCTCTCTACCCTTCTCTGCCATGCTCTCTTCCCTCTCCATCCTCAACTGTCACTCTCTCCCACTCCACTATCACTCTCTTCCCTCTCCATCCTTTGACACTGTTGTCTCTTTCCTCTCCACCCTTCTTCGTCGTGCTCTCTACCCTTATTTACTGTGCTCTCTTCCCTTTCCACCCTCTGCTGTTGCTATCTTCCCTCTCAACCTCCCTTGTCGCCCTCGTTTGTTTACCTATAGATTGGGGCCTCTATCTTTAAAATGAAAGCCTTCTAGATCTAGAAGATGGGGACCTTCTAAACCCATCTTCTAGATCCAAATCTAGACTTTTTTTTTCTTTTTTTAACTTTAAAAAAAAAATGGAGATTGATGCACATGCAGAAATGGTTTTTAATTATTAAATACTAATTAATTTAATTTAATTAATTTTATTAGATGATTGTTCTTTTTTTTTTTAAAAAAACTTAGATGATTATTGTGTATGGTTAATGGTGATGATAATGGTTTTTGTGTTTGGTGGCGTAGGTGATGGTTGTTAGACACCTATAATGGGTGATGATGAACAATGATGCATTGGTTTGGATGTGGACATGTGGTGATGAACTATGACGATATACTGTGATGATCACCAAATTATTTATTATTTAATTCTTAATTTTTAGGTTTTAAGGGATCACATCTAAGATCCCAAATAATTTTAAAAAGTGGAGATCCCAAATCTCAAATGAGATCTCCATCATTCATCTGTCTTCATGAATGGTAAAGATTACATCTAGGATCTTCACCTCTATTTTTTCAAATTTAATTGTTTTAAATATTAAATATTAATTTAATTTATTATTAATTAGTTTAAGGTAATTATTATTAATTTTTTCTTTAATTTTAAGTTATTTTAATTATTTAAAGTTGTATTTATTAATTTTAAATGGTTTTTAATTTTTAATTTTTTAATATAATACAGTAAAGATAATTTCATCTTTTTGTTAAAACTACCTAACATTTGGATGAATCCACTTATATTTAGATGAAAATCACTTTTGAGCTAACATTTGGGGTCTTTTGACTAATATTTTTAAAAAATTGGGATAAATTGATAATATTTTTATTTTAGTGCTTTTTTAGATTTTTTCCTTTCCAATATCACATCAATTTCTCAACAACTAATAAATAGGCCACTCCACTATATTTATTATTAATCGTCCATCCAAACTATTTTCAACACAAAAAGTTTACGACCTGACACAAAGCCCATGACCCGCCAACCCCGCCAATGAAAATCGAAAACATACACGAAAACACAAAACAAAATAACCTAGAAAAATTTAAACACACACACACACACACACACACACACACACACAAAGACTAAATATAGTATCAATGAGAACGAGACGTCCTACCTCTAAATCGTAATTTACCATAACCAGTCAAAACATTTGCGACAAATTCACGACAGGAAGACATCATGCAAACATATATTCACTTAAAAACATTTACATCCATTCTAATCAGAATAGCACAATCAACAAACAAGCAGATCAAGAATCCACAAACAACACATTGATCAATATCAAGCAAAGCTCCAGTAGATAATAACCTGTAACTGATAGAAGAATAACAAGGCAACTGCAATGCAGTGGCGGTATCAACTTCTGTATAGGATGAAAAATCCACGGAGCACCCGCAGCCACAATGGCATTACCTGCCTAAAATCGAGAAAAAAGGAAAAAAATAAAAAAAACAAATCACACTTCAACAAATTGTTTCCAATAAACCAAAATATTAATAATTTGAACCTGTATTCACTAATAAGACAAAGTAAACTACACTCCCGAAAATGCTCCTAGATTTGCAGTGACCTGAATACCTAGCAGAAGGAGGAGGGAGAGAAAGCGGAGAGGGAGATGACACCGCACGACACGATCCAATGAGTGTTTATCTCTTCCACTCAACCTGTGAATTGTTCTACACTGAACTGCTCGCTGAAGCCGGAGCCGTTTGAGTGTGAGAGAAAAAGAAGAGTTGGTTGTGTAAAGAAGCAGTGTGAGTGTGAGGAGGGGAGGGGAGGTTCTCAGACTGCGGTGGGTTAGTGAAAGAGAAAGTGCAAGGGCCTGTGTTATCTCTCCATTTTCTTTGGTGTTGTAGAACTAGCACGTTCAGTGTTTTAGAGAGGTGGCAGGGTCGACTCCGGAGAGAAAAACAACACAAGCAGGTTCAAAGTTTTAGAAAGGGAGGGTTCAGTGTTTGCTTACATCCAGCGCTCTCCCTCTGTCTCATGTTTATACTCGCGGCTTGTCACCATCATCAGATTACTTTATTATTATTATTATTATTATTAAGAATAATCTCAATTTCCTACTATAATTTGAAAAAATAATCAAAATCTCCCTTTATAGTCAAGTAATTTTTAAAATCAGAAGGATTTTAACTATTTCTTCAAACTACTTAAAAAAAATTAAGATTATCCCTTATTATTATTATTATTATTATTATTATTATTTTATGTCTAGTTTAACTTTCAACCAAACGAATGTGTACACAGCAGAGGGGGAGACTAATTTATAAACAGCCTTTGGTCTATTCACTCACGTTTTACCGACCACCGTCTACCAGTGGTGCCTACCCCTAACCAAACGACTTTGGTCTTTCGCGTGATCAAATACTCCCTCATGAGTCATTACTTATTAATTCATTATTGACCAAAATGATTCCACTATTTGTTGGAGTTTTTAATCGAAAATTATCCATGTATAATATCATCTTCAATATATAATATCAAATTTAACACTATTTTAGAGTTAATATTAAATTTTTTTATCCAATATATATGACACCAAATATATATAAAAGGTATTTTTAAAAAATATTTCATATATAATTTTATAATCAATATTAATTAGTTTATTTAGTATAAAATTTTATTTTCAAATAATTATTCATAATATATTAAAAATTATTAAATACTTACAAATTTTTTTATTTTTTACAATAAATTATTCTCATTATATTTCCACCTAATTTTTTATATATCTTATTTTTTCAACTAATTTTTTTATCTAATTATTTTATTATCCATCTTATTATAAAATCTTATTTTAAATAATTACGCATAATATATAAAAAAATTCTACGATTTCTCACATAATTTTTTTAATGTATTATAAAATACATATACATATTTATAGTAGATAAATATATATACATATATTTATTTATTATAAAATATATGTATATATGTATATATATACTATGATTGATGTGATATAACATATTAATAAAATAGTATTATTTTATTATTTTTTATTAATCCATTGTACCGTATTAGTCGTGAAATAATTTTAAAAAAGATTTTCTTTTTTATGCTTATGTATCTAAATAATTTCAAAAACGATTTTTTTTTATAGCATATATATCTAGAAATAATTAATTAATTATGGTGACCGCATATATGTACATATTGCAATGCATTTATCCCTACAAAATTATTGTTGTTAGATCTCCCATTCGGACCGAAAGTCAAAAAAGTGGCAGGTGGTTGACGCCTATAAAAATGGTTTTCGATTGTCACATCTATCAAATTATTGTGATGAATGGGAGCAGACATCGGACAAGGAAGCTTCTGCAAAAGCATTGTCTGAAGGTGGCCCGTGACTTGTACTTTTTTTGAACTCTTTGAATGCAAACAAATATGCTTTCATGTGGATACCGACATGGTTGAAAATATCGATATCGATCAAAACATCGGTACTATAATTTAACGAAAATATCGATAAAAATTAGAGATATCGATAAAAATTTACGTAAAATTTATGAAAAGTATAGAAATTAAATTAAAACCATAATATTTTTTAATGAAACATTTAATAATATTAAAATAATCATTTCTACAATCAAAAACCATATTATATTTTAAAAAAACCATATTTTGTTTAAGAAGTAACAATTAAAAAGTATAAATATGGATATAACATATAGAGCAGATATAAGAAAATATAAAAAGCTTTCATTAAAACTTTTCAATTAATTTGCATCACACAAATCATGTAAATTTTAATACCAAAATGAAGTCCTAGGTGGTTCATACATGGTATAGCTAGCATCTAGATTTATACAATACTAATACCATGATATATAATTTGAATGGTTTTGAATATAATCACGAACATGTCATGAATAAGCTTCTTGATTTCTCCCCACCATCTGTCCATGAATAGCTAACATCTAGATTTATACAATACTGATATCATTAAAATATAATAATGAGATTCCTGATCAAAATGAGATTCCTCACGTGAGTTGAAAACTTATTTTATTTATTTGATAAAAGCTTAACAAATTCTTATTTGAAAAACTTAAATTTCACTTTTATTTTATGGAAATTTAACCGATATTTCCAGGATATTTCATGGATATTCTACGGATATTTTTTCGAAAATTTTCGTGATATTTTGTAAAATTTATACTACACGCTCACGGAAAGGATATTTTATGGAAATATCACGGATATTTTCGGATATTTTCAGGATATTTTGATAGATAGGAGATTACATCCTCTATCGATATCGGTACCTTTGATTTACGGGAATATCGGTAGAAATATCACGGAAATCACGAATATTTTAAACTATGCATATCAGTGAGCTGGCCCCACTGTCATCATAAATGCTTTCTCCCTCGCTATCAAACCAATTAATCCTTTCTGATTCCTAATTCAAGCCTACGTTGTCTCTTTTTAATTTAGTCCCTAATATTTAATAAAATATTACTTTTTACTAACATTTATATTTTAAATTTTTCTCATCCCTAATATTTCGAAAATATAACGATTTAGTTTCTCTAACCAATAAATGACAGTTAAACATGACAGAAATAACAAAAAGATAAATTTACTCTTGATATAATTTAAGATAATTAAAATACGTAATTATCTTTTTAAAAATTAATAATTACAAAATAACCATTTCTTTATTACAAAATTATCATTGACCACTTTCAATCAAATCATGACACATCGTTGAATCAATTTTTTTAATTCAATTACAATTAATAAATATTTTAATTAAAAATAATATTTTTAATTAAAAAAATTTCCTTTATCTTCTATCTCTCATCATCTTCCTCATCCTCAATTTCATCTTCTTCTACATTAATCAAAATTATCATCTCCATCATTTTCATCAAACTAACATCATCCAAATTAAATATCAATGTCAAACCAAACATCTCTCAAATCTAAAAATATATATATGTTTATGCAATTTTTTTTTTTTAAAAAAAGTCTATGCAAATTAAAAAAAGAAAAAAAAAAAAAAAGGAGATAGCATTGCCATTTCCAATCAATTTCTACTATTGGAGACTGATCTCTAACGGTGGAGACTCTCTGGTCTCCATCATCAGATACCAAATCTAAACTCTAACGATGGAGACCAGTGTTGGTCTCCTCGTTTGAGACTAGACCTAGTCTCTAGCGTGGAGATTAAGGGTCGGTTTCCCCCTGGAGACCAGGTCGGAGACTAGATCTAGTCCCTTGCCTGGTCTCCACTCACTGTCGGAACGGAATGGTCTTCATGGGTGGTCTCAGTCTACCAGGGAGATATGTTTTTTTTTTTTCAATTAGTTTAAAAATATTTTTATATATTAAATTGAGGTCTCCAATGGAGATCTGTTTTTTTTTTTTTAATTAGTTTTAAAATATTTTTATATATTAAATTAAAAATATAGAAATATATATAATATTATATATTAAAATATATAATATATTCAAATTAAAATGATCAAATTAACTCTCTTCTTATTAAGGTTGACTAATAAAAGAACTAAATTGATATATTTATGAAATATGAGGAATGATGGGATTTTAAAATATAAATATTAATAAAAAAGTAATATTTAACTAAATATTAGGGATTAAATTAAAATTTCTCCTTTTAAAATTCACGCATTGCTTCATCTGTCCCTTTTATTCCTACTAAAAAATTTGCCTACCAGGCTCTCTCTCTCTCTCTCTCTTTCAATCTCTCGGCCAGTCCAATTTCTGTCATCTTTCCCACCTAATTTTGCTTTTGCGTTTGACCAGCTCAAGCCTCTCTTAATTGCTTATCAGTGATCAATTTAAGGGTGGCAAAATGCGGGTCTGGACCCGCATCAGGCCCAGACCCGCATTGGACCCTCATTTTTATTTGAGGGTCCAGATCCTATCCATACCCTCAAATCTATTTGAGGGTCTGGCCCAAATCCGATCCGCACATTTTGCGGGTCTGTTCAGACCCGCGTTAGACCCGGATTGACCGGGTCAGATCCGGATTGATCCGGATCCGAATTTAACCCGATCTAATTCGGGTTGACCCGAATTTTTTTTTTTAAAAAATTTTTTTCAAAAATTTTCATAAATTCCCTAAAAACCAACAAATTCAATGGATAAAAAATTTTAACCTGATTTGTTCAAAAAATATATATATATCAATTTTTTCTTCTAAAACAAATTAAACTAATTTCACATCACATAATTCATTCCACAATTATTCTTACTAATTTTGGAAAAAAAAAAAAGTCTCACTCAAAATTAAACAAAAAATAACATTAAAAGTTAAAATTTATCCTTAATTTACATCCCAAAAGTAACAAAAAAAATTATAAATACAAATATAAGAAATAAAATCAAGATGTTGATGGCTCTTCTTCATCTTGTTTATGACATATTTCTTCTTCCGGAACGCCACCTAATAGAACAAATCAAGTGAAAAATTAAAGATTAAATTATAAATTACAAATAATATACATAATATAATCAAATTTATTACTACTTTCATACCTCAAAGTTGAGCCCATATCCAATTTTGTGCACACATTAATGCTTCTAATGTGTCCGGATGCAATCTCCTACGATGTGGACTCAAAAATCTACCCCACAGTACTAAAAATGGACTCAGAAGCTACAGTACATACATGAATGACTATGATGTCATTCCTCTCACTATTATATATCTTAAAAATCTCATTTTTTAATGTGTTTCTACTCATTGTGTCAAACCCAGGATGATAATAACTCATCATTTCCCGAAATCCTGTATATTCTATAATTCTTAAAGGAAGCTCATGCATGATAACCATTTTAGCTATTTTCTCCCTACCAACACTTGGATCAAACAAAGTAGCTGTTTCATCGATGGTGGCTAGATGCTCGTTAAGATATTTTTGGACATGTTTTCTTAAACTAGATGTTCCTGACCCTTGACTAGCATTCAATAATTTCCCACAAAAATTGCATTTAGCCATCCTAACACCATCAACTTCAACTTTAGACATGTGAGTCCAAACAAATGATGTTTCTCGCTACCATTTGGCTACTCTCGGAACACTAGACTCAACATTCTCAACATTATTATCCCCAGTCGAAGTATTCATTTGACTTTCTCCATAACTAGTCATATTGTTTGACTACCTAATATATTTAAACAATTCAATTAATAAAAAAATATATATATAACAAAATAAAAATATTTTGTTTTGATGAAAGTACGTGCGTTGTCATACCAGAGGTTTCAACTACTGCCACCAGATGCAGGTAAGTCGAAGTTACTGGTTTCCAACTATATACTATTCACCTATTTAGCATTAAATAATAATGGTGTCCTAGGGGCATAAGGTATCCACCACAATCAATCGATGAATGAATGTAAAAGAAAGATAAAGATAAAAACAAATAAATGAATTGATAAATTCATTGGTTGTTATTTAGTTAAATTCCAACTTTATAGGTATTTATAAATAGTTATGTTACCTAGTTACTATTCTTCTGTTGCATCCAAGATCAACAGGACATGAGTTTCTTCATTATCTGTGATGTCTTTTTTTATCAAAATAAAACTAGTTGTTGCTTTAATTTTTAGTTAATATAATTTCTACTTGATGAAGAGATTTAAAAATGTAGACACAACTTTCAATTTCTTCATAGCAACCATGAGAGAATTTTCCAAATCATATAGGAGTTCTTCAGTTTCAAAGATTACATACCAACATCAAAAAGCTCAAGAACATCTTTGAAAAATTTATACATACATACTTGAATTACCAAGAGAAGCTTCCCCTTTTAAATTTGTGCATGATTTTAGATTTTTGAGAATTTAGATGGTCAATCAATCAAATAACTTATGTAAACATCAAATTTTCTGCACTCGCAGGAAGAAGGGAAGCAGCTATGTTGCTGACTTCGTTGAGATTGAGAGGTACTTCTCTAACAACTTCACAAATATTCATATTTTATCATCCTAGAAACAATAATAATTAATATTTTTATCAAAGAAACATCAACATAAGACTCTTATAATAAGGATTATCCAAATCTTCAACGTGGCCTAAAAGCATCGGTGGAGTAGTACAGTTGTTTTCATCCATGAACATGTCATACAATACGATAAACAGTATAGGAAGTTGAGCTACATATAAGAAGACACGTTATGTGATGGATTAGACTATATAAGTGGAAAAATCTAAGATGTATTGGTTGTATAAGTAGTATGTATACGCGTATCTCAAATTACTAGAGAAAGACAAACTTACGCAAAATATTTTCATTTGGAGTTGGAAGTATAACCTTTTATTAACTGGGTTTGTTGTACTCTGAAGGTCGAAGCGTACGAGACACAAATTATACAACACTTTTCTCTGATGATCACACACATTTCTCTTGAAGAAAATACTTTTCAAATTGTCCCAATCAGATTTAGAAGCACTTGTAAACCATGCCTAACAGTCTAATATGTTAGAATTTAAATCACTCCTCTAGACATGAACATATTCAACACAACTACTGGCTAATGAGCAAGTGCATTATCCATAAAAAGAGATCCAGAACAGATTGGAAATAACATTCTGTTGATCCAAGATCATTGGATGGAAGACTAAATGTAATGGGATTTGTTACATTGAATAAAAACAGGACATAGAATCTTCCATTAACCAAGAAACTTGATAGCAGTGTCACCGCAAACAGCACTTGACAAAAAACAATTCTAATGGCAAAAGAAATGAATAGCACAGATTTAAACAACACAAAACTAAGGGAACCAGAAACAGATTTAAACAAGTATGACATAATGCAAAAAATATCACAGATTCCAATATATACATAATGCAAACATACAGAAGCAAAAAATATCACATAATGCAAACATTTCAATATATACATACATATCACATACAGAAGCAAACAACATCTCGAAAATCAGTAGGAAACACAGATTCCAGAGAGCGAAAAACAGACTTACGCGAAATCGATGAGAGAGAAAACGAATCCTAACTCATATCTCATTTTGTATCCTAACTCATGGTATATCAATTTATAAATGAATACTCCCAAATAACTACCTATTTCATGTGAAAAATATATTCACTCATTAGTTGACATCACATGAGTTAGACCAAGGTGGAATATAAAAGGTGAGATGTTTGATTTTGTTGTATTTTATATGGAATCCACATAGTTAAGACCAACTCATAATATATCAATTCATGAATGAATACTCACAAATAACTGTCTATTTCATGTGAAAAATATATTCACTCATTAGTTGACATCACATGAGTTGGACCAAGGTGGAATATAAAAGGTGAGATGTTTGATTTTGTTGTATTTTATATGGAATCCACATAGTTAAGAAGTGATAACTAGTAATTGGATAGTTAAGAAATAAAAATTAATAAAAATTAAATAAAAGAATTCATTCTTGTAATTATTCATTAATAATACATTTACTTTGTTGAAGAAGCTGATAGTTTGTATAAAACCTACCCCCAAAGTAAAATTGTGTAAAATTGTGTAAAGTAATAGAGAATCTTCTAGTCCCCAAAAAAAAAAAAAAATAGAGAATCTTCAAAAAAAAAAAAAAGTCTATTATTTGGGAATATTATTAAAAAAAAAACCTTTTAATTCTTAATTTATGCTTAGTGTTTACAATAATTTTTAAAAATTAAATCGCATTAAACTTACACATAGATGAAAAATTAAATTTCATTGGAAATGATAAATTAATAAATTTTAAATAAAAAGAATAGGGAGTTCCATTTGTAATTCAAAAATTGATTTATTAATTAGGACATATTTTTGAAAAATAATTTAAGAAATAATTAATATTTTGTTTAGTTATATGGACCAACGTACTATTCTACTTTATTTAACTAAGTCTTATATAGTATTAATTTTCTTTTTTATTTTTTTTTACACTAGTGCTTGTCTAAGAGTTGATCAGAACAAATTGAGGTATGACTTTAATATCTGTTCGAGGATCACTTTATAGAAAATGGGAGAGAATGACTCATATTTGGGGGGAAAATACCCACATAATTTGTGGGACTTTAGGGGAAGGTGAGATTGAACCCAACCATTAAGGCCAAATGTACAGGTGCTTGTGCTTTACCTCGAGGCCACAAGCCAATTCTCCTTTTCACAAGTTAAAACTTAATAATTTAATGACTAGTATAAAAACTGTGCTCAATAGAACTTCTTAAAAAAACTATTTAATAATCCGATCTATTTGCTAACAACTTTAAAAAGATGGGGAGTGATTTTCTTTTACAGTGACTATGAAAATTTTAACGGATCTTTTAAGTAAACAAATCATTTTTATTAATTTTAATATAAGAATACTTATATTATAATCTTAATTATACATGAACATATTTACACTAGATAAAAATTAAATATTTTACTTTTATTTTTATTTTAAATATTTTATGAATTTTTAGCAATTAACATAAAATTTACCAAATGTTAGCCACCCTAAGATACTGCTTATTCTGTTATATTAAGATTTGTCATAATTTTAAATATATGCTTGATCTATTATTAAAATTTGTAATAATTTTAATAACATAATAATCAAACAGTAATCTTCAATTTTTAAAGTTTATAACAAATTTTTCAGCAAATTTTTTCTGCAAAAATTATAATAATATGAAACTGGCATTAGAAAAGAGATGCCCGCCCCACTCTCTCATAAAAGTATTCAATACTGTCTCATGCGTATCTCCACCATCACAATCACATAATGGAAAGACAATAACTGATGTGCAGGTTTTAATATAATTGTTGCTAATTATAACTCCTCTGTCAAAATAAAAACAAGTCATTAGCACTTAGAAAATAAGAAACCTGCAGTGCACACGAAAAGGTAGACAGGGAAAAACATACAAGGCTCGACCAGAGGAGAGTGAAAGCCAAAAACAACTTCAAGAGTTGAGTAGCATTTACATATGCAACGAAACAGAAGCAAAATCTAACGTTTACGTTGCTTAGACAGACACCAGCCACGATATGTTGCATAGAACAGGTCTTTCAGCAGAGGAACAACAAGCCATTCAGGTAGCGTGGCTAACACCAACACTGGTAGCAGATTAAACCAAGGAAGCCAGCTTGATGTGCCCTGTAGACGAATGTAGAAAATTGTGCTATAGGTCATCGCCATATATATCAAAATTGTGCACAAAGCACCCATACCAGCCATATATTTCAGTGGTGAAGACACGAGAAAGTCTTTTTCTTCATGTGAAGACATGATGATCGACAGACACATCAGAACACAGATGGAATAGGAGAAAAATGCCACTGTGGTCATTGATATGGCAAACAACCGCAGTAATGTTGCATTTGCTTGAAGGGGTATTGTTTTGGTGATCATGACGAGCGCCTTGAAAATCACAGGCATACAAAATCCAGCACATGCTAATGACGTAACAGTGCTCCTCATATGCTGTTGTGCTCTTTGCAGTAAATGTTTGTGTTCTATGCTGAACAACTCGCTTGCTGTAAGGCCCTCTGCATTTTTCATTTCTCTTAATGAAGGCGGCATCATCATCTCAACCTCCTATCAGCATCACAACAAACAACACATTAAGAAAGAAAAAGGAGAAGTCGAAAATTTTGAAGTACATATGAAATATAAAACAGAAGATAATGAAGATAATACCTTGAAGCTTAACAATTCCTGCTGCATTTCTAACACTGCACTAGATATATTTGAAGACACACATCGACATTTTGCAGCTAAATGAAATATGCTATTCTTTTCATTATCTACAATGGCTAACAGATCCTCATCGAAGCCTATCTCATCTATTAGACTGAGTATTTTGACTTGAAGGTGCAGAATCGCAACATGGAATATGCTTTGAAGATTTCCATCTAGTTCACCAGCCAAACCAGGACAAGGACGAAGGAGCACAGCTAATAATTGGAAGTCACCGAGTTTGGCTGCATCAAATAGCAAGTCTGATGGTTTCCTGATAAAATCTGCAGCATTGATATCCTGCCTTCGCATTATTTCTTTCCAAACAAATTGGAGTAGTTCAAGTGCTTGGTTTGAAGTCGAATCTGACTTTGCAATGAACTTCAATCCTGTGACTAAGATCAGAAAAAATTTGTCATTTAAAAGTGAAAAAAATGGGAACAACATGTGTCCACTACATGCGAGTAGGAAAATTTGGGCAAATTTTCATCGACCTGCTTTAAAATATAAGCTAAATATATATAGATTCCAATAGTCTAATAATTTAACATAAACCTATTCTCAGCTATCAAATTTGTAACAAACCTCTCCTGAAATACATCAAAAAGAGAGGCTTGAAACTGAATTTCAAACCAGCTACATTTACACTACATTGCAGAAGTTCAGGAAATTGCTATTGGAGTTGCATATTAGACAGTGTCTTCAACCTTTTTCTGTGTGTGTTTTCCTTCAATGGTGGATGCAAATTCACTTAGAATATAGAAGTTGAGCACCATCACTATTGAATACTGGTAAAGTGGTAATATACTTACAGAAATTGACAACCTTCCTAAGAAATCCTACACTTCTGCTAGCATATGCTGAAGGATTTCTGGCCAAAGCATGCAAGGCTGTCTCATCATTCACGTAACGAGTCACAGCTAGCTCTGGATCTTCTTGTACAAGTCTCAATGCAGTGCCTGAGCAATTCACACAAATGTTTTAAGAACAGGCGTAGATAGCACATTACAAACATTCATAAAACATTAAACATTTTCATAGGACACAAATTATGCAATTCCAGCATTTTCATACACAAATGCAGAAGTAAATAAAAAAATAATGATAAAAAAAAATTGCTTTCATATTTTTTTTAAGGTCACATCATCTTAAACTGATATTTGTAAATAAAACTAAATATACACAGTAACACATACCATAAAAGCCAGCATAGATATTTTCAAAAAATACATCAATTCGATCCTGCCATCCCTGTCTACAATCTACTTCAACCGGCTTTCGTAAAAATGAAGATCCCATGATTTCCATCCTATGAGTTAACACCACAGAACAGATTAAATTAATTTCAAAAACAGCAGCAACACCTGCTCATCAAATGTCAACCGAAAGCTTCTCAAATAAAGCACTAGAAGAAAACATGCAACCGCAACCAAACTACAATAGCTCAAATCCAAATTCTCACAAAAGCATAGAAGAAAAATATGTAAAACACAAAGCTCACTTCCAAGTATTGGGTTTGTATTGGGATTTTGGGTTTTAAAATCACTTCTCCTAATTTGTAAACATCATTTTGCTAACAAAATTTCTTCACTTGTCTTTGTGTTGCAATATTTGCAAGTTTAATGTGATTTATTTTGTTTTATGTGGTCTCAATATTTCAACTACTCAACTTTCCATCTTATTACAATATATGTTTTTCCCTAATATGATATTCTCTACTTCTCTTATTTGAAATTCATTATTCTTGATGCAATAACTAATAGATATCAGAATACATTCTATCTCATGTCAATCATCAAATTAAAGCATCATTGTTGTCAAAAATTAAAAAAAAATTAAATTAAATTAAATTAAAGCATCATTAAAAACACAACAAAACATTTACCAACACAAAATATACAACATCATAGCAAAACTGTGAGAATATAATTTATATAACATCTATTTGAGCATCTGGTCCACATCACAATGTTTTCCTAGAAAACCATAGATCGAAACGAGACAACATAGAATATATACAAAAGCTATAAACTTACCTCTTTGAAGATATAAAGATGGCTCTCGTGGCGTGAAACTGCTAAGGAAACCAAAAAAAAAAAATTAGCGCCTCTAGAGAAACAAAATCTCGTATTTTTAATTGAAAAAAAAAATACAGCAATTTTAAGACCTTAAAACTTCAACATCAACCAAAACGAAGAAGAAAATGATTTTTAAAGAAAATAAAAAATAAACAGAGGAGAGAGAGCTAAAGATCTTAACTTGAAGGCGTGTAAGTGGAAAAAATGAGAAGTAACAAGAACCCATTATTGAACAATTCGTTCTATAACTGGTAGAAGTGACAAAACACGCATGCAAGCAAGGAGTGTATATTAATAGCAAGCTTTGAACAAAACATTTTCACCGACACATAAAAAAAAAAAGACCCCATTGATGCAGCCTTGGCTTTGAAGAATATTAATTTTATTTATTTTCTTTTACTCGGATTTTAAATACTTTCTTTCAATCTCTACTGATTTTGATTTTCAAAATTTTTCCTTTCTCATTTTACTTTTTTTTTTTCAAATATTAGAGGAGAGGGGGATTTATTGATATAAATATAATTTTTGTGAGATACTTTTACTTAAAATCTATCTTATACTGAGGGTTAAATAAGAGTCTGTGAATGTCAAATATTTAAACAACCCGTTTTAGCTAAGAAGTTATTCCAATCTTTTCTTAGTTGAAGCACCTGACTCTAACAAAACCAACTGATAGAGGTGAACGAGGGAGCAACTGACATGACATTCAATTTATTACTATCAACAACCAACAAAGCTTTTGCAAATATTCCATCAAAAAGAGATTGTTATAAAACAAGTCTGGAAGTAACGTGTCCTCTAATTCCTGTGAAACCTTTATCAATAATGGTAATGCTATTGTTGTATACGGCATTGGCACTACCTTATAGGCATGTGAAACCTGACGTTGATGTCGCGACCTTGTATCTTAGAACCTTGTCAGATGTCAATATAAACCACCAACCACCTTATACAGTGGCCACCGTGTTAAACAACAAGAATATTACGATTAGTACATTTATTTGGATAGTACGTTTGTAATAATTTTTTTTATGAGGAAAATTATTCATCTATTATTATGAAAGTAAATTTTTTTATATATTTATAAAAGTAAATTATTAGACAATATAAATGTAGGGGTGTAAAGTGAACTCGATCACAAGAAAAAATCTGGATAGCTGATGAAAAGACATGTGGCATCATTGATAATATTTGCATGAAGGAACTAACTATGAAGTGAACCTCCTTACGAAGAGCGAACTCGACAAGGATACACGTTAGACATGCAAACGACATTTGTCATACGTAAAAGCGTATTGAATGAACAAATGTAAAAACTTCTACATGTAAGAAGGCATATGTAAATAAGTAATAGTCTTATTAATATATAAACTCATCTTAACTAAGGGAGAGAAAAAAGTAAATTCAAAAATAATATAGAGAAACAATTACTAACTTAAGCTTCGAAGGATGGATCCAGGACAATCCTTTAGACCGCTTTAACCTAGATTTTTACTGTTTTGCAGGCATACCTAAAAGCTGGATCCCGAGCGAAGGTGTAAGAGAGATTCGTTAGGACAACTTTGACTCCAACAATAAATAATAATTAATATCAACAAATCTGATAAAATTTAAATTTAGATGTAAAAAAATTTTATATATGACTTTTCATGATCATATATGTGGATCTCATCATTTATTCTAAGATATTTTGTTTCACAGTTCGTTCGTATTAGTCTCACCATTTGTTATGATAATAGTTAAGAATAAACTATTAAAATTAAGTAATTTTAAATTTTAGACTTGATTAGATCTTTAGAGATAAATAATGCAGATAAAAGTAAAGAAAACGAAAAAGAAAATAGAGAGAGAGAGAGAAAAAGTAAGGATGAAGAAAATATACAAAAATATTGAAAAAGAGAAGGCATAAAAGGAAAGGATAACGAGGAGGAACCAAAAAAAAAAACATAAATTAGCAGCTGTGATTTGGATTATTTCAAAAATAATTTTTACTTTTGAAAATAAAAATTCTTGTAAATATATTTATTTTTTTGTTTTGTAAAGAGTACACTTCATTTTAGTCTTTATATTTTTAAGAATTTTAAAATCAAAGCATTTATAGATTTTTGGGTTAAATTTAAAACTGACTAACATTTTAAGTAAACATTCATTTTTAACTCATTTTCAGGTTCAAATAAAATTTTAATCGTTTTTTAACTAAAATGTTATTTCACATGCAACATTGCACATAAAACATTTTCACCTAAAATAAGTGGTTCCACCTACAAATTTCTATGTTTATTAAATATTTCACATGCAGTGTTACTAAAAATGTTATACGAGGTAAAGATTAAAAATGATTAAACTCTCATTTGAGATTAAAAATAAATAATTTATTTGAGATCAAAATCAATTTTTACCCTTTTATGGAATATTTCCAAATAATATTCACTTTTAATTATGTTTATTTTTAAATTATAAATAATTTATTGAAAGACTAGGTTTAGTTTTCTATTCAATTTATGCAAAAGTTTCACTACAGCAAATTGCAGTAACAACCCTTACGTTTACTGATATCACTATTAGATCAAGTTTTGCAGTAATTTTGGGAAGATGTTGTTACCACTTTGACTATCTTAGACTTCTTAGTAAGGGTATTTTATAGCAAATAAAACAAAAAAATACTAGATTATAAAAATAATGTAAATAGGAAAAGTTATAAATGATTATATAAATAAATGAATAAATGAAGAAAAATTAATATATAGAAGAATATTCCTTAAATGGCAATCTATTGTGATTTCCATGAGAAGATTGCCCATATCTCCTCTAAAGCAATTTCCATGGAGGAGATCACATCATATCTACCTTATTTTGAAGGAGATGTTGAGTCAAAAGTGGACACATTGGTGGACGATGAGGCTATGACACTATGAGGTGCATAGAGGTAGCTTGGGAGGGAATGATAACAGCGGACATGGTCACTGTCCTTTTATCGTTGGTAGAAATATTACGGATGGGGTTAGTGATAGTGTGGTTGAGGGCTTGATGATGGTCTGGAAGATGGTGTTGGAGACTTGGTGAGGATTGGTCATGGTTGGGTGTTGTAGATCTAGTGAGTATTGGATATTGTTGTTTTTTTCATTTGTCATTTCATTATTTTTATTTTTAAAATGTTTTATTGCCAGTTTTTTTCCTTTTCATTTACTCTTAATATTTTCATCGTATTTTTTAAAATTATTGTTACTGTTTATTTTTTAAAAAAAATTGTATTATTTTATCATGTATTTTGAAGAATAATTTTGCAGTAATTAATAAAATATTAGGAATGGACAATTTGAATACTTCTATTTCCAAGTTAAGACTATTAATAAAGCTACAATGGTTAAACTAGTCGATGATACTTATCCATAATTAAAGCAAAAATTTGATATGATACTAGTATGGGCAACTATTCTACAATAAAGTCGTAAATTGTGAAAGATTTTACTATTTAACTACTTTCTAAACATATTATTTTTCCCAAAGGGAATTGCTATGAACAAAATCATATACATACACGAAAGACCAATTATGAGCATTATAAAAAAAAATTGTAAATGGGAGTTATAATAATTCAACATTGTGACATCAAAACCTATCTATCTATTTATTCTTAATTAAAAGATTTTATTTACTCTTAATTCACCTATTCTTTTGAATTACTAATTAGAAGGTAAATGATTATTGATTAAGTAAGTAAAAAATTTAAATCATTTTACTAAATTTTGATAAATGTATTTGTACTTGTTTTATATTCTTGTTTTCAGAGAAAACTAACAAGTTTAACAACGAAACTTTGTCCTAATTTAATTTTAGTGTGTTTCTATGTGTGATTTGTGAAAGAGTAATGAGAGAGTAATGTTTTTAAAAGGCATTCTCAGAAATTTGCATGAATTTTGCAATTTTCTGTGTTTCAGGTACTGTTGACAAATTCCCTTTTGATAATTCAAAGACCATAGATAACATACGAAAAACACAATATTGATTTCCTATATTTGTTTTTTGAAACTTCATTTTTTAAACGTAAATCCGTTTATGACTCATATGATCCCTCACTTTTCAAAGTGCATCAATTTAGTCCCTAGCATTTATCCAAACATTGGTAAACTATAATTAAGAGAGGGGCATTTTCATCATTTCAAAATAATTATTTTTGTTAAAAATAAAAAAGATTTTCGCCGTTCATCTAATGCACTGTGAAGATCAAAAGTAACAAAATTGTTAAAAATTAATTAATTTTTTTTATAAAAAAGGAAAGATAATCCATATTAGATATGAACAATAGAGATTAAACTTAATTAAATTAAAATTAAAAATTAAACAATCAAAATCAAAATTAAAATTAACAAAGAAAGATTTTCACCATTCATCTCTAAATTGGAAGGTGGGAGATCAAAATCAATTTAACAATTTATTAAATTATTATATCGGCAGTTGATATAGTAAGAATCGAATCTTTGATCGATCTGGTTCCAAATCTAGATTGTTCGAAGATTTGGAGCAATTCATATCGTCAACCGATCTGGAACATTCCGGATCGTCGTTTGATTTGGAAGACTCCAAATCGTTTAACAATTAGGATTGTTGATCATCAATCGATCAACAATTTAGATTGTTGATCGTCAATCGATCTGGATACCAAATTGTTCAATTATCTAAATACTAGATTATTCAACAATCTTGATCCCTGAAATGACGTTTTGGTTTCAGCAAACTAGATCACTGTTCAACGATCTGATTTGACAAACTAGATTGTCATAATGTTCTGGTTTATCTCTTTTTTTCTATTGTGCGATGAAGATAGTTCTCTATCACCGGAGATAGAAGTTGGACCTCCATCTTTGGCAATGGATGACCGATAGAGATCCAAAACCAATGGAGATCCACTTGGTTAAATTATTATAAACTTTTTGATTAAATTACTATATCATAAGGATTTATTTTTGATTAAGAGTAATGCTGCAGTATTTAAAACTTTATTCAAATTTATTTTTTAAATGATATGATAAGTTTATTTATAACTATTATATCATCAATGCATCATTTTATAAATAAAATTATTATTATAAATTATCTTGCTATATCATTTGTATAAAAAAAAAAATGATTATGTTTTCAACAATGTAGGCATCATTCTTTGATTAAATCGCTACATCATTGGGATTAACTTTCTGAACTTTCTTTCCTTTTTAGATTGCATACCACTACTCAATTATAAAATGGTCAAGTTACTTGGTGCTAATAACTTGGTTAAATTATATAGTATCATATTGAGGTTGGATCTTTAATCCCAATAACATTAGGTTGGGCTTGACTCAAATCCAATTGGTTCTACAACAGTAACTGTTATGGAGATAAATTTAAAGAGATTCGTTTCGCTTCACTTCATGATGTTTATATGATTGACTTTTCATAAGATTGTTAATGTGTGCTAACCATTAAGTCTGTTGAACCTTATTCTCATTAGTTGATCATGTGGACATGTGACTGCAAATAACACAAAATATGGACTTTTCCGTGTGACGGATGGCACTCCTTTTTAAGTACTTTTCCATGGAGGAGGGTGTTATTGTTGGATTTTATGGAAGCACTGGCACTTCGGTTGATTCCATTGGGGTCCCTGCAGAAAAATCTTTGGACTTGTTCAGTCTTCTAAGCAAAGTACAGATCGTGACACCCAAGGTTGAATTCTTATGACTTAATGTACAAAAATTTACTAATATGGCAATTGCTGAGGGCTAGTACTGAATCTTTAAGCCATATGATTGATTGATGGGTTCACGTTGGGATGATGATGAATATGGACATGCCACGATTTACAGGGCCACGAGGAGGAAATAATGGTCATCCTTGGGATGATGGCATTTTTCCTGTTATTAATTAAGCAAATTGATTGAATGTACGGAATGGAATAATTCATTCAACAGTGACTTAATATCAGAGCATCGATGGCAAGTCAACTGAGGTGAAAAAGCACGCCGGAGAAGGTGTTAAATTTATATACATAGAGTAAGGAGAACGAAATAAATAACGTGGCTCTCTCATTCAAGTATATGGTTATAAAATTAACATGTGTTATTGAAATGGGGCATGAGTTTAATTGTTAATTTTCTGATAAATAAAACATAGCTTTTTTATTCCATTATTCAGGTCTATGGAAAAGTGAATGCCACTGTGTGTTTATGTTTGAGGCAAGTGTCAGCCATTTCTTAGACCGGAAGAATAACAAAACTTGTCAAGGTCGCATTCCATTAAACGCTTTTTGAAATTATCGAAAGTCGGTTTCTTATCATGCACAGTGATTACCAATACATGCTTTTCGTATTAGTCGTGACGTGATAATTTTTCGTGTATACTATCTACGAGGTCACAAATCGACAAAGTTAGAAGCATCATAATATCATGACATGCTAACAGCTAGACACAAACAAGTTAGAAATCATCATAAGTATATAAAACTCTTCAACACGGTAAATTGATGACAATGAACTACAAAAATGACAAACCTAACTTCATTCTGTTATAATAGTTTAGGATTTAGGAGAAATGAATATGACTTAAAATTACGAATTTAAGGATGTAAATGTGAACGGTATACTATTAGACCAACCTTATCATGTCTAATCTCAACTTATTTAAATATTTAATAACATAACAATAATAAAAACTATAAGAAAATTCATCTAATGTGATTTTTGTATTTCATGAACCCATATAACCACATTGAATATAATTAAGAAATCTCAAGACAAGCATCATTACAATAAATTATTGATACATTCCAATCATTACAATAAATTATAGATACATCCCAATCATTACAATAAATTATAGATACGTTCCAATCCATGTTAACAAATCTTAGCGAGGCAAGCATTGACTACATACATGCCTACAATCATCTAGTCCAAATTTGTGGAAAAACAATACTAACAATTAAAATGTTTTCTTGTGGGGATTGTTTAAAAATTTACAACATAATAAACATGAGGCAAAGACGAGAGGCCAAAGGGATATTTCAATGGAATTATCAGCATGTCAAAGATAGAGAACATACGTGTTTGTTACAACGATAAACTGCAATATCGCACAAATCAGTCCAATAAAATCAGTGACATTATCAAATGGCCTGTGACTTGGAGATGGATAGTAAAACCAAGGTATCTTCTCATTCCACCTCCAAGCAACTCTTTCCACTCCACCCTTGTAGAAAAGCTCAGTAATGCAAAAAAGCAAGGCTATGAATGACAAAATCACGCTAATCAATGCATATTGAGGCTTCTGCATATGGAAGAAAGCTGGTCGAAAACAGCTGATGGAACCTCCATGATGAAGTTTATTATGGCAAAGGCACGATCTACTGTGACCTGTTGAAAAAGCTTATTATTGGTCAAACTTAAGATTAAGACTACATGATTGTAAAAAGTAGTACACTTTAATGGTAATTCAAAGATGATTTTCAGAATCAACATCCAATCCAAAAGCTTAATTTGAACTTTGAACATTATTAAATTTCAAGAACATCTTTGGTTAAACTGACACTCAATTTAATTTTAACTTGAGTTTTTGAAATGAAATATTTAAGTAAATAAAAAGTTGATGTTATAGTTTTGACCCTTGGAGCAATGTGATCTCGCAGCTCATCGTCTTCATTATCTTCTCTTGGTATATCTATGGATATGGAGTCAACAGATCTGGACTGGTTATTACCGGGTACATGTCTTTGTATCAGTTGTTCACTTACTTCACCCGAATCAATACTCTGTCCCAGCAGAGAAGAAATGAAAATTTCATTAAGTGAATACATTATTGCAGCAAAAAGAAACACATGCATCAATAAATAAAGTTCTCAAGGCAATCAATACTCTTGATGTAGTGATGCTGGCCTGCTGCAAATAGTAAGTCAGTTACAAGATTATGAAGAAAGAAAAAACAGCCAAACAAAGAGAGTATCTCACTTTTGATGATTAGAAAATTCTGTCATGAGTTATGATAAATGCCAAATTTCCTGACTTATTGATTAGAATTGCCTTATGTTAGATTAAATTTCAAAAAAACAAGATATTTTCATTAAAAGCGTATTGGTCTAGATCTAAGCTATATTATTCTCTAAATCAATTTCAGTTAACAATGTCATAACTAAATCAAGTGTTTAAGTTGGTATCAAGCAATAGTTGATAACCAGATGAAAATGCTATTGTGACTAGACAACGCAACTATCCGCGTATACTCCTATGTTAATTATAAGTATCTATATAACAAGTTATCTAACTTCTAGTACTTCTACTTGTTAATACATGCTCCGAACTATAGATGCCCAGGTCTGACTCTAGTGAACTCTCTAATGTACTGGTGACTTGAGACTATAATCTTCTAAATTTGTTGAAAATACTTGATTGCAGCAGAAAAAAAGAAAAACACATGCATAAAAAAAAAAAAAAGAAAGTTCTCAAGACAAACTAGCACATACCTGGAATTGATTTTCAAGTTCTTCAACATCTTCTTCGCTTTGTTCCCTCTTACTTTCCACAGTTGTGTACCGAACTACCTCAGCTTCATCGTTCTTCTTTTTTAAGATGACTGTATCACCGGTTTAAGCTCTTTAGCTCGAACAAATTGATGCCGACCACTAGTGAAAGTTGGACGGCCACTTGGGAGAAAATAGCAACGAAATATCCATTCTTTTCCAGCCAAGTCACGTACATGCATATCCCAAATTTCTTCATCTCCCGGAGGTTGAATCTGGGTCCGAGCTTCGGCTGGAATCGCCAATTGGTATTTAAGATCGCTTTCAGTTAGTATCTTTGAGAATATGATCTTCATAGCCATATTAAAGGTTATTATTCTGTCAATCAAGGGAATAAAAGTCGTGAAGAGAAAGGCGGTGTTGAACGGCGCAGAAGAGGGTGAAAAGAGACTGCAGTTGAGAGAAGAATAGTGAAGCGGCGGAGAAATGAGAACAGGTTGTTAGGGCATTTTGGTTTTGTAAGAATGTTGAGTGTAACAAGTCATGTAACTAGCTTGGAGTGGAATGTTGGTAGTGCGTGAAGCACAGTAGTGAAAGACTGATAGAGTGGGTTTTGAAAGAAAAAACGAAGAATACACGACAAAGCCTGTCCAAAAACAAAAGCGCTATCGTGACTGTTTATTTAACTCCACATGTTTGCGTTCAGCAGAGACAATTTCTATCTTAATTGTCTGCTTTTTTGCTTGTGGTCTGGGTTTATGTTTCTCTAAATAATAAATATATATTCTACTCTTTTACTAATAGTGTTTTTTTTTTTTTTTTAAATGTACATTTATTACTGTGATATTTATATATATTTTTTTGAGAACAAAGTGAGCATATGTAGAGTTTTATGTTTCTTCTTATATAAATGTTTGATAAGTGAAATAAATGACATTGTAAAAATAATTTGAAGTTATATAACTATACAAAATGTTTTTAAATAACTATTTTTATCTTTTTTTTGGTGTTGATTAGAATTTTGTATTAATGTATTAAATAATATTTTGCTAAACCTACTCCAAATAAATTTTGAAACTCTTCAAACATTATTTCAAAAAAAAATAAAATCTTAAATCATTATTTCTATAATTTAACCGAATGTTACAAAAATAAACATGAATTTAATTGACTGATTAAAAGTGTTTTTACCGTATCAAAAGTTTTATTCAAAATCACATTTTTTTTAGTATAAAAACAAAATCGTTAATTTCTGTGCAATATACTTCACATTAATATTATTTTTTAAAAAATACTGTACACTAATATTGTATGATTGTCATACATGTGAAAGAGGTAAAATGTAGTGGTGAAGTGGTCCAATGTAATCAAAGCTAAATAACCAATAGGAGGAAGGTAGGACTTCATATGGGTGGCACTAATTTATCAATTGAAGTTTTCTGGTCCTGATTCTTATAAATGTCGCATACAATATTAAAATTAGAATTCTTACATTAAATTGAAGGGTATCGGTCCAAGAATCAGTAACTAGGATTCGATGAAATCTACACCTGTGGGACATTAGCATTTGCATAACTCTAGAGTTACTCTTATTACTTACTTTCCTACAAGCTGAATATAGCTTTGAATTTTGAGTAACAGTTCGCGACATTTTCCCACTTAACCTACTTGATGTATAATTTGATTAATATTGAAAGAAATTTCACTTTATCACTTCTTCTTATTGATTCTTAGCATGTAAGTTTTCGATCCAAAAATTCCAAAAACCTTTTACAACTTTCGATTTAAATTAAAAAACAATCTTATAATTTTGAAATTAGACAATAACTTAACATTATTACCTAACTAATTTTCAAAGTATATTATTGTTTATCGATTTTCAAAGTTCTAGCTTTTTAGTAGTGAGTGTGATATAATATACTGGTCAGATTACTTGGATCCCTCAAACAAGATGTTTAATCGCAAAATATTAATCATTCTTATTAGTTTGAAGATAGTTCAAAAAAGATTATAATTAGGACATGTTCAAAGTATATTATTGTTTATCGATTTTCGAAGTTCTAGCTTTCTAGTAGTGAGTGTGATATAATATACTGGTCAGATTACTTGGATCCCTCAAACAAGATGTTTAATCGCAAAATATTAATCATTCTTATTAGTTTGAAGATAGTTCAAAAAAGATTATAATTAGGACATGTTCAAAGTATATTATTGTTTATCGATTTTCGAAGTTCTAGCTTTCTAGTAGTGAGTGTGATATGATATACTGGTCAGATTACTTGGATCCCTCAAACAAGATGTTTAATTGCAAAATATTAATCATTCTTATTAGTTTGAAGATAGTTCAAAAAAGATTATTATTAGGACATGTTTATAATATTTTCGAAACTAGTGTGTAGATTAATATATTTATTTGTAAAAGGCCTTTAATGCAAGTTTCTACTGTTACTTTGAAAACATAAGTAAATGTTATTTTGTATTTAATCTGTATAATGATAAACTTAATAACATGGCTTATTGAATGATAATTACTTTTACATTCCTTTCCTGTACATTTTGGATTAATAGGTTAGTGAAATTGCAGGGAAAGCAGGTTCGTCGCTTTGCCATCTAGCATTTGAAGTGAGGTTGAAGATAGCAAGAGGAGTACCTTGAGGACATTTTCAAAGTTCAAACTACTCCTTTTTCACTTTGTTGTTCCTTTTTAACTTGGATGGAGTAGAATGAAAAAAGAATATGTAGAAAAGTTACAAGCTCCCGGACTCTGCTTAGTGGTGAAGTGAGAAAATTTGATATTGGGTAAAACTTCCAACATTTTTGTATTACAGTATGACATAAAAATATATACAGCCAAGGTTCATGCAAATAAGGAAAGAAAATATACAATGAGACAATTAAGCAACTAAACAAGGGTCTTATAGTATGTACAAGGTAACTAGAATGGTTGACCATATCATACTATATCAATCGTATATTCTCAACATTCCCCCCTCAAGTTGGAGCGTGAAGATCTCGAATGCCCAACTTGTCAAGAAGATGAAGAAAAGTAGCTTTTCCTAAAGCTTTGGTAAGAAGGTCAACTACTTGATGAGAAGAGGGAACGTGGGCAGTGCATATTTCTTTGGTGAGCAACCGATCTTGAATAAAATGATAGTCAATCTCGATGTATTTGGTGCGCTCATGAAAAACAGGGTTTGTAACAATGTGAAGAGCAGCCTGATTATCACAAATTAAAGACATTGGGTTAGGAAACTGGACTTGCAAATCTGCAAATAAGGATCGAAGCCATAACAATTCACTAGTTGCGTTAGCCATAGCACGATATTCAACCTCTGCAGAAGAATGAGATACTGTAGCTTGCTTCTTGGACTTCCAAGAAATGGGATCATGTCTAAGGAAAATTATATAACCTGTAGTGGACCTACGCGTATTTAGACAACTAGCCTAGTCAGAGTCGCTGTAGGCGGTCAGTTGGAGAGAACTAGATGAGGACAAAAAATTTGCTTGACTTGGTGCACGTTTCAAGTACCTTAAGACACGATATGTAGCTTGTAAGTGTGATGTTCGAGGATTTTGCATGAACAAGCTAAGCACTTGAACCGAATAAGTGATATCGAGTCTTGTGATGGTGAGGTATAGTAATCGTCCTACAAGTCGTCTATATTGGCCTGCATCTTTAATTGGTTCTCCTGCATATTCCATTAAATGGTGCTTGGATTATATTGGAAAGTCTACAGACTTGGCATCCAAGAGTCCTACTTTAACGAGCAAATCTAAAGTATATTTACGTTAACTCATCACAATCCCTTCCTTATTCCTAGCTACTTCTATGCCGAGAAAATATTTAAACATTCCCAAATCTTTGATACTGAAAGCATTATTGAGGTGATCTTTAACCTTTTGTATGGTGATTGGATCATTTCCTGGAATAACTACATCATCTACATAAACAAGGATGGTCATGAAGAAGGGACCTCTCATAAGAGTAAAAAGAGATGTGTCCGTTTTGGATTGATGAAGTTCTAGTCCCTGAAGAGCAGCGACAAACTTTTGAAACCAATTTCGGTATGCTTGTTTTGATCAATAGAGAGATTTTCGCAATCTACACATTCGATTGTCTCCAGGCTTTGCAAAACCTTGGGGAACTTTCATGTATACTTCTTTTTCCAAGTTGCCATGTAAGAAGGCGTTATTCACATCTAATTGATGTAGTTCCCAATGACGTATTGCTGTCAGGGACAAAAGAACTTGTAAGGTTGTAATTTTGGCCACAGGTGCAAATGTATCATGATAATCAATCCCTTCAACTTGGGTGTAACCTTTTGCCACTAGATGCGCTTTGAAGCGTTCCATTGTACCATCTGACTTGTATTTTATCTTATAAACCCATTTTGAATCAATGGCTTTCTTCCCTGGTGGTAACTCTTCAAGGCTCCATGTTTGGTTTTGCTCAAGGGCATCAATTTCTTGTTGCATAGCATGTTTCCACCTTGGGTCTTGGACAACTTGGTTAAAATTCCTAAGTTCATCTATAGAAGAAATAGAAGCTAGAAAAACTTTATGTGAGTCTGCAAAACGAGAGTAAGATAAAGTTTGTGAAAGATGATAGACTTTACCCGAATTGGCTATTGGTGAAGGAGCTTCAAGAGGTGGAACCAGAGAGGACAATAGTTCATTGTCATTGTAAACCCCCAGTCTCGATTCTGAACTTACTATTGTTAGACGCTAGATTATAAAGTTAAAGTAATAAATCTAGTCAAGATTAATCTAAATCGGGACATTAAAGAGTTAACGATCGTTGTAGGATATATGATAATTTTCTTAATAAGAAAAAAAAATTAAAGAGGGGTAAAATCGTCCTTTAATAAATAAGAGATAAATTATAAGTGGTAATATAGTTAAGTTCAAAAATAAGAACCATAAGATTTATTATTTCAAATTAATAGTTAATCACTAATTAGATTAAAGTTAAGATATTAGTAATGGTCAACAAGTCAAAGGGGACATAGAAGTCATTCTAGGAAATGTTACTTATATATATAAGAGACACTTAGAAGAAATTAGAGAAAGAAAGGAGTGAGTGGCGTGAAACAAAAGTGAGAGGGAGAGAATAAGAAGCAAAGAGGTCGTGAGAGATTGAGAGAGATGAGTGAAGGAGCTACGACAATCAAAAGGAGGAGAAGAAGTTTTTCTACCAACCTATCTTCAAGCTTCAAGCATTAACTCTGAAGTGTTTTTCAAGCTAAACCCATCATTCTAAACAAGAAACAAGGTGAGATATCATCCTCTCTCTCTCTCTATTTTGATGTTAGTTGGGTTGTTTGGGTATGATGACATCTATGTGGTTTTAGTAAATTGTGATAGGTGTTCTACACTTCAAACAAGTGTAGAACCCTAACTAGGTGATATAGAAGTTTAAATGACTTGTTCTTGTGTGTGAATCTTAGGCTAGGGTTCATGGATAACAAATTTTAAAGTATGGTTTAAAGCACTAAAGTGTTAAATAAATTGTAGAGTAGTTGTTTGATGAAAAAATTGTGAGAGATTAATATGTAGAATTGACAAGATTTACACTTTGATGTGTATGTGTGTGTGTCATGGCTATGAAGGACAGTAGATAACCTCTGAATTTTGATTGATTTGAACTTAAATCTAAGCTTATTTGAGGTTAGGAAAGCATATAGAAGTGATAGGATTGAAAAAGGAGTAGTTTTGAGCAAAAGAGAGATTCCCGAGTCAAACAAAGGGACAGTGATGATCTGCATAAGTCTGACTTATTTAGGGTTGTTCTAGACCTTAAATCATGCCTAGGAGTCATAGGAAACCATAGGTTTTGAAAGGGAATAAATCCGATAAAAATTACGTAAGTTATAATCAAAATAGTGCGGTTAGAGGGTCGTAAGGTAAAATATCAATGTAAATGCATTTTTTTATACATGGAATGAATATATTTTATCACAATTAGGTAAAAGAATCTTAGATACGAAAAAAATAACATCGTCGCTCGTCTGATGCGAAAAACGTGCATAAAAAAATACCCGAAAAAAGGCGTATTTCTTATATTTGATATAGTAAACGATAGAATTTTTCGATGAAATTTTATGGGTGACTAGAGTGTGAGATAAGAGGACTGTAGGAAAAAGAACGAAAGAAAACGGAGCCCCGAGCAGAGTCGTGTGTTACATTCTGTTTTGGGGTGTCAAAAGAGGCGTAAATTTTTTATTTTCTGTTGCGGGCCTTCAAAAATTATATGGACCATATGGAGATAATCCTAGGGGTGTATAACTGGAACTTTTGCTAAGAAATTAGAATTAAGAAGTCTCGGTTAAGTTAGAAGTGAATGGAGAAAGTTGTAGTAAAAAAATGCATTGTAATGAATTTTTAAAGTTTAAAAGTAATGTGTGTAATTTATTTAGCACATTGTAACATATTTTAAATAAGAAAGTGATGGGTAGGTGAAGGGCAAGCTAGCGAGGCACGTGAGGCTTGTGGAGGCACTTGATTAAGATTTTCACGAATTGAGGTAAATGTTTCGCCACTTACGGTTGCTTTAAATTCTGTTTTAAATTTTGACTATTGTGTTAAATGGAAATAAAAATGACTTTTAAATTTTAAAGTTCAAGTTTTGAGTATGTGGATTTCTTATGGAATCCATAAAGTGATTAAAATCAATATTAAGTTGTTTTTAAAAGAGTTGAATCAAGAAAATTTTTAGAGTTTCAAAAATAAGTAATTTTGTGTTTTTGCACTTGATGAATTTAGTTTTAAAAACCCATGTATATATCTTAAGACCATATGAGATTTAGTGCTACGTGACGATGTAGAAAATTCCCTTCGTAGTCGCTCAGATTATAAAGTAATTAGTACTACGCGACGACACAGAAAATTTCGTTCATAGTTGTTCAGTTTTCTTAGAATTTATAGCGCTACGTTGCGACGCAGACAATTCCGCACGTAGTTGGTTAGTTTCATATTTTGGCACTACGTTGCGATGTAGTATATTCCGCTCGTAGTCGCCCAGAGTTATAGCACTACAATTGCGATGCAATAAATTCCGTATCGTAGTGGTTGAGATACATTAGTAGCTTCACGTTGGCGTTAGTTATAATCGCCCGTGATGGTTAGAATACTTTAAGGATATACATGAGAATTTTGGAATAACACCTTAAAATTTGTAATTCTAAGGAAATAAGTTTATAACTTATTACATTAGTGCATATTATATTATATTATTTTGTTGTACTAACTTGTTAATTGTTGTGTAGTTGGACGGGGCGACAACATTTTCATTTCACACATATATAGGTGGGCGAGTCACGAAACATGCTTGTGTAAATCTTGTATATGGATTGAACATATTATTCATGGAAACACACTTGTATTATATTATACTTATGACATATTGCATTTTGGAATTGTATATATATAAATATGATTGTAAGTTGTCATGAAATTTTCATGTATGATGGACATATGCATATTCTAGTATGAATTCATGTATATTGTTGTGGAAAGTGTGATGAATATGTATGTTTGTGGATAAACGAAGTTTTGAGGAAATGAATACATAGTCGAAGTGTGTTTTATTGTAGGTAAAAATTTTGGAAACCTTTAAAATGCAGTCGTTATGCTGTCGAAATTTTTATAAAATCATTTTAAAATAAAATTGCGAAAAATTTTATCCGCCCAATTTATTTATAAAAGTAAAGAATACAATTGAAGTAAGTTAAAAAAATCAGGAAAGAATAAGAGGTTCGTTCCGCGGATCTCTCCATTTAGACAAGTCGGATTGAGGGAAGTCCGTTGAAGTGCCCGGCAAGACCCTCCGGATAAGAGATCAGAGAGAGTCTGGGTTAGGTCTTGTTAGTCATAGTCTGTCAATTTGGTGGACACTTGTCGATTGCGATGTGGTTTGGTATTGGCTATGTTGTTTGATGTGGTTGAGTCAAGTTGATGCAAGGTAGTTTCTACATGGCTTTCTTGACTTGGCTGAGTGATTGTTTGGAAAGAGACTTTTTCTTGTGGTTGTGTCTCTGTTGTGATAGGTATCAATAACTGCTCAAGGTTTTTTGATAACACTGGACTATTTGTTGTGATGGGTTCCTGAGCTGTTATTGAAGGTTTTGACTGAAAGGGAAAATGGTTTTCATAGAAGATAACATCTTTTGATACAAAAATTTTTCCTTTTTCTAAATCATACACTTTAAAACCTTTCTTACCATGTGGATATCCATGGAAAATACATCTTGTAGAGCGAGGTGAGAATTTATCATGTGTTTTATTGTAGACATAACACAGAGATCCAAATACTCTCAAATTTTGATAGTTGGGTTTCTTATCAAATAAGGACTTCATAGGGGCTTTTATTATCAAGAATGGATGTGGGCATTAAGTTAATAAGATAGGCAGCAGTTAAAACACATTCCCCCCAAAATTTCAAAGGTAGATAAGCTTGAAAACGTAATGCATGGGTTACCTCACATTTATGGCGATGCTTGCGTTCTACTCGACCATTTTGTTGCGGAGTACTAATGCAAGACGTGTGATGGTCAATACCATGTGCTGCCAGAAAATTATTTAAGGACAAAAATTTCATACCATTGTCACTATGAATAACATGTATCTTGGTACCAAATTGGGTTTCAACAAAATTATAGAACATGGTCATATAATCACGAGTTTGAGACTTGAATTTCATGAGAAATACCCAAGTGCATATAGAAAAGTCATCAACAATAGTTAAAAAATAATATGCTCCACTTAAAGAGGGTTGGTTATATCGACCCCAAATAACCACATGAATAAGAACAAAAGGCTTAATACTACGTGTATGACTTACAGGAAAAGACAAACGAGTTTGTTTTGCCTTATGGCAAGCATCACATATGTTATCAACCTTATTTAGGAAAGAAAAATTTGGTAAATCATGCAACTTGTTGTAAGGTATGTGACCTAAGTGTCGATGCCACAGAATTGGATCAGACTGAAGTGTGCTTTGACTTGCAACTTGGTGCCCTTTCTCCAGTTGATACACTCGATCTTGAAGTTTACCCAGACCAATCAGCCTCCTCGAATGTAGGTCCTGAAAAAAACAAAAAATTAGGTAAAAAGGTTATGGAACAATTTTGGTCTTTGGTAACTTTGGCTACTGATAAAAGATTGCAAGTAAAGCTAGGTATGTGCATCACATCCTTTAATTTGATGTTAGTTGTGACTTGAGTTTGTCCAATTTGTGATACTTCAAGTGTTGTACTAGTGAGTATTTTAACATGAGGATAAGAGGAAACACGTCTACTGCAAGCAAGCAGTTTATCATCACCAACCATGTGCCTTGAGGCTCGACTATCAATGATCCAAGGATTAGTCATAGAGGTACTTTTACTTACGAAATTTTCCAAGGTCTCATTACCACTGATTTGCTGAGAATCCAAAATTTCCATCAATTTTGACATCTGCTGTGTCGTTAGACCGAAATTTGAAACGGTACTTCCCTGCAAGTTAGTGTTTTGCTGGTTGGCTGCAGCAGCTATATTGTTGTTGTGTCTTTGCTTTTGCTGTGTATTTTGATCAGCCCCTGTGCGTTGATTACTTGGACTTGCACCATGTCCATGCTGGTGTCCCCTTGGATAGTTTGTCCTTCAATTTGGTGGATAACCTTCGAATGTGGGCAGGGGCTGTTGTCTTTGTGTAATTGTTTGCTCTTCTTGCAAGGCTAAAGAAAATATCTTGCTTAAAGTTGGCGTCGGCTCCATGGATAAAACGTTTGATCGAAGACGATCAAAGTTACTATTTAATCCCAACAAAAATTGATGTGCCTTTTCCGTCTTTCGACGTCGTTGATGATCTTTTGTGGCAGTGCAAGTGCAAGTTGGCATAGGATCACACATTTGCAATTCTTCCCACAAGGTCTTAAATTTGGTGAAATATTGAGTCAATGATACCTCATCTATTTTGACTAAATTTGAGAATTCCTTTCGAATTTTGTACAAGCGAGGGGCATTGCTTTGCCCATATCTCTCACAAAGCTCAGTCCACATATCATGAGCAGTCTCTGCATACAACACACTTTCTTGGATCTCTTTTCCCAAAGAGTTTCTGATCCACGCTCTTACCATCGTGTTGTTTTTTTTCCATCGTTGGAAATTTGCTGAAGTATTCTTTGGTTGAGGCAAACTTCCATCAATGAAGCTACCCTTGCCCTTTGCATATAAAGCTGTCTCCATGGAACTTTTCCATGCTGCAAAATTGTCACCACTATAAGGTGTTGGTACAAAGATCAGACCTAGATGATCTGAGGGATGAAACAGATATGGAGAATCATCTATCTCGTTCTTGGTTATTATCTCCTTCGTCACGTTGCTGTCTTTGGTCGTTGTCTCCTTCGTCATGTTATTGTCTAAAGGTAGTGCTTTTGATTTGTGTTTTTATGTAGAGTGTGGCTCTGATACCATGAGAAAATTTGATATTAGGTAAAACTTCCAACATATTTGCATTACAGTATGACATAAAAATATATACAGCCAAGGTTCATGCAAATAAGGAAAGAAAATATACAATGAGACAATTAAGCAACTAAACAAGGGTCCTATAGTATGTACAAGGTAACTAGAATGGTTGACCATATCATACTATATCAATTGTATATTCTCAAGCTTGCGGTACAAGCAAACGTCAAAAGTCATTCCCTCGTTCTTGTTCCGTCATCCCCCTTTTTTCATCAACTAGGTCCCTTGTAGAAATATACCTCAGCCCCCACATATATCATAATTAGGGATGTAGAAAACCCCTAGTATTATTAAAAAATAGATGGCTTGAGAGTTGAGATGGTGAATAGTGGAATAAAGCTAATATTAATCTGACATTGACGATAATTTGCATCAGTGCTAATGTTTAAGTTGTTTCACAGTCCTATCTATATAAGTTTGTGGGCCATTCTTTTTAGTATGGACATATAAATAAAATTTCAGCAATCAACCTAAAGGGTGATGCCTAAGGAAATTCAAGGTTTTTTTTTTTTTTTTTTTTTTAATTTCTTAGACTAACCCAGGATACAGTTGGACAGCTGCTAAGGAAATTCATGTTGGATAGTTAAGTTTTTCTTCAATCTTCTATCTATATTTGTCCGTAGATCAGTGCTCACAGCTAAAAAAACCACGCAAAGAACTCCTTTGTAGGTTATTTGGGCCTCAAAGTCTACGCCAACATTAAACAGCAAAAACCACGGTTCCCTACTCGGAATAATGAGCCCATAAATAAGGATAAAACATCATATAATAAGATTTGCACTTCTTATTGAAACAAGCACTTCTCTCTATTGAAAAAACAATGTTAATGTTACAGGCTTTAGGAGTGAAAAGCATACAAGACGCTATATTACACTAAAACAACTAATCTTCATAAGAGGGTGACAACCTATAGCGTTTAAAATGAAAATCATTATATAGAAAGGCTCAAACATACAACTCTGAAGTGAAAACATAATTAACCAACCTACGATAAAAACCCCCAGATCATAATCTAAATCTTTAGAAAGATTTACAAGATATAACTACTGAAGCACTGTGAACACCATCATACTCCTGTACAATACTAAATGTTAACTACAATGCTCTGACAGCCGCAACAGACGGCACAGCGGCGTAAGGATCTGACAGCGCGGCGGCAAGTGGATGGAGAGGATGAAAAACAAAATATGACTAAATATTCATTTGTTATTTGGTTTTTCAACTTACCGTGCATTAAGCAGCATCACTTTAATTTGGTGGTTAAGCTCCTACACAGGCCCCCAAATATCCTGCCCAAATAGGCAAACTTTTCTTCTTGCCTCAATTATGTACTGAACTACCCCATCTCCGTCTTTCTGCTTATGTAAGATGACTTGATCACCGATTTTAAGCTCTTTCGCTCGAACAAAACAAAGCCAACCAGTGGTGAAAGCTGGTTTTGGATGGTTCTCTAGGCGAGTGTAGCAACGAAATGTCCGTTCGTATCCAGCCAAGTCCCTCACAAACACATCCCAAACTCTAATATTTTCATCTCCCGGAGGTGAAATATGCTTCAGAGTTTCGGTTGGAACCGCTAATCTATATTTAATATCGGCGTCGCCTAGTGTTTTTGAGAATACGATCTCCATAGTCATATTAAAGGGTATTATTCTGCCAATCAAAGGAATAAACGGCGTGAAGGAGGCTGGAGCTGAAGAGAAAAGCGGTGTTGGAAGAGGGTGAAAAGAGGCTGCAATGGAGAGAAGAATAGTGAAGCGGCGGAGAAATGAGAATAGGCTGTTAGGGCATTTTGGTTTTGTATATATACGCCGTGTCACAGGAAAGTACCGGGAAAGAAAGATATACCACAATGAACCTTAAAATTCAAACTCCTATGCAAATTTCCAAAGAAAGTACGAGGAAAGTCACAGGAAAGTGTACCACGATGATGGATGATTTATCTCTACGCGGTTTCTCAAGTCAAGTCTTGCGTAAAATAAATATTCCTTACTTATCTTAATTGCATTCTTCATGGTCGTGTGAAGCTTTTCTAATGATGAGCTCCGACTGATCTCGTCCACCAATGCCATCACAAACATCCTCATCTACTGCTTGAGACCACCAAGTGCTCGAAGCGAATTCTTCAATTTAGATCAGTTTTCCTATATTGTTTTTCATAATAAGTTGGTTTGAAAATCAGTTACGAATTGATTAGATTCACATTGATATGAAGTTTAAGAAAACAAATATGAGTTTTTTTTTTTTTTAGGGAAGAATAAAATCATACAAACCTGCCCTCTTTTTCACTTTTTATTCACCATGACAATCATAGACACGGTGATTTGGTTAATTCAAGAACTCAATGATATTTAAGAGAAAACGTTAAAGAAACTGTTTAAATCAGAAAAACAAATTTTCACAAGTAGAATGGTCTTGCATGATAAATTCTATTAAATCACTTTAAGTTGATTATAGATCACCTTCATGATTGCAACAAATTAATTGAAGTAACCACAAGGCTGCAGCATCTTCTTTAATCCCAAGTCATGCCATTCAAGTTGTGCTTTATTGATTTCTGCTCTCATAATTCCAATATGGTGGGCCTCCATACATTTGATTTTGACATCAGTCGCAAACTCTGAACCGGATTTCCACAGAAAATTACAAAACTTAATTGTTAATGAGAAAATGGTAACGATGGTTCATGTGGTAGTGGAAAAAGGAGATGCAAACGTCAAAGTCATCAACAAGAGAAGCACCGTGGTCCTTATAATAGGACTTTTTTTTTTTTTTTTTAAGCTAGAATAAAAAAACATAAATAATTATTTAATAGTTAGTTGTTATGAAATTTCATTTAATATAATACAGTAAAAAACATAAATAATTATTTGTAATATTTATTTATAAGTAAAATATGATTAAAAAGTATTATAAAATTAATTATAGTTATATATTTAAATAAAAATAATGAAATTATCTATGGGTTGGTTTATATTTAAAAGCAACTAAACAAAGTAAATGTTTAAATTGTAATTTAAAATACATGAATCTAATTTTAAAAAATTTTGGGATAAGAGGGCTTTTTTTTTTAAAAAAAAAAGTTATTTCATGTAAGTATTTGAATATTTATAACATAAAATTTGGATAAAACTTAAAATATATTATTTTGAGGAGGATAAACTTAGATGTCATTTATTTTTTTGTTTGAAGACTTAATAGTCCTGTTGAAAACAAAAGAATGAATAGTGACTAAAAACTGAAATCTGAATAATATGTTTATTTATTTATTTTTTTTTACCTTCTGAATATATTATAAACTTGTTTGTTTTTTAAAATTAAAATTGTCTGAAAACTAGTAGGTTAACATTTATACCCTTTTTACTATTTATTATTATGTAATTTTAATTAATTTAATACAAACATTTGAAAATAAATAATAATAAATTCTAAAATATTTTTTTATATACATATTAATAATATTTTATTAATAATTAAAATATGATTAAAAAATATAGTAATATTAACAATATTTATATTTAAATATATTAATGTATTTAAGAAAACAACTAAAAAAATAAATATTTAAAATATAAATTAAAATATATTAGTTAATTTTAAGCCAATTTGAAATGAGATGAATTTATGTTTTACTTTTCAAATACATTTTCATAAGTATCAAAGAAAAAAGAAAAGAAAAGAAAATTTGAGTAGTATAAAATTATGATAAATTTGAAATTATATTATTTTAGAGAGGATAGATTTAGAATAAAAACTTTAAATATCATTAAATAATTTACAATTAAGTGAAAAATTAAAATTTTTACTTAATTTTTTCAGTTTTTTTTTTATAGTTTTAAATGGTTTGAACACTTACAAAAAAAAAAAAAAAAAATAACTTAATAGGTGTAATTCAGCATTATTAAGTTTTAAGTAAAAAAACAAAACAAAACAAATGACCCATTATAGTAGAACATTATAAATACCTTTAATTGATTTATAATTAAGTTAAAAATCAATAATTCTAAGAAATTGTTTGTTTTTATCATTTTTCGCTTAATAAATATGAATTATATCTATTAAGTGATTTTTTTTTTTAAGTGGTTAAATCACTTAAAACCATTTAAGAATCATTGAAAAAAAAAAACCACATTTTTTTTTTAATTTTCACTGAATGTCAAATTTTTTTTTTTTTTTTTGTTTTTATTAATTTTCACTTAATGAGTTTGAATTATACTTATTAAATGATTTTTGTTTTTTTTTAAATAGTTAAACTACTTAAAACAATCAAAAAATTATTGAAAAAATAAAGCTATAATTTTTTTACTTTTAACTGAATATCAAACCACTTGATAGTTTTTTTAAAATATATTGTTCCAAATATATCCTTATTTTAATCACTTAATAGTTTTTAAATATATTATTCCAAATATATCCTTACCAAAATAATATATTTCCAAATTTATTCTAATTTTACATTATACATTTTTTTAAAAATGTAATTAATGAAATATTGGAATGATTAAAATATATATTACTTTACAATTTAAACTTTTGTTCCAATAGTAATTCAACTTAAGAATATTTTGTTTATCTTTATTAAAATATATAAATTTAATTTACTTTACTATAATAATTTATCTATGTATATATAATTTTCAAAAATAAAAATTACTTTACTACAATAATTAATCTTATTTTAATTATAAATAAAAATATTATTAATATATACATAAAAGTGATTTGTTAAATAACTTGTTATAATTGTTTGTATTATATTAAATAATGTTACATAACAATTAACAATGAAATGATATAAATATCAAATTACTAGTTTCTAAACAATTTTAACTTTAAAAAATAAAAAAAATTATTATACATTTAAAAGTAGAGGGAAAAAAAAAAGAAAACAAATATATAATTCAGATTTCAGGTTTCGGTCATTATTTAATCTTCAGTCTTCAACAGTATTATTCAGAGGTCATTTGTTTTTTCCACTTATCATTTAATAGTGTTGAATTGCACTTATTAAATTGTTTTTATTTTTGTTTTCAAGTGGTCGAACCACTTAAAACTAGCTAAAAACAATTGAAAAAAATAAATAACAAATTTTAACTTTTCACTTAATAATATTTAAAAGTTTTTATTCTAAATCTTTCCTTACAAAATAACATAATTTCAAATTTATTCTAATTTTATATTACTTAATTTTTCTTTTTTCCTTGATACTTACAAAATTATGTTTGAAAAGTAAAATTTAAATACATCTCATATCAAATTATCTTGGAATTAAACTAATATATTTTAATTTTGTACTTTAAACATTCATTTTCTATTTATTTTCTTAAATATGTTAATATATTTAAATATATAATTATGGTTAATGCTACTATATTTTTTAATCATATTTTAATCATGATGTGCAGAAAAATGTTTTAAATTTATTAAATTATTTTTTTCAGATCTTTGTTTTAAATTAATTAAAATTACATAATAACAAATAGTAAAAAGGGTATAAATGTCAAATCACTAGTTTTCAAACAATTTTACTTTAAAAATAAACAAGTTTATAATATATTCAGAGGTAAGGAAAAAAAAATTGAATATGTTATTCAAATTTCGAGTTTCAATCACTATTTAATTTTCAGTCTTTAACAACATTGTTCAATCTTCAAATTATAAAAAAACAAACAAACAAACAAATGACCCCCAGTTTTTAGACCAAAAAACAAATAACCCTTTAAAAGTTTTTTAAATATATAATTTCAAATTTATCATTCTAAAAATAATATATTTTCAAATTTGTCCTAATTTTACATTATATAGATTTCTTTTAAATTTAATTAATGAAATATTACAATGATTAAATTATATATTACTTTACAATTTCAACTTTTATTGCAATGGTAATTTAAATTAAGAACATTATTTTTATTTTTATTTGAATATATAAATTTAATTTACTTTACTATAGTAACTTATTTATGTATATATAATTTTCAAAAATAAAATTTACTTTACTATAATAATTAATAATAGTTTAATTATGAATAAAAATATTATTATTATATACATAAAAGTGTTTTAGTATTTATTAAATAATTTATTATAATTGTTTGTATCATATTAAATGAGGTTATAACAACTAAAAATAAAATGATATAAATATCAAATTACTAGTTTCCTGACAATTTTAACTTCAAAAAATAAATGAGATTACTACATATATATAGAGATAAGGAAAAAAAAAATGTGTCATTCAAATTTTAGATTTCAATCACTATTTATTATTCGGTTTTCAATGACATTATTTAGCCTTTAGACAAAAAAACAAACAGCCTCTAACTTTTTTTTTTTTTTTCCATTTGTTTTTAGGTAGGGTACAATTCAGTACCATTAAGTTATAAATGAAAAAAATAAACAATCTCTAGGTATACATCACAGTAATGACAAACAAATATAGCATAAAATTAAATCATGTCATTTACATGACAAACAAATATAGGAAATGGTGAAGAAATTAGAAGAAGAAAAATATTTGAACCTCAAAGTTGCCATGCAATATAGCATGGCCAACAATTGCTCTGCATGTAAAGGATCAGTAGGTTGATCCCCTCCTCCACCGTCACTCTCAAGTCCACTGAAATCTAGGTTCCAAGCCTATATTTCTACATTTTTTTTCCTTTAATTTTTTAATTTTTTAAATTTTCCTTTTTTTTTAGAAAAAAATCTTATCAGGTATTTTTTATTAAATCTTCACCGTCTATCTAGAGATGGATGGTGGAGATACATTTTCTATTTATTTTTATTTTACTTACTTTATTTTTATTTTTATTTTTATTTATTTTGTAATTAATATTTAATCAATAAATCTCCACCATCTATCACAACTTTAATAGATGGTGAAGCTCTAATTTTGTATTTTTTATATTAATTCCAAATAGTTAGTGGAGCAAAAGATCAAAATATTCTTCAAACTGTTAAGTTTGACTAACGTTCAACTGACAGAAGAACTAGATTAATGAATTTCTAAAACGTTAGAGATGATGAAATTAAAAACATATTATTAAACAAAAAAGTTATATTTTGTCAAACATTAGAGACTAAAATGAAATTTCCTTTTTATTAAAAATCATAAACAATTGTGTTCCCAAAAAATCATAAAGATCCAAAATTTTGGATAACTTTTATAGGTGTAGTGGTATAGTGAGAGAGAGAGAGAGAGAGAGAGAGAGAGAGAGAGAGAGAAAGAAAGAACTTCTATGGACAATACGTCATAACTTTTAAATTGTTAGAGCCACTAATAAAATTCATTCATTGCATTTGAATTGATTAGGAGAGAGAATATAATTGATAAATTTTATTTGTGGTCCTAACAACTTAAAAGTTAGAATGTACTGACCATAGAAGCTCTCTCTCTTTGTTTATTTATCTATATAATGATTCTTCTATCAGTACGTAAGACAAACTAATCAAATTTAGACATTACATTCTCCATTTTAAGACAAATTCTCTCTCCTATTTATTTCAAATGCAATGATAAATTTAATTGGCTCATTCTAACTTTTTAAAGTAAGAAGTACTGATAGTAGAAACATTATATATATACATACACATACAAAAACACTTCTTTGTTCAAGATTGATATCCAATCAGTCCTCTAGTTACATAATGTTATAAAAGTAGTTATACAAATGTTTTCAATGATTCTAATATTTTTCCCAAAAAAAAAAAGAATAAAGAATTAATATATATATTATATAATAGCAATTAATAGTTGATCAGATCAGAGCCAAAAAAAAACTTAATTGGGTAAGTTCAAGTTTTTCTCTTGAGCAAAAGGATTTGAAGTTAGGAATGGGTGGAAATGCACAAATTAAACCAAAATTTGAAGCAAACTATGAGCAAGTGCAATGATTTTGGTTGGGGATAGCCTACTTGGGTGAGTTTTATGTAGAGACGTTACATATCAGTTGTCTTGATGATAGAAAAGATAATTATAGAATTGAAATATGGGTGACTGTGGAATTGGATTAGGTTAGGTTGATAAATGAACAACCCAATCACAAACTAGTTTGGTTTGGGTCATAAAATTTTAACCATATAAGTTGAACTATACCAATCGTTAAGAAAAGAAAATAAGTTTACATAATTGATAAATTATAATTAATTATTTTTATTTCAATTCTTCTAAATTAATGATGATTATTCTATTACATGCATATACATGATTTAAATTGATTTATATGAATTTATTAAATAGTATGATTGGCTAATTCATGAGTTAAGATCAAATGGTTTTGATACTAACCAAATTAAACCAATCTAATTTTGTTGGGTTGATTTGGTTCAGAAAGTGAGTTTGAATTAGGTTAGGTTGATAAATGAACAACCCCGTCACAAACTGGTTTGGTTTGGGTTTTGGGTCATAAAAATTTTAAGCATAGAACTCGAACCGTACAATTGCAAAGAAAAGAAAATAAGCTTGCATATATAATTGATACATTATATTTAATTAATTTTATTTCAAATTTTCATTTGTCTATCAATTAATGATGATTATTTTATTATATTTATATGTGTGATTTTAAATTGATTTATATGAATTTGTTTAGTTTGATAGGCTAATCTATGAGTTAAGATCAAATGGTTTTGAGATATGTATATAATTTAATTATTTTGTTGAAATTAAATATTTTGAAAATAAGAATTAAGTTTAAGAACTGTTTATCAAGTTTTGATTGTTGAATGTGTGTGTTCTTTTCCACCTTAAATAAAGGAATTATTAGATATAAGTTTGTAATTAACAAAAAAAAAATTATAAGTTAATAAATTGCATATTTCAAAAAAAGAAGTAGTAAATTATAAATTGAAATATAATAAAATATATGAGTATTAATACTTACTTTTAAAGATTTCAATAATTTGACTGATTGGCTATATTTGTAGGTATGAATTAATAGATTTGTTGTTTATACATAGTTATATGCAAATTTTGTTGTCATAGAATAAATATGTGAAAAAAAAGGATATTTTATATTTATAATAGAAATTACTGAACCCGTCCAAATCAGCAAAATCATTATTAAATTAGTTTGGATTGATTTATGTTATCATAATAGTTTGGTTTGGGTTAAATTATAACAAACCAATAATGATCGATTTGGTTTGATATTGAGCTCCAACTCAAATCAAATCGAATTTGCATACCTCTACTTTTAGCATGGTTAGAATAGTTGGCCTAGTTAAATGGTTGGTCAGACGCTTTGCATCAAAATGACAAACCAGTACAATAGGTCCAACGGTGGCTCCACACTAAATTTTTTAAGTAGATACGTCAACTTAATTTACATGATAAGTTGATCATTTGATTTTTTGTTGACTCAAATTTCAGTATCAATAAGAACTCCAGGGTATGTTTGGTGCATCGAACATTTCATAGGATTGAGACTGAAAATACTCAATTCCATGAAATCCAATGTTTGGTGAGTTGGGAAGGGATTCAAAACCCAAGCCCAACGTCTTTTCATTTCTTTTTTCATGAGAATCATCATTCCACTCTGACTACAGACCGGATTGAAATGACTCTCATTTTTCTCATTTTTTCTCTTCTCTTCCATCTATCTCTCTTTGTCAAACCACCCTAAACAACCACATCATTTAGGTTCCCTAATAAACCATAACAATCAAACCTATCTTTATTAACCACTGTCGAGCCTAGTAGCATTCACCGTCAAACTCATCTCCATCATCGTCTCTTTCTGACACCACCACCATAAACCACCCTAAACAACCACATCATCTGGGTTCCCTAATTGACCAGAAAAATCAAATCAAAAACACCCACAATCGCAACAAACCCATCACACCAGCAACAGACCTATCAACATCCATCATCATCAAAAAGAAACATATACCTTATTTTGAAGGAGATGTTGAGTCAAGAGTGTACATATTAGTGGACGATGAGGCTATAACAATATGAGGCGCATTGAGGTAGTGGGAGGGAATGATGAGAATGGACATGGAGGCTGTGTCCTTTTATTTTATGGTTGCCAAAAATATTACGGATGGAGTTAGTGATAGTGTGGTTGAGGGCTTGATGATGGTATGGAAGATGGTGTTGAAGAGTTGGTGATCAGGATTGGTCATGGTTAGGTGTTGTAGATATTTAGTGAGTTTAGTGATGATGCAGTATTGGATATTGTCGATTTTTTTTATTTATCATTTCATTATTTTTATTTTTAAAATGTTTTACTGTCACTTTTATTTTTTCATTTACTGTCAATCTTTTCATTGTATGTATATATATTTTTAAATTATTGTTACTGTTTCATTTTTTTAAAAAAAAAATTGTATTATTTTATCATGTATTTTGAAGAATAATTTTAAAAATAATTGATAAAATATTAGGAATAGACAATTTGTATATTTCTATTTCAAAGTTAAACCAGTTAATGATATTTATCCAAATGATGTTTTTCCATAATTAAAGCAAAAGTTCGATATGATAGAGGTATGGGCAACCGTGAGGGCATATTATTGCATTTTACCCTTTTTAGCTATTGCATATTCTACAATAAAGTTGTAAATTGTGAAAAATTTTACTATTTAACTACTTTACAAACATATTATTTTTCTCAAAGGAATTGATATGAACAAATTCATATACATACACAAAAGACCTATAATGAGCATTATAAACAAAAAAAAAAAAAATGTAAATGAGAGTTATATTAATTCAACGTTGTGACATGAAAACCTATCAATCAATTTATTCTTAATTAAAAGATTTTATTCACTCTTAACTCACCTATTCTTTTTAATTACTAATTAGAAGGTAAATGATTATTGATTAAATAAGTAAGAAATTTAAATCATAATTTTTTTACTAATGTACATCAATGGTACTTAATTGTAAAAGGTTTTCTATTCTTGTTTTTAGAGAAAACTGTAAAGTTTAACAACGAAACTTTGTCAAAATTTAATTTTAGAGGGTTTCTATGTGTGATTTGTGAAAGAGTAATGAGAGAGTAATGTTTTTAAAAGGCATTCTCAGAAATTTGCATTAGTTTTGCAATTTTCTAAGTTCCAGGATACTATTGATAAAATCCCTTTTGATAATTTAGAGAACATAGATAACATACCAAAAAACACACGTATTGAGTTTCCAAAAAAAAAAAAAAAAAAAACCACGTATTTTTTTCTTATATCTTTTTGAAATACCACTTTTTTAAATGAAAATCTGTTTATGACTCACATGATCCCTCACATTTCAAAGTGCATTAATTTAGTCCCTAGTGTTTAGCCAAACACTAGACGACTGTAGCTAAGAGAGGGGCATTTTCATCTTTCCAAAATAATTATTTTTATTAAAAATAATAAAGATCTTTGCCGTCCATCTAACAGATTGTGAAGATCGAGAGTAACAAAATAGTTGAAAGTTAATTTTTTTTTTTTTTAAGAAAAGGAAAGATCGTCTATATTAGATAAAGAAAAGGAAAGATCGTTTATATTATATATAGATAGTGAAAATTACTGAACACAAAATTAAAAATTAAAAAATCAAAATCAAAATCAAACAAAGAAAGATCTCCACTATCCATCTCTAAATTGGAAGGTGAGAGATCAAGATCAATTTAACAATTTATTAAATTTCTAAATAGACAGTCGATCTGATAAGAATTAGATCTTTAATCAATCTGATTCCAAATCCAGATTGTTTGAAGATCTGGAACATTCCAGATCATCGAATGATTCCAGTTCTCCATCACAGGAGATGGAAGTTGGACCTCCATCTCTGGCAATGGACTATCGATAGAGATCCAAACCTAATGGAGATCCATTTGTTAAATTATCATAAATTTTTTGATTAAATTGCTATATCATCGAGATTTACTTTTTGATTAAAAGTAATATTACACTATCCAAAACTTTAATCAAAATTTTTTTCTCAAATGATATTATAAATTTATTTTTAATTACCATATCATCAATACATTATCTGATAATAAGTTATTATTATAAATTATTTTATTACATCATTTGGAAAAAAAAAAATGATAATGTTTTGAACAATTTAGGCATCATTCTTTGAGTAAATTGCTACATCATTGGGATTAACTTTCTGAACTTTCTTTCCTTTTTAGATTGCATACCACTACTCAATTATAAAATGGTCAAGTTACTTGGTGCTAATAACTTGGTTAAATTATAGTGATCTGTACCTATATTCGTGCTCCAACTTCTTGTCGGGTGAACACAGGTTGTTCGATCCGGTGAGATGGCCTATGCTTGTGCTCTGCCAGATCTGACAGTCAATTAATTGGGTCTGGTTTCCTCCATTTTGGTTCGGGTAAGCTCCCGCATCATGCCTGTTATGGCCACAATTGGAGGTCGGGTCAAACATCGGGTCCGGTTGACGGTTTGGCTGGATATTGAGACGAGAAGAAGAAAAAGCATGTGACAATAGTTTTTGCAAAGTGAAATCAGATTTTTTTAATATATATATATATATATATTTTTAACATTTGAATATAATTTTTAATTGTTGGGTGAATGATTCTGCAATAGTCAAAGTAGCTAAATCAATGATTTGGACCATATATTTTGTAACATCCCGATAATTGCTTCCGTATAAATAATACTATTAAATCTAGATTATAATTGTATTAAATAGGATTAAAATTTAGTTTAAGTATAATTAATATAATTAGTGAATTAATATAGTAAATTGTTAGAAAATTTAATAGTTTTTCTAATAATTTATTTTTGAAAGTAATTTTTTTTAGCAAAAGGATTTAATTAGAATTTTATTGGGAAAGATTTGATGATGAAAATTGATTATTGGTGAGTTGTTAGTATTGTGCAATAGGAGAGGGGCGTGTGTCAGAATTTTTGGGCTAAAGTGAAATTTTAAAAAGTTTAGGGGTCAAAGTGTAATTTCATAAAATATATTAATATAAAAAAAGCTGAAAAATCTGAAAAATTTCAAATCTCCTCCTACCTCTCACTGAACTGGTCTGCAGCCCTCTCCTTTCCAAATTTTTTTTCTTTTCAAGCAAAAAAAAAATCACATAAAATCTCTTCTATTTAAACCCCTTACATATCTACAATCCAATTTCTTGCAAAAACCCCCTAAAACTCAAGTTATATTTTCGGATCTACAGTGTTTTGATGAGGTAACTGCTGTTTTGTTATTTTTTTTGTGTTCAAATCGATTTTTAAGCACATAAATCCATCCATATGCATGAATAATTAATAGATTTTGCATTTAATTAAGTTATTTAGCTTTTCATGGCTTTAAAGTATAAATTTTAAACCTTAGGTGATCAATTAGAGAGTGAAGAGATTATCAAAGGTAAGGAGAAGCTTTGAGCTTCTATTTAAAGTGCTAGGAGCTTGGGCATAAATTCAAAAAGGTTGGTATACACTTATTTTCGAAATTTAATTTTTTTAATAGTGAAAATTTATTATTTTGTTTCGTATCTTTGCGATAATATGATTTTTATGTGATGAGTTGTTATTTATGATATGTATGTGTTGGTAGGATAATAATGGAAGGGATTTTATGGGCTAAAACCAAGTAAAATAAAGTTTTCGGGTAAAATTTCCTTTATGTCCGAATTTGAATTAAATAAGGGATAGAGGTATTTTCATCTTTTTAAACTTATTCACGTGTTTAATGAATGATATTAAATTGATTTGTGACATGATTTTTTAAGACGAAATTAATTTTTGAAAAATATACCTCTTTAGTCGAAATGGAAGATATAGAGAAACCAAGGAGCATTGTTGTTGTTTCGTTTGTAATTACATACTATTTATATTATGTTGCGATGAGTTGTGTGGTTAATGATGATTTCGAAGAAAAAAATTCGAAAACCATCTTTTGGAACCAAGTGGAAAGGTGAAACGAATGTAATTATGTAATAAAGTTTAATTGAAAATGATAATTTTCGTTATTAATAAAATTATAGAGAGCCTGAGTAAACATGTACATTGGTAGGTGAGGATTGGTGTTTGGCATGCCAATAAGATATTATTAGCAGTACTGTGCCATTATGTTTATATATGATATAATTAATGGACTTTGAGAGGCACCGAGTGTCCGGTTCAGAATGTGAAACAAATGTGAAATTGAGCTCCGACGGGTAGGCATCGAATGTCCGATGCCGGAGATAGATGTGAAATTCATACCGATCCATGGTATCGTGACAACATTTACAAAAAGCTCTTATGATATAATAACAATCGATAATGAATTTGAGTTGAACATATGTGTTTGAAATACATTTTATAAAGTTTTGATTGATTGTTTGAAAATATGTTATATTAGATTTTGATTGTTTTATGAAAGAATAAAAAATATATTATATTGAATGTTAATCGTTTTGTGAAAAGATAACATGTAAGTGCTATGTTTATGAAATTCTGTGATTTTGATATGTTATATGTATACCAATTGAGTTATTTTGTTTAGCGTGTTGGATTTTCTACGCGCAGGTAGTTGATGTGAGCTAAGTGAGCTGAGAGAGAGTGTTCGTTGAGAGGCGAGTCCCCAGTACGCTCCGCCAGTCAAAGCACAATCTTCAATTTTTGGTAGTTACTATTGAAATATAGATATGTTTTGTAAAAATAAAGTTTCCTATATTCATGTTTTGTATATTCCCACGCATCAATGTGTAAAGTTTTGTAAATTTGAATGTATATGATGTTGTATTATGTTTTAAACTTGTTCTTAAAAAGTTAGAAAAACAAAATATGGTTGTACTTTAAAAAGGAGTGTGTTTCTTTTGTTTTGAAGTCATATACGAGAAGAATATATATATATATATATTATCTTTGAGATTGTGTGTTGAAGTGATTTTGAGACGGACGGGGTGTCTAAGTATAGAAGTTGAGAAAGTGGAAATTATATTTGAAGTGTTTCTTTGATTATACAGGTTTTAAGAATTTTGGTTTTTTTAATAAAACAGAGGAAACTCTGCCGGATTTTCAATAAATTATATTAAATTAGTAAATGTAATTTCGTAAATACGTAATGAAAATATCGTAACGTCTTCCGTCTCGGTTATCGGTGTCCTGGATGCCGAGGATCGAGGGGAGGGTGTTGTATATTTGTCTCAACTTTAAAAGTCCTATTCAATGACTTTATTACATATGATTTTTTTCAATCTATTAAAGGCAATTAATTGAGTATGATAGTTATTATTATTATTTATTTATTTAAATGGAGTATGATATATCATCTTTTAGTAGAAATATTTGAGAATTTACTTTGAATCAAAGAGGTTAAAGGTTTAAGTCTCATCTTTGTCCTTGAAAACATAGGTGTGAGTTGTGAGACCCCTCTGGGTAGCAGTTACATCTTCTCGATTGAGAGAGTAGTCATTTAAACTGTACTATTAATAATTCATCTTGACAGATCTCGATAATTATCTGATACGTAATGTAATACCCTCATTCCGATTTTACTACTGTATATATGTATTGAACAATGTATTGTACTAGCATACACTCACTTATGAAATAATAAAAAGATTTTAAAGTGCTCAGAGGTCAAATTAAATTTTCGTAGAATTTACAGAAGGATCGAAAAATAGATTTGAATTATAAAAATTTGAAGGGAACTTGATGGAAGTAAAAGATCTTTCTAGAAAGTGGTAAAGTTGTAAATAAAGAGAGATGTCAAGGGCATTCTGGGAAAGTGAAGAATTCTCTAAAGAATGACATGGCATGTAATTGATGATAAACTTGAGGGGCAATTTTACAAAGGAATAACGGTCTATATAAAGTGGAGTTGGAAGAAAAATATAGAGAAGAAGAGATAAGGGCTGTCGATAGAAATTGCAGGGGTATACGGCAAAACAAAAGAGGCAGATCAGCAGCTACATTAACCCAGATTCCCACCATTTTCGAAGAGTTTTCAAGCCACAAAAAAGTGGAGAACAAGTTTAGAAAGATTCTCCAATAAGATCAAGTAAGAATCAAATGGTAAGGTTGAGTTTTCATGGTGTTCTTTAGTGAAAAATTTGTCAAGAACAGTCCATGGACTACATCTGTATCTAACGAGATTTTCATGCTTAGATCTGGAGATTTGAAACAGCAAACAAATGGAAAAATAGGGCAAAAGGCTAAGGAAAAATTGGTAAGTAAAGTAACTGAGAAAATATGTTGATTTGGAGTAGTTTGATTGTTTTGTCATGGTTTGAAATTGCTCGCGAGATATAAAAACGTGAAATTGATGAGATTGAGGTGTGTCGATTCATATGTAAGTGTAAAACCTGATAAAAAGAAATGTTTGAATTTAGTACGTATGAGTTAGGGGCGAGCTGGACTAGGGTGTGACCTCAAAAAGGACGAGCTGAGCGATGCCTGTAGCCCTTTTTAGTACCTGTCCGAACTGGTCGAAGGCAGAAGGTCCCCAAGGACGAGCTAAGTAAGCTTGCCGAAGCTGGGTAGTGCCTGTAGTTTGAGTTAAGCTAAACGTAGGAAGAAGCCCGTAAAGGGCGAGCTAGGTGGCGTCTGTGAATCAGGTTGAGCTGGAAGAAGGTAGTAACTCGTAGAAATGGTGAGTTGGACGAGCTGGTCGAAGCTCGTAGTTCGAACTGGGCTGGGCAATGTTGCAATCCGTTACCTTTTGAATTTGATATAAGTTATATCGATAAGTGAATTGACTTGGAGTTGAGGTGTTTTATGTGCATGTGTGTTCTAAACAGATATCTCATTTGTATTAAGTGTTGGTGACGTGGCGAGCTAATAGTGGTCGCTAAAGAGTAGTTATTATTAAATTGGGAAGCAAGTTGTGAGTGTGAAAATATTTTTATTAATGTTAAATATATTTTAGTTTATATTGCAAGCATTTTATAAGTTTCCATAAATCCTATTAGTTTATAAATGATTTTATACTCTAATTTGAAAAAAAATCTTTTATGTTAGCATATTTTTATGTTTATAGAATGAAAAGAATGTAAATTGAATGATGAAAAGAAACAACTATGGATTGCCCAAGTTTATAGACCTTATAGATTTAGACTTGGTCGGTATACTCCACAGTGTATGGCAAGTGTTGGAAGGACGTGCCACTAACATCGGGGAGATTGAATCTGTCGTGTCTGTCACGTTTTCCTCTACACTTGTGAGGTATTATCTTGTCACGCGATGTGCGATGTAGAATTCCGTTGCGTAATAGTGAAATGTCTTTATAGTTTTGTCACGGTGTACGATGTTAGTTTTTATGCCACGTCACCCCATATTGAGCGATGCTAGATTAGTCTTCATAGAGTTGTAGCTTCCCTTGAGTTCCCATTAGTGCATTTTTAGAAAGAAAAACATACCACTAAAAATGGATTTTAGAAAGAAAATGTTTTAGCCATACTTTGAAAATTTATGAAATCCTTTAGCATTTTATGAACCTATTTTAGTAAGAAAAATTACTATATTGTTCACGTGATTATGAGGTTTTGAAATCGTTTAGTAAAATTTACAAAGTACATGGTTTTAAAAAAGAAAAATGTTTTCGAAATAGAAAAGTTTATCAAATGTTTCTGGAAGGTAAATTTTTAAAGAAATAGTTTAAGTAGAAAAACTTACGCACTTATTGAGCTTCTGTAACTCACTTTATTTTGGTTTTTATGTTATAAAAATCTCTTTAGATGTAGGATCAAGCGATCAGGGTACACGTTCTCCTTTTTCATATTAGGTGGGCCGAAGACAATCGTCATTTATGTGAAGTCACTTTTATCTATCTCTCGATTTAGATATAAATCATGTGCATGAGCATATTTTGGATTATGAACAAATTTTATAAAAATTTGTTATATTTATGGTGGTATATTATGTTATTATATATAAAAAAAAATTTTAATCAAAAGCATGCATGATATAGTTATTTGAAATTTATGAAAATGTTTTTAATCATGTTCTTAAAAATTTAGTTTAAACTTGAAACGAGATTGTAAAATTTATGTTTTATATGTTTCGCAAAAGATTAATAGTTAAGGATTCGATGGTATCTTTTTGGGTCTTGCTAGGTAGACTACAGAAGGGTTTCGTGGAATGTCCGACGAGATCGCTAGATTCGTTAGAGAAAATTCAGATCGGATCCTATCACATATGGTTTTGAAAAATACATCTAGTACAATTTCCTCCTTTTGTATTACAAGAGATGAAGACAAAACTACAAATTAAATTATACATAATTAATGAAGTTACTACCAAATATTCGCTTTCAAATATTTTAGAATATGCCTAGGTTATCATGATCTAGGATGTTGCAAGCTAATAAAGTAAGTAATTACAACAGCTCTTAGTTGGGTAGTATATATTTTTGAAAAACTTCATTTTAGTCCTCAAGATTTCAAAAAATATCGAATTTTTAAAGTTTTTTTTTAAACAACTTTTTCCATTCCTAACTTTTTCAAAACTTTTCAAAAAAGTCCAACCCATTACTCAATAGTCAATGGTGACTTTAGGCATTTTTGACGACTTAAATTCTGAAGTATTTTAGATAATTTAACTTATAAATTCATTATTTTATTAAGATAATCCGATAATTTATATAAAACTAACAACAATCAAGGATAAAAATATTTTTTTACGCATTTTGTTAATATTGATCATTAGTTGACTGGCGGTTTTAGATATTTCGAAGAGTTTTTGAAAAGTTAGAGATAAAAATAGTTGTTTTTAAAAAGTTTTAAAAAACTGATATTTTTCGAAATCTTAGAGACTAAATGAAATTTTTCCTATATTTTTCTTAGCACTTCTATGATTGGTTATATCTTATTATAGGAATACGTTTGTATTTATGACATTGGTGGACCTATATGCAGAACGGGAGACACTAGCCTCACCTTTTGAAAAATTTTATTTAGTTTTTCTTTTCTTAAATTAAAATTAGTAAAATTTTGTTAATTATAATGTATTCTAAATTCATCTAATATTTTCTATCCTTATCTTTATAAAATTTTAATTTTTATAACTTAATTTATTTTCAATCATACTTTTATATTCTATATATTTATTATTTTTTCTAAATACTTTAAATGTAATATTTTTAACTTGACTCAAAAATCTAATTAATAAATCTTAAAATTTGGAATTTTAGTCTGTTATATCAAATTTTTGAAATGGACAATTATAATTTAATTGTTTTCTCTCATTTTTCATTTACTTTTAGTAAATTTATTCTATTTGGAATCAATCAATAAAGTGATATAAAATTTCTCTATTGAAGAGATGTTATTTTTGCTTAAGTTCTATTTCTAACAAAAACATTTATTATTTGAGCATTGGATTCAGGCAATTTGATTCCGACGATTTTTATTAAGCATTTTATAATTTCAAATAAAGAGTTAAGTTTTATACCTTACATGGATTATGGGTTAAGTGCACAAACTTTCCCCACCATTAGTTGATTTATGTTAAATTTAGCGGTTGATTACTTTTTCAAACAAATTGACTAAAATGCGCCTAATAAAGATATTTTAATTATTTGTTTAATAAAATATAATTAAAAAGATAAAATTTAATATATATATATAATGGTTCTATAGTCAATGTCTTTTAATTTTAAAAAAGTTAAGATAAAAAAATCTCAATAGTCAAAAAAAAAAAAAAAAAAAAAAAAAAAAAAATGAAGATAAAAATAAAAAAATAATTATTATTTGATTATTACAATTATAAGAAGCTTTTTATTATAATGATAATAATTAAATGATAATTATTTATTTCTATTTTTTTTTATCAAATTTAATGGATGGTTGAGATTTTTTTGTCTTAATTTATATATAAATATATATATTAAACAAATAAAAGAAAACAACTCCATTGTCGATTCCATTGGCGATGGCTGCTCTTTTGCCGAAGGAGCATATTCGCTCCTCCGCGCAAAACAATTTATTTGCAGAAGTGCAAATCTGCTCCTCCGCGGGCAAAGGTTTGCTTACAAAGGAGTAGATCTACTTCTCCTACAAGCAGATTGTCGCAGCTTGCGATTGCTCGCTAAGGAGCAAAGAAGCATTTTATTGTAATAATAATAATTAAATAATTATTATTATTATTATTTTTTCCTATCAAATTTAATGAGTGGTTGTGATTTTTTTTTCTTAATTTTTATATATAAAATATATATTAAACAAATAAAAAAAAAAAAAAAAAACTCCATTGTCGGTTGTACCGACGGTGGACGCTCTTCTGCCCTAGGAGCTTATTCACTCCTCCGCGTAGAACAGTCTGTTTGCGGAAGTGCAAATCTGCTCCTCCGCGAGCAAAGGGAGGAGCAGATCTACTCCTCCTGCAAGCAGATTGTCGCAGCCTGCGATTGCTCGCAAAGGAGCAAATTCGCTCCTTCGCAAGCACATCGCTACTCATGGAGGAACAAATTCACTCCTCGCCGAGCATATAAGCTCTTCATCTGTTTGCGATCTGCTGAAGGAGATGTCAACACCCCTCCATAAGCAGCGATATGCTCATGGTGAAGCAACGATCGCTGCATCACTACTCTTCATCTTCCAACATCTTCAATCTTCCACCATCTACTTCGAACATCATGCACCATTTTCATCACCCATTATATTTCATTATTTTTCATTTATCATTTCATCAAATTTTACCTCCATCTGCATTTGTTGTTTCTGTGTTTTTTTTTTTTTTAAATGATTTTTTAATTGTTTTTTAATTAAATTAAGTTGGTGATTGGAAGATGCTCATCAAATGAATGAAGAAAATTTTCATTTCTGCAGTTGAATTTTTATTTTCTATGCGAGTATTTGAATAATGTAATTTATCTGATTAAATATGACAAAGACAATTGCATTCTTCTACTGTGCAAAGTTAACGGCAAGGGAAGTTTGTGTAATTTTGAGTAAAACGTCTGTCCACTAAATCCGAAGCTCTAGGTATGTCTGTACAATTGTTCCTATGGAGTATTGATTAGTAAAAGATGTGTTTAAGTTGGAGTTTAACACAATAAAATTAAATCTTTCATATATGGAATGCATTATGCATAAAAACTAAATTTTGTTGCTTGTAAAGCAATATAGAAAATATCCAATAAAGCAAGCGGATATACCCTATTTTGACAGCTTTGAGCACTAATCTTGCATCAAGCTTATCAAGGGTGAAATAACAACCACAACCTTCCCCGTTAATAAAGCTGGAATCTGAAAACATAGAGATTTCCCTGCGAAAAAGGTAAACTACAAAAATAAATATAACTTGATAAAGCAACAACAAAAACAGACAGGCAGTGTCGAAACAAAAGCATAACACCAGACCCCGTCGCAGCAAGAACAAGACAGTCTTGGTGAGCTAGCCAAGCAGACAAGGCTTCCTTTTGAAAATTCTTCAAGGATGAATAACCAAAATGTTTCTGCAACCCAATTCGATCCACTGTCTACCACTTCCCGAAATGGAACAGGCAATGATGCTGGCTCAGTCTCAAAGCCACTATTCATATCAGGTTCGCAATAAGCCACCTAGAAATCGACGCATCGGAGACAACATTGCTTCTACATTGTTTAGGTCAATCTGAGATGATCCAGTATGCTAGTCGCTAGACTGCATCACTTGACCGCAAGAACTGGTGGTGGAAGAAGCTCATTTACCTAGAGAATAATTTTTCAATAATGAAATTATTTGATTTGATTTAATTTAAGTGAATTCTTCTAATCAAACATATATCAAATTCACAAAACCCGAATCATAAAATAGAGGAGAGCATAGTTGCTTGTACACCAAGAAGTAAAACTGATCAAATAATTGACAATAAAAAAATTTCAACGACGACAGTAACTAGAATATTAAAACAAATGAATTTGACGAACCTATATGAGATTGATTCAATAAGCTTTACAGCAAACTCAGGAAGAGTAATGTTTCAGCGTGAATTGGAGATATCATAATCTACGATTTGTCAGGCTCGAAACTTGAATTGGTTTAGGAGGAAAGGAAAGGGTTCTCTACTGTTTTGAGTTCACATAAACGGTGTCATTTTCGTTTTTTGTTCGAGCCCAGAAAATATTTCGAATGGGCCTGCCAAGTTTGGGTTGGGTCTTGCTTCAGGCCTCTTCACTGTATGATGATAAATGTCATGAAGATGTATATCATGAACAACTTTTTGAAGAGATCAGGGCAGATGCCTCTCATTAAGAACAAATTCAGGAGGTCTTCCACTCTGAGACAAGTATGCCATCATTTTGTGGGTTGTTTGGCTGTCAAGAAAGAGAATGAAAACAAAGAAAAATCCAAACATCAGAACTCCGTATGTATTCATATTTGTTTGATTAATTATATTTTTAGTTTTTTCTATATATGATAATTTACTGTGAGTTTTGAAACTAACACCTAACAATAAAATTGATCTTTTTTTAGTATTAGTTAGTTTGCAAATAAAGGAGAATATAGTTCAGGAATAAAGAATTAACTGTTAGTTCGCAAAGAAATGATGGTGTTAAGAGTTTAATGCTAGTATAAAAAAATCAGTTTTAGTCTTCTTCAATTTCACTGAGCTTTTAAATTGTATCCAAAACACCAAAACTCTGACCAAACACATTTCTTTAACTTTTATAGCTCATTCTACAAAAACAAATATTCGTTTTCCATTTCTATGTTGAAGGCGGATAGCCAAAAAGAACTCATTAGTCATTCTCATAAATACCAGGTTAGAATAAGATTCTCTCATTTGTGGATTCTTGTGCTATATATACACTACATATGAAAACATTACAAGTGAAGCACAGAGTGCAGACTATCATGTCTCATTAAAAGCTATATACAGTTAAGTATAGCATATTCAATGTTGAGATTTACGAGGAATAACTTTCTTTTCTGCCTTTTTAAATTCTTTAGAAAGTAGAACACATGAGACCAAATGCGAAAACAAGTGGCAAAGAGGATATTTTGACAGGATTATCAGTCCGTCGAGAATAGTAAGCAACAGTAACAAAATTGCTGATTATCATTATGCCGGTCAGCGAAGGAATCAAAATATTTATTCAAAAACACGTAAATAAAATAATAAAAATATAAAAAATTAAAAATATATTTAATATATAATATTTTTTATATAAAATAATATTCAATAACATTATATATCATTTAAATCAAATAAAACATATATTATATTTAAATAAAATAAATAATCTCATGTTTAAAAATTCTAATGAAATCATTCTCTACGTACGTAAATAAGTTATCATTAAAATTATAAATTATCAATGAATTTTGTATAGCATATAAAAGTATAAGTAAATAGTATTTATATAGGAGAAAATTAAAAGAATAAAATTGAAAAAATAATTCATTAATTAGGAGTAAGAAAAATAGTAAAGTAGGAAAACTAATTTATTTAATTTAGGGTAAGAAAAATATTAGAATAAAAAACAAGGAAGGGCATAAGTTAATTATATTAGAAATAAGGAAATAAATAATTGAATTGAAAATTATAATAAACAACTAAAAAATGAATGAAGGAGAGCACGAACTTTGAGAAAAAAAAAAAGAAAAAAAAAAAAAAGAGGAAGTTGGGCAAAAATCTAGCAGCTTTTAAGTTTTACACCGGTTTTCAAAATAAAATAATATAAAATAAATGAAAGTACTACTCCTTTGCACTGCATACATGTGTCTGCAGTCTGGAGAGTGGCGGCGACAGAACAATTTTTTATTAACCTTTTTTGTTTTTCAAATTTCGGGGTGGGGGGAAGGGTGGTGCGCGGGGGAGCGGCACGTGTCCCCCTGGTGGGTTCCCCGCTGATGTCAGTTGTGATCATGCGACTTCGTTAAAAAATATAATAAATTGGATAAATTATGCAGTGGCTATTATTACGTGGATAATGTTCACAGGAAAGCTGACTTCTAGGACGAACGTGTACATATAATTGGGTTGATGTAGTTGTTACGTGGTGACGTTCGCGTTGATGCATAATTTTGATTTCGATTTTGATTTTACGAACGAATAATTCTTAAGGGGAAATTTTAATTAGTCCTATCGTTTAGTACAATATTATTTTTTATTAATATTTATATTTTGAATTTTTATCATTCCTGATATTTTTAAAATATATTAATTTAATCATTCTATTAGTAAAATGTTAGTCAATCTTAACAGAATGAGAGTTAGTTTGATAATCTTAATTTGAATATATTTATATATTTTTAATATATATTTAATATAATATATTTCTACATTTTTAATTTAACATATAAAAAATATTTTTAAATTAATTAAAAAGTTAAAAACATAACTCCATGGGAGACCAATATCTCCACGGTCTCCCATGGAAACCATCTCGTTCCTATGAGTCGCAGGAGTAAAGACCAGAATTTTGGTCTCTGCAACGAGTCTCCAACGATGGAGGTCAATTGGTCTCCATCGCCAAAGACGCGACGTCTCCGGCAATGAAGACCGATTGGCCTCTATCGCTAAAGACCTGGTCTCCAGTGTCTCTAGCTGGAGGCTAGGTCTCCAATATGAAGACCAACACTGGTTTCCATCGCCGGTGACCAGAGAAACCAGAGAACTTTGGTCTCTGGTGATGAAGACCAAAGAGTCTCCACCAAACTTTGGTCGGAGATTAGTATCTGACGGTGAAGACTTATTTTTTTAATTAAATTTGTATAAACTTTTTTTTTTTTAAAAAATTTGCATAAACATTTTTGTTTTTAGATTTAGGAGATGTTTGGTTTCATGTTGATATTTAATTTACGTGATGTTGGTTCGATGAAAATGATAGAGATGGTGATTTTGATAATATAGAAGATGAAATTAGAGATGAGAAAGATGATGCGAGATAGAAGATGAAGGAGTATTTTTTTTATATTAAAAATATTATTTTTTAATTAAAATATTTATTAAATTTAAATAGAATTAAAAAAGAAATTTGATTCAATGATGTGTCATAATTTAATTGGAAGGTAGTCAATAACAATTTTGTAATAATGAAGACGGTTATATTGCAATTGTGATTTTTTAAAAGAGTTAATTATGTTATTTTAACTATCTTAAATTATATCAAAGGTAAATTCATTTTTTTATCACTTTTGTCATGTTTGACTATCATTCTTTTGTTAGAGGGATTAAATTAATATATTTTTAAAATATTAGGGATGATAAAAATTTAAAATGTAAATATTAGTAAAAAAATAATATTTTGTTAAACGTTAAGAACTAAATTAAAATTACCCCAATTTATAATTGTGTAATGGATGGTTATTAATCGTTGATACTTGGAGCATGCGGCCTCAGTCTCAACCCTTAAGTCTTCATTGATGCACTGTCTTGATTTTGATTTTGATCTTACCTACGTTCAATTGCAATGAACATTTATTGGAGTATTTGATCCCAGCCCTAAACTCTTTAATTAATCGTCAGCGGTTGACAGTCTCAAAGGAAGTGATAAACATTTTCTATTTCAACTCTCTGTGTGTATATATATATATATATATATATATATATATAGAGAGAGAGAGAGAGAGAAAGATGTTTTATATCCACGAATATCTAATTTAAATAAATAAGTATTAATTAATTAAATTAATCTATACATTCTCTTTCATAAAATAAATTATTCATTCTATTTAATTCAAATACAATGGATGAATTTAATTCGTTAACCTTTATTTTTTAAAATCAGAAATATTTAATTATAAAAATATTATATATATACATACATATATATACCTGTTGATTATAACTAGATATTATATATATACATACATATATATACATGTTGATTATAACTAGATTTTATTCCAACTGTATCAAAATGACATGTAAGGATCTTGATTTGTTTTGGAGTACATGGTAAAATTTCAACACTTGTCAACTTGAAATGATCTGATTGAGACAGAAGATTAAATAGTAACTAGATTCAGAAATAGTTAATGATTTAACATCTAAGAACAAGTAGCTTTGCAGATCATTTACACATTACAAGATGCTTTACAATTGGCTACTCGAATTCAGTCACAGTTTAATAGACAAAGCTACAGGATTGCATCAGTGACTCAATCCTCCAACCACTTGAATGATGATAGAGGATGGACTTCATTAAGACAATCTCTAATTAGAACCAACTAATGACAATCAATTTCTCCTATTTGAACTCCATTGAATACACGACAGACTAAAAATCAGACCAACAAAAAACCTACAGCCAACAATTCTTATAATGCTCTTGGAGGCAACAAACGATTCAGATGTATACAAACTCATGCTAAAAGAACTCTTTTCATAGTGATTCTCGATCTCTCCCTCCCTACCTTTTCTTTCTCTATGTTCAAATACACTGATTAGACCGTCAAAGTATACCGGCTCTACTAATACTTCTTATTAATTCTTTTTGTTTTCAAGTGAACAATTTTAGCTAGGGCGTGCAAATAACTCATTAAACGATGAGAGAATTACTCAAAACCCTCTAAACATATACCTTATTACAAATGAAAATAATTTTTACTTTTTATAACAATGTTCTATCTTGCATTAACGATTTGACTATAATACCATTTGAATTAACTATAGTCAGAATATTTGGATCATTTCGATTTTATTTTTATTTTTTAAATTACATTAACTAAAAAATTGTATGGATCTCCACTGTCCATCTAGACAGTGGAGATCCATTTAAAATAATTAAAAATTTTAAAAAGTATAAAATAAATTAAAAATTAAATGATTTTGACATTAAAAAATATAAAACATAATATTAAATATGAAAAATAATTTTTCACATTTTCTTAAAAAAAAAAGTAACGAATCTCATCATTCATCTTGAAAATATCACGACATGAAAAGAATTAAAAAGAAAAAGGAAAAAAATCAAAACAATCGACAAAAAAACAGAAAAAAGAAAAGCAGTTCTGCACTTCTTCTCAAACAAACCCAGGTGAAGAAGCAATTCTGCCAGTTCACAAACCAAACACAAAATCAATGTAAAAATTAAAACAAAATAAGACAAAAATGTAAAACAAACACAAATGCAAAAATTAAAACAAAATAACATAAAAATGTAAGTTTTTCTCAACCAAACCAACCAAACCCCACATTTTTTCAATAACAAACACAAAATCAATGCAAATATTAATTCAACCAAACCAAACCCAGATTTTCTCAATCGAAAACACAAAATCGATGGAAAAATTGGAACAATGTAACATAAAAACGTAAGATTTTCTCACACACACCTGGCTTATTTCGATCAAATAAACACAAATTTCTTCAACCAATCAAACAAACCCAGATTTCTTCAACCATTTAAACCCGAAACATCACAAGTTTGAGTTTATGTGATCTACAAACAAACCCAGAACATAACCCAGATTTCTTCTCAAACATCACAAGTCTTCTTCTTCTCAGAAACATCACAAACCCAGATGAAAAAGAGCAGAACTTCTTCTTCTTCGACGATAGTGGTTTTTATTTGATGATGATCTTAGGTATGTTCTTGCGTTCTATTTGATGATAACGGCAGAGGTTTTTGTTTAAAGATGGGAGTGGTTTCTGTTTGCGTTGATGATCTGTTTGTGTATGGTGGAATGGAAAGAGAGATAAGGAGAAGTTGAAGGAGCAGATCGGTATGGCGGGTATGGTGGAGAGGAAAGAGAGAAGAAGTTGATGAAGTTGATGAAGCAGATCGGAGGATGATGGTTTAGTGCGTGGCTGACGGACGTGATGATATTTAGGGGTGGAGATCAGATTCCGTCAATATCTCCACCCCTAAAAAAATATTTTTATAAATTAATTTTTTTAATGATGGTCACCGTCCATCAACGGTGAAATCATTTTAAAATTTTTTAAAAAAATTATTGATGTTTTTTATTTTTAAGAATTTTTCATTTTTCATTTTTAATTTTTTTTGTAAGATGAACATACAATATATTTTTCATTTTAAGTTTTTTTTTTTAATTTTTTTCATTTTTTAAAGCTAGATCTCAATCGTTCATTTTCAATATAGATGATTGAGATTTTTTTAAGTTTTTAAATTTTCTCCCACAAAAGTAGAACCACAAATTTGTTAGTCAATGATATTTTCGTCTTTTGACTCTATTTTGTCATTTTTCAGTTATCCTAAACAATCAACATGTCAAACCGTTAGTCCAGAGAAGAATATTATTATAAAAAATAAAAATGATTTTTATTTATAATAAGACATATATTTAGGAGCTTTTGAGTAATTCTTTCATTAAACAATCGCAACCATACAAAATGCATTCTTTTATTTAGTGGACATGTTTTAAAATAATATATATATATTTTTGTAATAATTAACGATACTATAAGTTATAATTCAATCTTTATCAAACAATTTTTTATTACATAAATCAATAAAAAATTAATCTTCTATAATAAATGATAAATTTAACTATGACATAACATTACAATGAGATAAATAAAAGATTAAAAAAGATGAAAAAAAAATCTTTGAACAGAAGAAAAATTTTAGTTATGATGGCAATAATTAAGGTGTGATTTTAAGAAAAATGGGACAAAATTAAATAAATAATTTAAAGTATAGCTTAAATAAGATATAATATTAGTTTACATTTAAAGAAAATTTATTAAGTATTTAAAAAAATTACAAAAGTTATAGATAAAACTATAAAATTTAAAGGTAGTAAAACTTAACACAAATTAAAAAGAGGTACAATTACAAATAGAATGCTTCGGGGAGCAGTGGGTCTCCTCACCCTACCAACATCCTTCTGTTTTTTAGTACAAGAACTGTATTTGGGACAGACTTAGGGAGCTTCCGGGATCAATCAAAATATGACACTAGTGGCACGATCTGGAGAACTACTCCCAATTAGGAGTATCTACCCACACGGACGTGGAGGGGAGACTCACACTAAGATGAGAGAGCAACACACACAATTTATGGGAGATTTATTATTATTATTATTATTATTATTATTATTATTATTGTAAATATTATTGTTATTATTATTTTATTATATTATAGAAATTTGGATTTTATGAGATGGATTGTCGAACCCATGCCTCTTACAAAGGGAGGCATGGGTGATTACTGGCACTAACCAACTACACTAGCAGCCAAATGACATCATTCTTTTTATTATTATTATTATTATTTAAAAAAACTACATCCATCTTCGATCTCCTTCACTGATGGAGTGGTCTACTCCATTAGTGATGGATATCTTTTTTTTTTTTACACTCTATCGATGAGTTTACTTTTTTTTTTTTTTTTTTTTGCAATTGATTGAGATGATTTATGGGTTTTAGGTTGAAGATAGGCAAACTTTATGATAATCTGGATTGATAAAAATGATTTTAGTTGTTGATGAATGATGACGATGATGATAATTTGGGCTATTGATGGTGATGATTTTGTTCGAACAAGTTGTTGCACAATTAAATTCTTCTAATTATTATATTTATTTAGTAAATAAACTTTTAGAAAAGGAAAAAATAAAACATTAAAATAAAAAGTTAGGGGTATTTTTGAATTTTCACATGAACAAATTGGTCACTGGTAAATTTTAGTCATTGAATGCTAAAGATATAGGACTTAATGTAATAAAAGCCAAAATTTTCATATGAATGCAATTATTGCCTAATTTGAGGTCATTTGTGTATAATTGCCATGCTTTTAATATTTTTATTATTTTTGAGGGAGACTCTAGATTCCACTATATGATAATGAAAGTATGTTAACGAAGACTTGACTCTTTTCAAAAAGAAAAACAAAAATAAATATAATGACGAAGTAACTCAACACAAATGAGTTAATATATATATTTTTTACATCTTATACATGCACATTTACAAGTACATTTAATATTGACAGACTTTATTGATCATTGATCAAGTCTTTAAAGCATAATTCGGAACGATAACTCCCAAAAGGGAGAGGTAAACCCCCGAATGTGAGGAAGCAGGAGCCTTACACGTAGAGGAAAATAGCCACACAATAGGTGGCTCACAAGTCGAACTCTAACTTTGCTCAAGTAACGACAAAGCGAGTGGCCTACCACTGCAGCAATACCCATTTATTCTGAGTCATAATGTTGACATGGGTACCATGTATTATGTATGAAAATAAAAAGCAAGATTATATATGCAAAATTACAAATGGGATCTGCATGAAGTCCTACCAATATAAAACATCAAAGCTTTTGCTATTTCTACTTTTTTGGAAGGGAAAATTCCAAAAAAACAATCTAACGTATGAAAATATGTATATTTTGTAACTTATTGTTTTGTATATATCCGAAATACAATTTGACAATAACATAAATATCCAAAATCCCCCTTGAAAACATACGAAAGGACAATAATGTCCCTAATGGTCGGAAATTCTATTAGGTTGATATAATTGACCGTTTGACTCTAAAAGTAAATAGGAAAAGCAATGAACATTAATTAAAATAATATTAATTAAAACATAAAAACAAAATAAATAATATTCAACATAAAATCATAAAAAATAAGGCATTTTTATTTATAAATAAATAAGATTTTTTTTCTCTCAAGTCTTTCTCTCTCTTGTTGTCTGTCTCTCTCGTCTTTGTCTCTTCTCCTCCATCTTCTCCATCTCCTTCTCATTCGTCTCTTCTTTCTACCCTCTCTTCCATTAGCCTCCAACACCAGCCCTTCGGTTGCATTCGAAATCCAGGACGACCTACTAGCCCCTCTATCGTACGACGAGCACAGAACGACCCAGGTCTCCACCAAGTTCTAGACTAACCATTAGTCGGACCAACTTTGTCCTCATCAACCATCGCTTCTTCGAGCCACAAATTGTTTTCTCCATACCATAATCTCTATGGACCTAGCTTGGGTTGATCGCCAATTCGAATTACGTAGTTGGGCTCTTCGACCGGACTGAGTTCAAGTGTTTCAAGTTACAAAGTGAGTATTTGAGTTACGAGTTGGTTTTGTTTTTGGTTTTTTGGTTGGTATGGTGTAGTGTGTTTGTGTTTGAATATGTCTTAAGTGTTTGATTGGGTGTTATGGCGACTAGATTTTTTGAAAATGATGGTTGAAGATTTATGTTTGATTGTGTTCGATATGTTTGACTAGGTGTTGTGGCTATTGGATTTTTTTGAAGATGATGGTTCGATTTGGAGATGATGGTTGAAGATATGGATTTTAATTTTTATTGTTGACGATGATTGTGAGATTGTGTTTAATGGTGGAGATGATCGTTCAATTTGATTGTGTTTGATATTTTTTGAAAATGATGGTTCAATATTTTTATTTTTTAAATTTATTTTTATGATTTTTTAAAAAATATTTTTATTTGGTGTCTTGATCTCCACCGTCCACCTGTGAGATGGACGATGGAGATTGGTTTTTATTAATTTATAATTTTTTAAATTTAAAATATTATTTTATGATTACTATATCTTTTTGATAAAAAAAAATTAGAGTTACAATGGTATTTTAAACTTCTGTGGGATTTTCTGTTGATTTTATAACGTTTGTGAGATTTTAGATAAAAATGAAACAGTGAATTGTAAAAGGAAGTTGTTTCATATGTCAAGTGGTTTTTTTGGGATTTTCCCTTCTCGTAAAATGAGTACACAAAGACAAAGCTAATGCAGATGGCCTGACCCGTAAAAGCAATATTTACATTATAGGTTTTCTTTAACTTTCTTTATAAGAGCATCTCTAATATAATTATCTAGATTGAATTTCTTGTCAAATAAAATGGATAGACAATGATATGAAAAAAATCATCTCCCATGCAATTATTTAACTCAAATATGAAGCTAATGTGGTGAAAACAATTTTTGAAAATATGGAGATGAGTTTTTCAATTGAGAAACTCTTTTAGAAATGTGGATTAATATTTCTCACTCTTTTTAGCCAATTAAAAATAGAAAAATTTGTCACATTTTCTTTCGTTTTAATTGTAAAATATAAAAGGAAAGAAATATATATATTTTATGGTGATTAGTCAAAAGTTGATACATATTTTACTTTAAATAATTGCATTGAAGAATAGAATATGTATATATATATTTTTTTGTCCAAGTGAATTCATATTAAAAAATTTGTTACGCCAAAGCAGAGGTGCTACATTGGTAAAGTAGCTCCTTACCCAAGCCTTTACTTCAAAATATTCGGTTCAAACGTGTCTTCTACCCAAGCCTTTACTTCAAAATATTGGGTTCAAACCTGTCTCCTCCTACTTAACATGTGGATAGTTTTCCTACATTATATGGGTTACACTCTCTCACTTCTGAGAATAGAGATCCAGGTTGTACTTCAGACTTCTATGTCATCTAGTCCCATCAGTGCTTTGGCCTGGTGCGGGAAAAAAAAATTGATATATTATAAATAAAATAAAAGAATGTGTAATAGCATCAGAGATACTCTAATAGCATAACTAATTCACAATTTATATTATAAAAATCTATGCAAAATGTAAATTATAAAAAGTAAAATAGTATAAGAAAAATTAAAAAAAAATGGAGCAAAAAACATATGAGTTCTCTGTGGATATCAATATATCTTCTTCTTCAAGAAATCCACCTCTAGTGGAATTCTTAGTTTTCTATTTTTTTGTAAATATTTTTGTTGTGATTTTTGTGTCGGTTTGAATGGTGGTTGATGATTTGGGTGAAAAAGAAGTGAAGAGATTTTTTTTTTTTTTGAAAAGGTGAAGAGATGGTTATTGATTTGGTTTGAATGGTAGTTTTATGTTTAGAAGAAGAATATGGTTTGGAAGAAGATGATGAAAAATAAATTTGATTGGCGAAAATGAAGAAGACATAAGGTTTGTTGAGACAATTACAACGACATATCACAGGTTTAAATCCAATTACCTTGGCCTTTCCAAGAGATCACGCAAAGTCTTGTACATCAATCAATTATTTTTCAATTTTAAAAGATGTGTTATAGAGTTTTTGTTTAGTTTGAAATGATGGCTACCATGTATTCTTGTCATTGGCTTTATTTAAGCACAAACAAACTTCAATAGAGATCTGGGTCGTGCTTCAGACTTCTAGCTTATCTGGTCCCCAAAGTGCTCTGGCCTAGACTGGAAAAAAAATTGATATATTATAAATAAAATAAAAGAATGTGTAATAGCATTAGAAATACTCTAATACATTAACTAATTCATAATTTATATCATACAAATCTAGACTTTTTTTTTTCTTTTTTTAACTTAAAAAAAAAATGGAGATTGATGCACATGCAAAAATGGTTTTTAATTATTAAATACTAATTAATTTTATTAGATGATTGTTCTTTTTTTTTTTTAAACTTAGATGATTATTGTGTATGGTGAATGGTGATGATAATGGTTTTCGTGTTTGGTGGCGTAGGTGATGGTTGTTAGACACCTATAATGGGTGATGATGAACAATGATGCGTTGGTTTGGATGTGGACATGTGGTGATGAACTATGACGATATACTGTGATAATCACCAAATTATTTATTATTTAATTCTTAATTTTTAGGTTTTAAGGGATCACATCTAAGATCCCAAATAATTTTAAAAAGTGGAGATCCCAAATCTCAAATGAGATCTCCATCATTCGTCTGTCTTCATGAATGGTAGAGATTACATCTGGGATCTTCACCTCTATTTTTTCAAATTTAATTGTTTTAAATATTAAATATTAATTTAATTTATTATTAATTAGTTTAAGGTAATTATTATTAATTTTTTCTTTAATTTTAAGTTATTTTAATTATTTAAAGTTGTATTTATTAATTTTAAATGGTTTTTAATTTTTAATTTTTTAATATAATACAGTAAAGATAATTTCATCTTTTTGTTAAAACTACCTAACATTTGGATGAATCCACTTATATTTAGATGAAAATCACTTTTGAGCTAACATTTGGGGTCTTTTGACTAATATTTTTAAAAAATTGGGATAAATTGATAATATTTTTATTTTAGTGCTTTTTTAGATTTTTTCCTTTCCAATATCACATTAATTTCTCAACAACTAATAAAGAGGCCACTCCACTATATTTATTATTAATCGTCCATCCAAACTATTTTCAACACAAAAAGTTTACGACCTGACACAAAGCCCATGACCCACCAACCCCGCCAATGAAAATCGAAAACATACACGAAAAAATAACCTGGAAAAATTAAAACACACACACACACACACACACGCACACACACAAAAAGACTAAATATAGTATCAATGAGAACGAGACGTCCTACCTCTAAATCGTAATCTACCATAACCAGTCAAAACATTTGCGACAAATTCACGACAGGAAGACATCATGCAAACATATATTCACTTAAAAACATTTACATCCATTCTAATCAGAATAGCACAATCAACAAACAAGCAGATCAAGAATCCACAAACAACACATTGATCAATATCAAGCAAAGCTCCAGTAGATAATAACCTGTAACTGATAGAAGAATAACAAGGCAACTGCAATGCAGTGGCGGTATCAACTTCTGTATAGGATGAAAAATCCACGGAGCACCCGCAGCCACAATGGCATTACCTGCCTAAAATCGAGAAAAAAGGAAAAAAATAAAAAAAACAAATCACACTTCAACAAATTGTTTCCAATAAACCAAAATATTAATAATTTGAACCTGTATTCACTAATAAGACAAAGTAAACTACACTCCCGAAAATGCTCCTAGATTTGCAGTGACCTGAATACCTAGCAGAAGGAGGAGGGAGAGAAAGCGGAGAGGGAGATGACACCGCACGACACGATCCAATGAGTGTTTATCTCTTCCACTCAACCTGTGAATTGTTCTACACTGAACTGCTCGCTGAAGCCGGAGCCGTTTGAGTGTGAGAGAAAAAGAAGAGTTGGTTGTGTAAAGAAGCAGTGTGAGTGTGAGGAGGGGAGGGGAGGTTCTCAGACTGCGGTGGGTTAGTGAAAGAGAAAGTGTAAGGGCCTGTGTCATCTCTCCATTTTCTTTGGTGTTGTAGAACTAGCACGTTCAGTGTTTTAGAGAGGTGGCAGGGTCGACTCCGGAGAGAAAAACAACACAAGCAGGTTCAAAGTTTTAGAAAGGGAGGGTTCAGTGTTTGCTTACATCCAGCGCTCTCCCTCTGTCTCATGTTTATACTCGCGGCTTGTCACCATCATCGATTACTTTATTATTATTATTATTATTAAGAATAATCTCAATTTCCTCCTATAGTTCGAAGAAATAATCAAAATCTCTTTTTATAGTTAAGTAATTTTTAAAATCAGAAGAATTTTAACTATTTTTTTAAATTACAGAAAAAAAAATTAAAATTATCCCTTATTATTATTATTATTATTATTATTATTGTTTTATCTCTAGTTTAACTTTTAACCAAACGAATGTGTACACAGCAGAGGGGGAGACTAATTTATAAACAGCCTTTGGTCTACTCACTCACGTTTTACCGACCACCGTCTACCAATGGTGCCTACCCCTAACCAAACGATCTTTGGTCTTTCGCGTGATCAAATACTCCCTCATGAGTCATTACTTATTAATTCATTATTGACCAAAATGATTCCACTATTTGTTGGAGTTTTTAATCGAAAATTATCCATGTATAATATCATCTTCAATATATAATATCAAATTTAACACTATTTTAGAGTTAATATTAAATTTTTTTTATCCAATATATGTGACACCAAATATATATAAGGTATTTTCAAAAAATATTTCATATATAATTTTATAATCAATATTAATTAATTAATTTAGTATAAAATTTTATTTTCAAATAATTATTCATAATATATTAAAAATTATTAAATACTCACAATTTTTTTTTTATTTTTTACAATAAATTATTCTCATTATATTTCCACCTAATTTTTTTATATATCTTATTTTTTCAACTAATTTTTTTATCTAATTATTTGATTATCCATCTCATTATAAAATCTTATTCTTAAATAATTACGTATAATATATAAAAAAATTGTACGATTTCTCACATAATTTTTTTAATGTATTATAAATATATATACATATTTATAGTAGATAAATATATATACATATATTTATTTATTATAAAATATATGTATATATGTATATATATACTATGATTGATGTGATATAACATATTAAAAAAATAGTATTATTTTATTATTTTTTATTAATCTATTGTACCGTATTAATCGTGAAATAATTTCAAAAAAGATTTTCTTTTATATGCATATATATCTAAATAATTTCAAAAACGATTTTTTTTTATAGCATATATATCTAGAAATAATTAATTAATTATGGTGACCGCATATATGTACATATTGCAATGCATTTATCCCTACAAAATTATTGTTGTTAGATCTCCCATTCGGACGAAAGTCAAAAACGTGGCAGGTGGTTGACACCTATAAAAATGGTTTTCGATTGTCACATCTATCAAATTATTGTGATGAATGGGAGCAGACATCGGACAAGGAAGCTTCTGCAAAAGCATTGTCTGAAGGTGGCCCGTGACTTGTACTTTTTTTGAACTCTTTGAATGCAAACAAATATGCTGTCATGTGCATACCAGTGAGCTGGCCCCACTGTCATCATAAATGCTTTCTCCCTCGCTATCAAACCAATCAATCCTTTCCGATTCCTAATTCAAGCCTACGTTGTCTCTTTTTAATTTAGTCCCTAATATTTAATAAAATATTACTTTTTTTCTAACATTTATATTTTAAATTTTTCTCATCCTTAATATTTCGAAAATATAATGATTTAGTTTCTGTAACCAATAAATGACAGTTAAACATGATAGAAATAACAAAAAAATAAATTTACTCTTGATATAATTTAAGATAATTAAAATACGTAATTATCCTTTTAAAAATTAATAATTACAAAATAACCATTTCTTTTATTACAAAATTATCATTGACCACTTTCAATCAAATCATGACACATCGTTGAATCAATTTTTTTAATTCAATTTACAATTAATAAATATTTTAATTAAAAATAATATTTTTAATTAAAAAAATTTCCTTTATCTTCTATCTCTCATCATCTTCTTCATCTTCAATTTCATCTTCTTCTACATTAATCAAAATTATCATCTTCATCATTTTCATCAAACTAACATCATCCAAATTAAATATCAATGTCAAACCAAACATCTCTCAAATCTAAATATATATATATATATGTTTATGCAATTTTTTTTTTAAAAAAAGTCTATGCAAATTAAAAAAAGAAACAAAAAAAAAAAGAGATAGCGTTGTCATTTCCAATCAATTTCTACTATTGGAGACTGATCTCTAACGGTGGAGACCCTCTGATCTCCATCGTAAGATACCAAATCTAATCTCTAACGATGGAGACCAATGTTGGTCTCCTCGTTTGAGACTAGACCTAGTCTCTAGCGTGGAGATTAAGGGTCGGTCTCCCCTTGGAGACCAGGTTGGAGACTAGGTCTAGTCCCTTGCCTGGTCTTCACTCACTGTCGGAACGGAATGGTCTTCATGGGTGGTCTCAGTCTACCATGGAGATACGTTTTTTTTTTTAATTAGTTTAAAATTATTTTTATATATTAAATTGAGATCTCCAATGGAGATCTGTTTTTTTTTTAATTAGTTTTAAAATATTTTTATATATTAAATTAAAAAATAGAAAATATATAATATTATATATTAAAATATATAAATATATTCAAATTAAAATGATCAAATTAACTCTCTTCTTATTAAGGTTGACTAATAAAAGAACTAAATTGATATATTTATGAAATATGAGGAATGATGGGATTTTAAAATATAAATATTAATAAAAAAAAGTAATATTTAACTAAATATTAGGGATTAAATTAAAATTTCTCCTTTTAAAATTCACGCATTGCTTCATCTGTCCCTTTTATTCCTACTAAAAAATTTGCCTACCAGGCTCTCTCTCTCTCTCTTTCAATCTCCCGGCCAGTCCATTTTCTGTCATCTTTCCCACCTAATTTTGCTTTTGCGTTTGACCAGCTCAAGCCTCTCTTAATTGCTTATCAGTGATCAATTTAAGGGTGGCAAAATGCGGGATCCGCATTAGGTCCAGACCCGTATTGGACCCTCATTTTTATTTAAGGGTCCAGACCTTATCCATACCCTCAAATCTATTTGAGGGTCTGGCCCAAATCTGATCCGCACATTTTGCGGGTCTGCTCAGACCCGCGTTAGACTCGGATTGACCGGATCAGATTAGGGTTGATCGGATCAGGTCCGAATTTAACCCGATCTAATTCGGGTTGACCCGAATTTTTTTTTTTTTAAATTTTTTCAAAAATTTTTCATAAATTCCCTAAAAACCAACAAATTCAATGGATCAAAAATTTTAACCTGATTTGTTCAAAAAAAAAATATATATATATATATATCAATTTTTTCTTCTAAAACAAATTAAACTAATTTCACATCATATAATTCATTCCACAATTATTCTTACTAATTTTGGAAAAAAAAGTCTCAATCAAAATTAAACAAAAAATAACATTAAAAGTTAAAATTTATCCTTAATTTACATCCCAAAAGTAACAAAAAAAATTATAAATACAAATATAAGAAATAAAATCAAGATGTTGATGGCTCTTCTTCATCTTGTTTATGACATATTTCTTCTTCCGGAACGCCACATAATAGAACAAATCAAGTGAAAAATTAAAGATTAAATTATAAATTACAAATAATATACATAATATAATCAAATTTATTACTACTTTCATACCTCGAAATGGAGCCCATATCCAATTTTGTGCACACATTAATGCTTCTAATGTGTCCAGATGCAATCTCCTACGATGTGGACTCAAAAATTTACCCCCAGTACTAAAAGCGGACTCAGAAGCTACAGTAGATACATGAATTACTATGGTGTCATTCCTCTCACTATTATATATCTTAAAAATCTCATTTTTTAATGTGTTTCTACTCATTGTTTCAAACCTAGGATGGTAATAACTCATCATTTCCCGAAATCCTGTATATTCTATAATTCTTAAAGGAAGCTCATGCATGATAACCATTTTAGCTATTTTCTCCCTACCAACACTTGGATCAAACAAAGTAGCTGTTTCATCGATGGTGGCTAGATGCTCGTTAAGACATTTTTGGACATGTTTTCTTAAACTAGATGTTCCTGACCCTTGACTAGCATTCAATAATTTCCCACAAAAATTGCATTTAGCCATCCTAACACCATCAACTTCAACTTTAGACATGTGAGTCCAAATAAATGATGTTTCTCGCTACCGTTTGGCTACTCTCGGAATACTAGACTCAACATTCTCAACATTATTATCCCCAGTCGAAGTATTCATTTGACTTTCTCCATAATTAGTCATATTGTTTGACTACCTAATATATTTAAACAATTCAATTAATAAAAAAATATATATATAACAAAACAAAAATATTTTGTTTTGATGAAAGTACGTGCGTTGTTATACCAGAGGTTTCAACTACTGCCACCAGATGCAGGTAAGTCGAAGTTACTGGTTTCCAACTATATACTATTCACCCATTTAGCATTAAATAATAATGGTGTCCTAGGGGCATAAAGTATCCACCACAATCAATCGATGAATGAATGTAAAAGAAAGATAAAGATAAAAACAAATAAATGAATTGATAAATTCATTGGTTGTTATTTAGTTAAATTCCAACTTTATAGGTATTTATAAATAGTTGTTATACCTATTTTTGAGACTGTAAAAATGGGCTGGTAAAAGCCCCAAGGAAAAGGCCCAATGAGCGAGCCCAAGAGAAGAAGCCCAGAATCCTCAACACCCAGCTCTCAGCTCCTCAGCATCCAGGTCGCAGGTCGCAGCTCGCGAGCCCGAGCTCGCAGCTTGCAGCTCGCGAGCCCGAGCTCGTAGCTTGCAGCTCGCGAGCTCGAGCTCGTAGCTCCAGCTCACAGCTCTCAGCTCGAGCTCGTAGCTCCAGCTCTCAGCTCTCAGCTAGCTCAGCTCTCAGCTCGCAGCTAGCTCAGCTCAGCTCTAGCTCAGCTAGCAGGATGGAGCTCTCAGCTTTCAGGTCTCGTACCAGCGAGCTCCATGTCATTCCAGATCCCGATGAGCAATTAATGCAGTATAGCTATAACAGAGTTGTTAGTTAATGTAACAAATGCTATGTCAGAGTAGTTAATTTTTTTACGTGTACTTCACTCCATTATAATCCCTCATTCTCCATAAATAGGGAGGGAAATTCATTGAAAAGGTGTGTGGAAAAAATCTAGTAGAACAGTCACTCTAAAAAAAAAAGGCTGAAAATATTAAGAGTGACTCATGGATGTAGGCACCATTTGGCCGAACCACGTAAAAAATCTCAGTGTTCCTTCTCTTGTTCTTCTTCTCTCCTTTCTTTGGTGTGCTTTTTGATTGCAGGTATTGGGCTTTGGATCATCCGGTTGACCGAGACCAAAAATCGACGTCAACAATAGTTATGTTACCTAGCTACTATTCTTCTGTTGCATCCAAGATCAACAGGACATGAGTTTCTTCATTATCTGTGATGTCTTTTTTTTATCAAAATAAAACTAGTTGTTGCTTTAATTTTTAGTTAATATAATTTCTACTTGATGAAGAGATTTAAAAATGTAGACACAACTTTCAATTTCTTCATAGCAACCATGAGAGAATTTTCCAAATCATATAGGAGTTCTTCAGTTTCAGAGATTACATACCAACATCAAAAAGCTCAAGAACATCTTTGAAAAATTTATACATACATACTTGAATTACCAAGACAAGCTTCCCCTTTTAAATTTGTGCATGATTTTAGATTTTTGAGAATTTAGATGGTCAATCAATCAAATAACTTATGTAAACATCAAATTTTCTGCACTCGCAGGAAGAAGGGAAGCAGCTATGTTGCTGACTTCGTTGAGATTGAGAGGTACTTCTCTAACAACTTCACAAATATTCATATTTTATCATCCTAGAAACAATAATAATTAATATTTTTATCAAAGAAACATCAACATAAGACTCTTATAATAAAAGGATTATCCAAATCTTCAACGTGGCCTAAAAGCATCGGTGGAGTAGTACAGTTGTTTTCATCCATGAACATGTCATACAATACGATAAACAGTATAGGAAGTTGAGCTACATATAAGAAGACACGTTATGTGATGGATTAGACTATATAAGTGGAAAAATCTAAGATGTATTGGTTGTATAAGTAGTATGTATACGCGTATCTCAAATTACTAGAGAAAGACAAACTTACGCAAAATATTTTCATTTGGAGTTGGAAGTATAACCTTTTACTAACTGGGTTTGTTGTACTCTGAAGGTCGAAGCGTACGAGACACAAATTATACAACACTTTTCTCAGATGATCACACACCTTTCTCTTGAAGAAAATACTTTTCAAATTGTCCCAATCAGATTTAGAAGCACTTGTAAACCATGCCTAACAGTCTAATATGTTAGAATTTAAATCACTCCTCTAGACATGAACATATTCAACACAACTACTGGCTAATGAGCAAGTGCATTATCCATAAAAAGAGATCCAGAACAGATTGGAAATAACATTCTGTTGATCCACGATCACTGGATGGAAGACTAAATGTAATGGGATTTGTTACATTGAATAAAAACAGGACATAGAATCTTCCATTAACCAAGAAACTTGATAGCAGTGTCACCGCAAACAGCACTTGACAAAAAACAATTCTAATGGCACAAGAAATGAATAGCACAGATTTAAACAACACAAAACTAAGGGACCCAGAAACAGATTTAAACAAGTATGACATAATGCAAAAAATATCACAGATTCCAGTATATACATAATGCAAACATACAGAAGCAAAAAATATCACATAATGCAAACATTTCAATATATACATACATATCACATACAGAAGCAAACAACATCTCGAAAATCAGTAGGAAACACAGATTCCAGAGAGCGAAAAACAGACTTACGCGAAATTGATGAGAGAGAAAACGAATCCTAACTCATATCTCATTCTGTATCCTAACTCATGATATATCAATTTATAAATGAATACTTCCAAATAACTACCTATTTCATGTGAAAAATATATTCACTCATTAGTTGACATCACATGAGTTGGACCAAGGTGGAATATAAAAGGTGAGATGTTTGATTTTGTTGTATTTTATATGGAATCCACATAGTTAAGAAGTGATAACTAGTAATTGGATAGTTAAGAAATAAAATAAATTAAAATTAAATAAAAGAATTCATTCTCGTAATTATTCATTAATAATACATTTACTTTGTTGAAGAAGCTGATAGTTTGTATAAAACCTACCCCCAAAGTAAAATTGTGTAAAATTGTGTAAAGTAATAGAGAATCTTCTAGTCCCAAAAAAAAAAAAAAAAATTAGAGAATCTTCAAAAAAAAAAGTCTATTATTTGGGAATATTATTAAAAAAAAAAAAACCTTTTAATTCTTAATTTATGCTTAGTGTTTACAATAATTTTTAAAAATTAAATCGCATTAAACTTACACATAGATGAAAAATTAAATTTCATTGGAAATGATAAATTAATAAATTTTAAATAAAAAGAATAGGGAGTTCCATTTGTAATTCAAAAATTGATTTATTAATTAGGACATATTTTTGAAAAATAATTTAAGAAATAATTAATATTTTGTTTAGTTATATGGACCAACGTACTATTCTACTTTATTTAACTAAGTCTTATATAGTATTAATTTTCTTTTTTATTTTTTTTTACACTAGTGCTTGTCTAAGAGTTGATCAGAACAAATTGAGGTATGACTTTAATATCTGTTCGAGGATCACTTTATAGAAAATGGGAGAGAATGACTCATATTTGGGGGGAAAATACCCACATAATTTGTGGGACTTTAGGGGAAGGTGAGATTGAACCCAACCATTAAGGCCAAATGTACAGGTGCTTGTGCTTTACCTCGAGGCCACAAGCCAATTCTCCTTTTCACAAGTTAAAACTTAATAATTTAATGACTAGTATAAAAACTGTGCTCAATAGAACTTCTTAAAAAAACTATTTAATAATCCGATCTATTTGCTAACAACTTTAAAAAGATGGGGAGTGATTTTCTTTTACAGTGACTATGAAAATTTTAACGGATCTTTTAAGTAAACAAATCATTTTTATTAATTTTAATATAAGAATACTTATATTATAATCTTAATTATACATGAACATATTTACACTAGATAAAAATTAAATATTTTACTTTTATTTTGATTTTAAATATTTTATGAATTTTTAGCAATTAACATAAAATCTACCAAATGTTAGCCACCCTAAGATACTGCTTATTCTGTTATATTAAGATTTGTCATAATTTTAAATATATGCTTGATCTATTATTAAAATTTGTAATAATTTTAATAACATAATAATCAAACAGTAATCTTCAATTTTTAAAGTTTATAACAAATTTTTCAGCAAATTTTTTCTGCAAAAATTATAATAATATGAAACTGGCATTAGAAAAGAGATGCCCGCCCCACTCTCTCATAAAAGTATTCAATACTGTCTCATGCGTATCTCCACCATCACAATCACATAATGGAAAGACAATAACTGATGTGCAGGTTTTAATATAATTGTTGCTAATTATAACTCCTCTGTCAAAATAAAAACAAGTCATTAGCACTTAGAAAATAAGAAACCTGCAGTGCACACGAAAAGGTAGACAGGGAAAAACATACAAGGCTCGACCAGAGGAGAGTGAAAGCCAAAAACAACTTCAAGAGTTGAGTAGCATTTACATATGCAACGAAACAGAAGCAAAATCTAACGTTTACGTTGCTTAGACAGACACCAGCCACGATATGTTGCATAGAACAGGTCTTTCAGCAGAGGAACAACAAGCCATTCAGGTAGCGTGGCTAACACCAACACTGGTAGCAGATTAAACCAAGGAAGCCAGCTTGATGTGCCCTGTAGACGAATGTAGAAAATTGTGCTATAGGTCATCGCCATATATATCAAAATTGTGCACAAAGCACCCATACCAGCCATATATTTCAGTGGTGAAGACACGAGAAAGTCTTTTTCTTCATGTGAAGACATGATGATCGACAGACACATCAGAACACAGATGGAATAGGAGAAAAATGCCACTGTGGTCATTGATATGGCAAACAACCGCAGTAATGTTGCATTTGCTTGAAGGGGTATTGTTTTGGTGATCATGACGAGCGCCTTGAAAATCACAGGCATACAAAATCCAGCACATGCTAATGACGTAACAGTGCTCCTCATATGCTGTTGTGCTCTTTGCAGTAAATGTTTGTGTTCTATGCTGAACAACTCGCTTGCTGTAAGGCCCTCTGCATTTTTCATTTCTCTTAATGAAGGCGGCATCATCATCTCAACCTCCTATCAGCATCACAACAAACAACACATTAAGAAAGAAAAAGGAGAAGTCGAAAATTTTGAAGTACATATGAAATATAAAACAGAAGATAATGAAGATAATACCTTGAAGCTTAACAATTCCTGCTGCATTTCTAACACTGCACTAGATATATTTGAAGACACACATCGACATTTTGCAGCTAAATGAAATATGCTATTCTTTTCATTATCTACAATGGCTAACAGATCCTCATCGAAGCCTATCTCATCTATTAGACTGAGTATTTTGACTTGAAGGTGCAGAATCGCAACATGGAATATGCTTTGAAGATTTCCATCTAGTTCACCAGCCAAACCAGGACAAGGACGAAGGAGCACAGCTAATAATTGGAAGTCACCGAGTTTGGCTGCATCAAATAGCAAGTCTGATGGTTTCCTGATAAAATCTGCAGCATTGATATCCTGCCTTCGCATTATTTCTTTCCAAACAAATTGGAGTAGTTCAAGTGCTTGGTTTGAAGTCGAATCTGACTTTGCAATGAACTTCAATCCTGTGACTAAGATCAGAAAAAATTTGTCATTTAAAAGTGAAAAAAATGGGAACAACATGTGTCCACTACATGCGAGTAGGAAAATTTGGGCAAATTTTCATCGACCTGCTTTAAAATATAAGCTAAATATATATAGATTCCAATAGTCTAATAATTTAACATAAACCTATTCTCAGCTATCAAATTTGTAACAAACCTCTCCTGAAATACATCAAAAAGAGAGGCTTGAAACTGAATTTCAAACCAGCTACATTTACACTACATTGCAGAAGTTCAGGAAATTGCTATTGGAGTTGCATATTAGACAGTGTCTTCAACCTTTTTCTGTGTGTGTTTTCCTTCAATGGTGGATGCAAATTCACTTAGAATATAGAAGTTGAGCACCATCACTATTGAATACTGGTAAAGTGGTAATATACTTACAGAAATTGACAACCTTCCTAAGAAATCCTACACTTCTGCTAGCATATGCTGAAGGATTTCTGGCCAAAGCATGCAAGGCTGTCTCATCATTCACGTAACGAGTCACAGCTAGCTCTGGATCTTCTTGTACAAGTCTCAATGCAGTGCCTGAGCAATTCACACAAATGTTTTAAGAACAGGCGTAGATAGCACATTACAAACATTCATAAAACATTAAACATTTTCATAGGACACAAATTATGCAATTCCAGCATTTTCATACACAAATGCAGAAGTAAATAAAAAAATAATGATAAAAAAAAATTGCTTTCATATATTTTTTTAAGGTCACATCATCTTAAACTGATATTTGTAAATAAAACTAAATATACACAGTAACACATACCATAAAAGCCAGCATAGATATTTTCAAAAAATACATCAATTCGATCCTGCCATCCCTGTCTACAATCTACTTCAACCGGCTTTCGTAAAAATGAAGATCCCATGATTTCCATCCTATGAGTTAACACCACAGAACAGATTAAATTAATTTCGAAAACAGCAGCAACACCTGCTCATCAAATGTCAACCGAAAGCTTCTCAAATAAAGCACTAGAAGAAAACGTGCAACCGCAACCAAACTACAATAGCTCAAATCCAAATTCTCACAAAAGCATAGAAGAAAAATATGTAAAACACAAAGCTCACTTCCAAGTATTGGGTTTGTATTGGGATTTTGGGTTTTAAAATCACTTCTCCTAATTTGTAAACATCATTTTGCTAACAAAATTTCTTCACTTGTCTTTGTGTTGCAATATTTGCAAGTTTAATGTGATTTATTTTGTTTTATGTGGTCTCAATATTTCAACTACTCAACTTTCCATCTTATTACAATATATGTTTTTCCCTAATATGATATTCTCTACTTCTCTTATTTGAAATTCATTATTCTTGATGCAATAACTAATAGATATCAGAATACATTCTATCTCATGTCAATCATCAAATTAAAGCATCATTGTTGTCAAAAATTAAAAAAAAATTGAATTAAATTAAATTAAAGCATCATTAAAAACACAACAAAACATTCACCAACACAAAATATACAACATCATAGCAAAACTGTGAGGATATAATTTATATAACATCTATTTGAGCATCTGGTCCACATAACAATGTTTTCCTAGAAAACCATAGATCGAAACGAGACAACATAGAATATATACAAAAGCTATAAACTTACCTCTTTGAAGATATAAAGATGGCTCTTGTGGCGTGAAACTGCTAAGGAAACCAAAAAAAAAAATAAAATTAGCGCCTCTAGAGAAACAAAATCTCGTATTTTTAATTGAAAAAAAAAAATACAGCAATTTTAAGACCTTAAAACTTCAACATCAACCAAAACGAAGAAGAAAAAGACTTTTAAAGAAAATAAAAAATAAACAGAGGTGAGAGAGCTAAAGATCTTAACTTGAAGGCGTGTAAGTGGAAAAAATGAGAAGTAACAAGAACCCATTATTGAACTATTCGTTCTATAACTGGTAAAAGTGACAAAACACGCATGCAAGCAAGGAGTGTATATTAATGGCAAGCTTTGAACAAAACATTTTCACCGACACATAAAAAAAAAAATGACCCCATTGATGCAGCCTTGGCTTTGAAGAATATTAATTTTATTTATTTTCTTTTACTCGGATTTTAAATACTTTCTTTCAATCTCTACTGATTTTGATTTTCAAAATTTTTCCTTTCTCATTTTACATTTTTTTTTTCAAATATTAGAGGAGAGGGGGATTTATTGATATAAATATAATTTTTGTGAGATACTTTTACTTAAAATCTATCTTATACTGAGGGTTAAATAAGAGTCTGTGAATGTCAAATATTTAAACAACCCGTTTTAGCTAAGAAGTTATTCCAATCTTTTCTTAGTTGAAGCACCTGACTCTAACAAAACCAACTGATAGAGGTGAACGAGGGAGCAACTGACATGACATTCAATTTATTACTATCAACAACCAACAAAGCTTTTGCAATAAAGCAAGAATATTCCATCAAAAAGAGATTGTTATAAAACAAGTCTGGAAGTAACGTGTCCTCTAATTCCTGTGAAACCTTTATCAAAAATGGTAATGCTATTGTTGTATACGGCATTGGCACTACCTTATAGGCATGTGAAACCTGACGTTGATGTCGCGACCTTGTATCTTAGAACCTTGTCAGATGTCAATATAAACCACCAACCACCTTATACAGTGGCCACCGTGTTAAACAACAAGAATATTACGATTAGTACATTTATTTGGATAGTACGTTTGTAATAATTTTTTTTTATGAGGAAAATTATTCATCTATTATTATGAAAGTAAATTTTTTTTATATATTTATAAAAGTAAATTATTAGACAATATAAATGTAGGGGTGTAAAGTGAACTCGATCACAAGAAAAAATTTGGATAGCTGATGAAAAGACATGTGGCATGATTGATAATATTTGCGTGAAGGAACTAACTATGAAGTGAACCTCCTTACGAAGAGCGAACCCGACAAGGATACACGTTAGACATGCAAACGACATTTGTCATACGTAAAAGCGTATTGAATGAACAAATGTAAAAACTTCTACATGTAAGAAGGCATATGTAAATAAGTAATAGTCTTATTAATATATAAACTCATCTTAACTAAGGGAGAGAAAAAAGTAAATTCAAAAATAATATAGAGAAACAATTACTAACTTAAGCTTCGAAGGATGGATCCAGGACAATCCTTTAGACCGCTTTAACCTAGATTTTTACTGTTTTGCAGACATACCTAAAAGCTGGATCCCGAGCGAAGGTGTAAGAGAGATTCGTTAGGACAACTTTGACTCCAACAATAAATAATAATTAATATCAACAAATCTGATAAAATTTAAATTTAGATGTAAAAAAATTTTATATATGACTTTTCATGATCATATATGTGGATCTCATCATTTATTCTAAGATATTTTGTTTCACAGTTCGTTCGTATTAGTCTCACCATTTGTTATGATAATAGTTAAGAATAAACTATTAAAATTAAGTAATTTTAAATTTTAGACTTGATTAGATCTTTAGAGATAAATAATGCAGATAAAAGTAAAGAAAACGAAAAAGAAAATAGAGAGAGAGAAAAAGTAAGGATGAAGAAAATACACAAAAACATTGAAAAAGAGAAGGCATAAAAGGAAAGGATAACGAGGAGGAACCAAAAAAAAAAAAAACATAAATTATCAGCTGTGATTTGGATTATTTCAAAAATAATTTTTACTTTTGAAAATAAAAATTCTTGTAAATATATTTATTTTGTTGTTTTGTAAAGAGTACACTTCATTTTAGTCTTTATATTTTTAAGAATTTTAAAATCAAAGCATTTATAGATTTTTGGGTTAAATTTAAAACTGACTAACATTTTAAGTAAACATTCATTTTAACTCAGTTTCAGGTTCAAATAAAATTTTAATCGTTTTTTAACTAAAATGTTATTTCACATGCAACATTGCACATAAAACATTTTCACCTAAAATAAGTGGTTCCACCTACAAATTTCTATGTTTATTAAATATTTCACATGCAGTGTTACTAAAAATGTTATACGAGGTAAAGATTAAAAATGATTAAACTCTCATTTGAGATTAAAAATAAATAATTTTTTTTGAGATCAAAATCAATTTTTACCCTTTTATGGAATATTTCCAAATAATATTCACTTTTAATTATGTTTATTTTTAAATTATAAATAATTTATTGAAAGACTAGGTTTAGTTTTCTATTCAATTTATGCAAAAGTTTCACTACAGCAAATTGCAGTAACAACCCTTACGTTTACTGATATCACTATTAGATCAAGTTTTGCAGTAATTTTGGGAAGATGTTGTTACCACTTTGACTATCTTAGACTTCTTAGTAAGGGTATTTTATAGCAAATAAAACAAAAAATACTAGATTATAAAAATAATGTAAATAGGAAAAGTTCTAAATGATCATATAAATAAACGAATAAATGAACAAAAATTAAATATATATATATATAAGAATATTCCTGAAGTGGCAATCTATTGTGATTTCGATGAGAAGATTGCCCATATCTCCTCTAAAGCAATTTCCATGGAGGAGATCACATCATATCTACCTTATTTTGAAGGAGATGTTGAGTCAAAAGTGGACACATTGGTGGACGATGAGGCTATGACACTATGAGGTGCATAGAGGTAGCTTGGGAGGGAATGATAACAGCGGACATGGTCACTGTCCTTTTATGGTTGGTAGAAATATTAGGGATGGAGTTAGTGACAGTGTTGTTGAGGGCTTAATGATGGTCTGGAAGATGGTGTTGGAGACTTGGTGAGGATTGGTCATGGTTGGGTGTTGTAGATCTAGTGAGTATTGGATATTGTTGATTTTTTCATTTGTCATTTCATTATTTTTATTTTTAAAATGTTTTATTGCCAGTTTTTTTCCTTTTCATTCACTCTTAATATTTTCATCGTATTTTTTGAAATTATCGTTACTGTTTATTTAAAAAAAATTGTATTATTCTATCATGTATTTTGAAGAATAATTTTAAAATAATTGATAAAATAATAGGAATGGGCAATTTGAATACTTCTATTTCAAAGTTAAGACTATTAATAAAGCTACAATGGTTAAACCAGTCGATAATATTTATCCATCATTAAAGCAAAAATTCGATATGATACTGGTATGGGCCAATATTTTACAATAAAGTCGTAAATTGTGAAAGATTTTACTATTTAACTACCTTCTAAACACATTATTTTTTCCCAAAGGGAATTGCTATGAACAAAATCATATACATACACAAAAGACCAATTATGAGCATTATGGGGAAAAAAAAGTTGTAAATGGGAGTTATAATAATTCAACATTGTGACATCAAAACCTATCTATCTATTTATTCTTAATTAAAAGATTTTATTTACTCTTAATTCACCTATTCTTTTGAATTACTAATTAGAAGGTAAATGATTACTGATTAAATAAGTAAAATATTTAAATCATTTTACTAAATTTTGATAAATGTATTTGTACTTGTTTTATATTCTTGTTTTCAGAGAAACTAACAAGTTTAACAACGAAACTTTGTCCTAATTTAATTTTAGTGTGTTTCTATGTGTGATTTGTGAAAGAGTAATGAGAGAGTAATGTTTTTAAAAGGCATTCTCAGAAATTTGCATGAATTTTGCAATTTTCTGTGTTTCAGGTACTGTTGACAAATTCCCTTTTGATAATTCAAAGACCATAGATAACATACGAAAAACACAATATTGATTTCCTATATTTGTTTTTTGAAACTTCATTTTTTAAATGCAAATTCATTTATGACTCATATCATCCCTCACTTTTCCAAGTGCATCAATTCAGTCCCTAGCATTTATCCAAATTGGTAAACTATAATTAAGAGAGGGGCATTTTCATCATTTCAAAATAATTATTTTTGTTAAAAATAAAAATGATTTTTGTTGTCTATCTAATGGACGGTGAAGATCAAAAGTAACAAAATTGTTAAAAATTAAATTTTTTTTTTAAAAAAAAGGAAAGATAATCCATATTAGATATGAACAGTAGAGATTAAAATTAATTAAATTAAAATTAAAAATTAAAAAATCAAAATCAAAATTAAAATTAACAAAGAAAGATTTTCACCATTCATCTCTTAATTAGAAGGTGGGAGATCGAAATCAATTTAACAATTCATTATATTTTTATATCGGTAGTTGATCTAGTAAGAATCGAATCTTTGATTGATCTAGTTCCAAATCTAGATTGTTTGAAGATTTGCAGCAATTCATATCGTCAACCGATCTGGAACATTTTGGATTGTCGTTTGATTTGGAACACTCCAAATCGTTCAACAATTTGGATTGTTGATCGTCAATCGATCGGCAATTTAGATTGTTGATCGTCAATCGATTTGGATACCGGATTGTTCAATGATCTAAATATTAGATTATTCAACGATCTTGATTCTAGAAACAACGTTTTGGTTTCAACAAACCAGATCATTGTTCAACGATTTGATTTGATAAACTAGATTGTCACGATGTTTTGGTTTATCTCTTTTTCTCTATTGTCCGATGAAGATAGTTCTCCATCACCGGAGATGGCAGTTGGACCTCCATCTTTGGCAATGGATGACCGATAGAGATCCAAAACCAATGGAGATCCACTTGGTTAAATTATTATAAACTTTTTGATTAAATTACTATATCATAAGGATTTACTTTTTGATTAAGAGTAATGCTGCAGTATTTAAAACTTTACTCAAATTTATTTTTTAAATGATATGACAAGTTTATTTGTAACTATCACATCATCAATGCATCATTCTATAAATAAAATTATTATTATAAATTATCTTGCTACATCATTTGCATAAAAAAAAAATGATTATGTTTTCAACAATGTAGGCATCATTCTTTGATTAAATTGCTACATCATTGGGATTAACTTTCTGAACTTTCTTTCCTTTATAGATTGCATACCACTACTCAATTATAAAATGGTCAAGTTACTTGGTGCTAATAACTTGGTTAAATTATATAGTATCATATTGAGGTTGGATCTTTAATCCCAATAACATTAGGTTGGGCTTGACTCAAATCCAATTGGTTCTACAACAGTAACTGTTATGGAGATAAATTTAAAGAGATTCGTTTCGCTTCACTTCATGATGTTTATATGATTGACTTTTCATAAGATTGTTAACTTGTGCTAACCATTAAGTCTGTTGAACCTTACTCTCATCAGTTGATCATGTGGACACGTGACTGCAAATAACACAAAATATGGACTTTTCCGTGTGACGGATGGCACCCCTTTTTAAGTACTTTTCCATGGAGGGGGGTGTTATCGTTGGATTTTATGGACGCACTGGCGCTTTGGTTGATTCCATTGGGGGGTCCATGGAAAAAAATCTTTGGACTTGTTCAGTCTTCTAAGCAAAGTACAGATCGTGACACCGAAGGTTGAATTCTTATGACTTCATGTACAAAAATTTACTAATATGGCAATTGTTGAGGGCTAGTATATGACTGATTGATGGGTTCACGCTGGGGTGATGATGAATATGGACATGCCACGATTTACAGGGCCACGGGAGGAAATAATGGTCATCCTTGGGATGATGGCATTTTTCCTGTTATTAATTAAGCAAATTGATTGAATGTACGGAATGGAATAATTCATTCAACAATGACTCAATATCAGAGCATCGATGGCAAGTCAACTGAGGTGAAAAAGCACGCCGGAGAAGGTGTTAATTTATATACATAGAGTAAGAAGAACGAAATAAATAACGTGGTTCTCTCATTCAAGTATATGGTTATAAAATTAACATGTGTTATTGAAATGGGGCATGAGTTTAATTGTTAATTTTCTGATAAATAAAACATAGCTTTTTTATTCCATTATTCCGGTCTATGGAAAAGTGAATGCCACTGTGTGTTTATGTTTGAGGCAAGTGTCAGCCATTTCTTAGGCTGGAAGAATGATAAAACTTGTCAAGGTCGCACTCCATTAAACGCTTTTTGAAATTATTGAAAGTCGGTTTCTTATCATGCACAATGATTTACCCATACATGCTTTTCGTATTAGTCATGACGTGATAATTTTTCGTGTATATATCTACGAGGTCACAAATCGACAAAGTTAGAAGCATCATAATATCATGACATGCTAACAGCTAGACACAAACAAGTTAGAAATCATCATAAGTATATAAAACTCTTCAACACGGTAAATTGATGACAATGAACTACAAAAATGACAAACCTAACTTCATTCTGTTATAATAGTTTAGGATTTAGGAGAAACGAACATGACTTAAAATTGAAAACTTAAGGATTTAAATGTGAACGGTATACTATTAGACCAACCTTATCCTGTCTAATCTCAACTTATTTAAATATTTAATAACATAATAATAATAAAAACTATAAGAAAATTCATCTAAAGCGATTTTGTATTTCATGAACCCATATAACCGCATTGAATATAATTAAGAAATCTCAAGACAAGCATCATTACAATAAATTATAAATACATTCCAATCCATGTTAACAAATCTTAGCGAGGCAAGCATTGACTGCATACAGGCCTACAATCATCTAGTCCAAATTTGTGGAAAAACAATACTAGCAATTAAAGTGTTTTCTTGTGGGGATTGTTTAAAAATTTACAACAAAATAAACATGAGGCAAAGACGAGAGGCCAAAGGGATATTTCAATGGAATTATCAGCATGTCAAAGATAGAGAACATACGTGTTTGTTACAACGATAAACTGCAATATCGCACAAATCAGTCCAATAAAATCAGTGACATTACCAAATGGCCTGTGACTTGGAGATGGATAGTAAAACCAAGGTATCTTCTCATTCCACCTCCAAGCAACTCTTTCCACTCCACCCTTGTAGAAAAGCTCAGTAATGCAAAAAAGCAAGGCTATGAATGACAAAATCAGGCTTATCAATGCATATTGAGGCTTCTGCATCGAAGAAAGCTGGTCGAAAACAGCTGATGGAACCTCCATGAGGAAGTTTATTATGACAAAGGCACGATCTGCTGTGACCCGTTTAAAAAGTTTATTATCGGTTAAACTTAAGATTAAGACTATATGATCGTAAAAAGTAGTACACTTTTAATGGTAATTCAAAGATGATTTTCAGAATCAACGTCCAATCCAAAAGCTTGATTTGAACTTTGAACATTATTAAATTTCAAGAACATCTTTGGTAAAATTGACACTCAAAAACAGTTACTGATTTTAATTTTAACTTGAGTTTTTGAAATGAAATAATTAAGTAAATAAAAGGTTGATGTTATAGTTTGACCTTGAAAGTAAAGTGATCTCGCAGCTCATCATCTTCATTATCTTCTTCTTTGATATCTATGGACAAGGAGGTAATAGATCTAGACTGGTTCATAGTTCTGGACTGGTTACTCGGGCTCATGTTACTAGATCCGGCATTCACCGATCTTTGTGTTAATTGTTGTTCACCCAAATCATCACCACTCTGTCCCAGCAGAGAAGAAATGAAAATTTCATTAAGTGAATACATTATTGTAGCAGAAAGAAATGCAAGCATCAATACATTATTGGAATGACAGTTTGGATGGTTTCTGTTGATGTCCAGAGATGGTTAACACCAGCTTGGTGGTAGGAGTTGTGCACTCAAAAACCTTATAAAGGTTATGAGTTTAACTTCGGACACGACCCTCAGGGGCCAAAAAGGGGTTGCTCGGTGTGGCATGGTCTTTACCGTCAGCCTCATACAAATCATTTAGTTGGCGAATTCCGACCCTCAATCAGGTGTTGACCGTCTTCGGACGTCAAAAGTTTTCATGTTTTTGTGTATGTTACTCTTTCCATTTTGTTCCATGTAATATTTTTGGGTTGAATGGTTTGCTTTAGGAATTGTTTAATTCACAAATTCAAATAATTGGTGTATGGTTTATGACATACACTCTATATTTGCATGTTTATATTAGGATAGAACATTGTACATCAATTTTTTGTGTTGTTCAACAACATAAATAACATACTTAAACCATTGAATATTACATTCATCACCATTTGTATTTTTATCTTATCTCGTGCGATTTCTATCATATGGAATCTTTTTTCCATAACTTGATGGATTGTTGTGATTGCTTCAATTTGGAGCCCTTGCTCATATTCATCTTCACTTGGAGACCAGAAATAATAGTAGTTGCATCTACGTGTCTCGTAACAGAAAAATAATTTGTTAGGATTTCTTTCAGATTCAGATATCTTTATAGCAGCCTTCCTTCTGCAATAACATCGTCGATTTTTGAACTTTATAATACGACCATTTATTTCACTATTTGAACTGCTTCATCCTTCCATGGCACTCTAAAGCTTAACCAAAATCTGAACACCTCACCGAAAAGATGAAAAACTAATTGATATGAGAAGAAATAATCAACAAGAAAATTTGAAGAAAAAAATAGAAGAAATAATCAACAAGAAAATTTTGAAGAAAAAATTTAAACACCACTTGCTGCAGTGCAAGTGCTACAGCTAGCCTTTATATAGGTTTCTTGCCAAAAATGTCACCGTTCACCAACAGTAACATTTTGGGCAATCTAATTTTTTTTTTTAACATTTCAAATTATTTTTTTTTCCAACATTTACATCAAGGGCAATATTGTCCACACACATTTATAACAACACCACTCCTTCACACCATTCACACAATTTTTTATTATATTTGCCTTTTCATGCCAAGGGCATATTGGTAATTTCATTTTATTGCAAAATCAACACACAACAATCTGACGGTATTTAAGGGCAATTTTGTCTTTTAACACCTTTTAAACAGTCAAAGTAACCACGTCATGATCAAATTCAATCAATCCGTTAATCAGGAGAGGACGCTACAAAAACATCAAAATGTTGTATCCGCCTGTGAATATTAAATTTGCAAGTAAGTCATGGGAAATTCTCCCCATTTTCAATCCTTAAAATATTTCTCCATATATAAATATTTATTTTCTTAAAACCACTTGTACTTATCTCAAAAATTTAAAAAAGAAAAAAAAAAAAACCTCACTTGTACAGAATCTTACTTAAGTCACTACTAAACTAAATATTATTTAAAAATCATATCTTATGTCTATAATAGATATGAAAGTTTGATAAATAATATCAAATCATCCAAAATTTCTATATAAATTTATGTTTAAACCATGACGCAGATAGTACTAATTTAATTTGATAATGAAAAGGTTAATAAATAAAACAGTGGTGACATAAAAAAAAATTAATTATAAATTTAAACTTTTGAAGTAATAAATAAGAGTTTAAATTTAAATTTCATCAACTAGATTATTAAGTCAAATAAAAATTATTGATAAATGAAATCTTAGTAAAATGATAATCATCTAATTGAAAAAAAAAAGTTCAGTTTATTATAATTGCAAGATGAAGTGAAGTAAAAGATAAACACATGAAAATTAGATTTTGAAAAGCAACTAACTAAATTGGTCTAGTCTTGTTTGTGATAAATTTTGTTTTTGGTTTTTAATAGTAAAAGAAGAGAAATAAAAATGCAGGTTTTTTCATATATTGGTTGGATTATACATTTCATGGTAGTTTTTAAATATAGAAGAGTTTTCAAAATTATTTGATTGGAATATTACTGAAATTCTTTTAATCATGATACGTCTTTTATGTCTTTCTAGAAAAGCTTTTAAATATGTTTATTTGAAACATTTCAAATTACAATTTTCAAGAAAGAAAGAAAGAAAGAAAGAAAGAAAGAAAGAAAGAAACATTTCAAATTATAATCTAAATATTGTATTTATGTTCTTTATAAACAATTGAGCAATTTACTATATAAACATATATGTAACTTATTTTTTCAAATATATTTACCTAAACATTGGTTATTAAAACAAATTAAGTAAACAAAATTAAATTAAAATTATATATACTTTCATGCATAATAATTTGTATAAATTATGTCAACAATTTTATATGAAATTGTAATGATAAAGGTAAAAAATAATTTATTTAAGTATTAATTCCCCTGTAATTGTATCACAAACAACACCTATCTCACTTTCGCCTATTGTTAAATTAATATAATTCTTTCATCTTTTGGCATACAATCAATTGTTAAAATTTGTTCCCACAAATCTAGCAACTACCGACTAAAAGAATGTGAATAAGATATTCAACTTCTCTTTAAAATTTGTTCCCACAAATCTAGCAACTACCGACTAAAAGAATGTGAATAAGATATTCAAATTCTCTATTTAATCATGGTATAATTGAGAGTTACCTAGACATAATTGTACAAAATACAAGTTATTGTTTAAATTCTTTTGGTTGTCTAAAATATCTCACAAATGATCCTAAAGACAAGATCCTTAAGCTCTTTTGGCAAAAATTGGACATTAATATTCGGTAACACTGTATACATGAGAAACACCATTAACAAATGTAGCATTGCTACTCTTATTCAGTCACAATTCTCATATAATTTGGAGAAGTGACTATAAAGAACGCTTCATTTCATTGGCTCCATCCTTTTCGGAACTCAAGCAAGGTATAATGTCCTCATCAGAAGGCTGACATGTAGTTTTACAGTTTTAACATGCCAATCAGAACACAAAGTCAATAGTAGGCACAGATCCTTGAACCTTTGCCTGGATTACTCTTCAACAAGTCCGGCCATCAAACCTAATTGCGAACAATATAACTCATTCAATATAAAGCAAGTTCAATAAAGAATGAGAGTACAATCAAGAAGTTAGCAATCCGCCAGCCTCCAACACATACATGGCTTCAATCACTTTAGATTTTTCAAGAAATATCTCAATTTATAAAAGAAAATTGAACAACAAATAAGTTATTTTAAAACAAAAATTCTAGCAAGCAACTCAAAAAGATGTCTTAGAAATCGGCTTTCATCCACTATGAATTTGCATCATAAGCATCTCAACATCTAATTCCCCAATTTCCAACCACCTTCTATTTTAACTGGATATGACCAACAAGTTTTCCTCACATTATCATTTTTCACTACGAGAATGGTAATTCCCAAATTACCGCTTTCTTTCTTTTCTGCAAGAAGTATGCTTTTGCTACTTGTTGGCCCTTATTTGAAGTGGCAGGCCTTAAAAGGCTAATAATAGAAAAGGGGCACTTGACATAGAATTGAGCATAAACATCTATTTGGAACGTATGAAATTGAAGTTACATGACAATTATGTAACATTCCACTCTCTTGGTCAACATAAAAATCAAAACAAATTTGAAATGTTAATCTCCTACTTGAATTTAGAGTTAATTTCGGGATCTATATCGTCAGCCTATAACTGAAATCAAGTTCATTTGGCCCTGATCTTTTAAGTTTGTTTTGAAAAATCATCCACACGAGAATTTACTCCTACCATATAACAATTAGGTGGTCTATTCATAATCCAGGTTCATGTTGGCTTAAAAGTGGACGTGTATGTATCACAATTATGCCTTAATTGTATCGTTATGAGGCTACAACCAGAAATTCCATGATATCATTGAATTACTTCTTTTCTTGTTACAAGCAATTGGACAATTTTTATGTTGTTTAAAATCTTACTAGGTACCAAATTTAAAGCACAATATCAATTGAAATAAATGACACTATTAATATCGGCCACGGGTGGGAATGGTCCTCCTTCTTGTCCCTTTTCGAACCGAAAAAAATTCAACCTGTTGGAGGTAGTTTGTGCAGTGGCAGCAGTGGTGATCAAACCTCAGCTGGAGCTGTTTTGTATGATTTTGTGGGGCCTTTGGACAAATCGAAACTCAGTAGTCCACCAGAACGTGTGAAACAGATTTATTGGAGTGGGTTGAAAGGCTGCAACGGGAGTTTGTCAAGGCAGATAAGTCCCTCTCTGTGTCAGGTCAGATATCAGCAACTCAGAACAGTCAGGCGATCCATAATGTGCAACAACGGTGCTTTGTGATGAAGGCTAAAGCAGTTGTAAAATCAGGTGTAAATTATGCTGGGGTAAGGGTGACTTTTAGCATCTGGAGAGGATGAGTGTGTGCAGCAGCAGCAACGCCAATCAATGGGACTTCTCCCCAGAAATGGGAGATCTTATAGCAGTAAGGTCTGACTAAAATTTTGCTCGTTTGATAGAGATGAAAGTATCTGTGGTGGAGGTGAACAAGGCCACTGTGGTAAAAGACATTGAAGCTAAAGTTGAATGGTACTCTGAAAAAGGAATCGTGAAAGACGATATCAAAGCCTTAATAGGGAGAGTTGGGGTGCAAAAATGCCAGTCGAATTCGAGGTCACGGAATTGTTTGGCCCAACACCTTGCGTCCTTGGCTTTACAGAGGAAAATAGATGGTAGTTGGAATGAGAACACATTGTGTAATGCTTGGTCAGTGTAGTTGGCTTTGTAAATGTATTTTGGTTGTAAATAGTGCTACCAGTAAAGCATTACATAATGAAAAATGGGGTATTTGCGGTCTTGTACTACCATCCAGCACTTGGTAGTAAGCTTGGTTAGACTGCTGGAAGAAGTCTTTTGGTGTAAATAGTTAGTTTGACAGCTAAGATAGCATTTGTGAATAGGTCTTTTCTGAAGCTACCAGCATAACTGATTAGCTGTTGAAAATTGGCTTCCGTATAGGTGTTAGTAAATGTTGTCCAGTTGCTTGTATACTTGTGAGGCACAGAGCAATATATTTGTTTTTACTCAAAAAATAAAAAAAAAATTGACCACTGATACTCAACATCATACACTATTAATCTTGAGGAGCTTACTACTCGGGATTCACGGTGTCGAGCAAAGATACAAAACTAGAAGGAAATTGATTCAAGCGAACCCTATAATTTCTGCAACAACATTTTGTCAGAAAGAAGGAGAACAAGATCAAGCAAGAAGACATATGGAAGGATTTGAATGGGAATTTCATTTTGATATCTATAGTTTAAAGGGTAAAATCGGTATTATAAAAGATTCATTAAACCATTTTGGCATCCCCTTTTTTCTTCCGAAGCTCTTTTGGGAAAAGCTAATTTTATCGGCTTCACTTGGAAGCTCTTCCCAAAATCAAAAGCTATTTTGGGATAACAACCAAATACTCCCACAAGCAGCTTCCGCTCCCAAAAGCTCTTCTGGAAGCCATACCAAACAGCCCCTAAATAATGCATCTTTACTACTCTATTTCATCTTCTTTCTTACTACTCCTAGCTGTCATCTCTCTATCTCTCCCTCTCCCACTTCTCCTATACTACCATATATCAATCAAGAGAGAAGAAAATAAGTCATTTTTTGAGGAAAAAAATAAAATAGAAGGATCAAATAAGAACCATGAGAAAACGAGTTCATTAAGTTTAACCATTGTTCAGTTTCAAAGAAAGAAATCGATGGTCCTGATGGAAGAGGACTGTATATAATCTTGTCAAAGGTTTGAAACTAAAACAAATTGTCAGGGTATATATACTAAATATATACACAAAAGGTGCAAGGGAAAGCAACGAAGGAGAATGGTGAAAATGACGATGCATTTTAGTAAAGCACGAAGCAAGTAATAAATTAAAGGGATGATATGAAAATCCCTCTGAAAAGTAAAATATTTGGGTTACGCCCTTTTTTTTTAATTAGGTGAACCACCCTCTACAGTTAGGGATTCATCCAAAAAATTAGGATTTTTCATCCAAAATTGTAAAAAATCCATACTAACCTTAATTCAAAAACTAATGAAATAAAATAGTTGTAAACCAAATTTAAACCAATTGATAGACCATAATACCCTAATACACATCTAAAAACAAAAATGATAGCAAAAGACCAACATGCCCTTTAAAAATGTGATCATTGTATCTCCAACGGCTCCAATACCTCACTAATCTTATAAAATGGATGGATTTGTCATGGTCACCCTTTCACCACTGTTGCTCAAAAAATACACCTAAAAACTTTCGAACAACCAACTCTTCATTTCATCCACACACACACGTTCAAGCAACATAAAAAATGGAAGGATTGTCAAGCTCATCAAACAACATCAATGGTGTAATATTAAACTTAAAATTAAAAAATGCTATTGTGGAAGGAAGGCAGTAGTGAAAATTTTAGAGTCAACAAATAATCCAAACAAGCTCTGTTTCATGTATGATACTACGTAGTGTAATTTCAACTCATTTTGGGAGCTAGATTCTATATAATTCAATTCAGAAGACATACAAATTCAAAGTTTTGAGCAAAATCCTAGATCCAAGTTTATTGAAGCTGAGATCAAAGTTATAAATACAAAAATTCATAAACTTGAAGCTATACATGCAAAAGTACAAAATGTAGAAACACTAAATAGTAGAATGCAGTTTTTTTTTTTTTCCTTCATTTCTATGGTAGTGTTTGTACTAGCTATAAAGAAATTGCAATGAATTGTGGCAGTGTTTCAACAAGCAATGTGATGTAAAATCTATTCAGCTAACATCCAACAATAAAATCAACAATCATAATAAGTTCATATTATTCCCAAAATACCAAAATAATAAGTAATATTCTTGCTATGATGATTGAGGTTGGTTATGAATATAACTACATCATACCAAACTTCAATCATACTAGCTCAAAAGAATTGCTGCCTAAGTTTTATGGCAAATATAATATGCTAGCTTAAAAAATACCCAAAAAATAAAAGTCAAAAGACTTCACAACACAAAAAATACCCAAAGCCATGGCAACTGCTCATATGTCAGTTCAATTAAAGTAAGTATTCTACGCAAATTTAGCAAAAATAGTGGTGTTACTTGATTTATTCTCCAACTTCGAAAATCACCAACACTTCACAAAGTCAATGAACTTGTTTTTCATCAAGTTTTGGGCTAACATCAATTTGTGTATGAATTTTACTTATATTGGTTGGAGTAAAAAAAAGTGAAAATTTTTTGAGAGAAATGTGACAGATTTTTGAAAGAAGAGAGAAGGAAGAAAGGTTAAAGATGAAGACCATTATGGTGTTTTTGTAATTTTATGGTCGTGGGGTGAATTTTTTTTCACTTGATAATACAAACTATTGCACAATTTGTATATTTGCGTGTGGTTAAAAAAAAAAAATCGATACTTTTAAAATAATAATAATAACAATAATAATTGACAAAGTTTTGTAAGTATTGGCGACAAATGGGCCATATAAATATTATTTTGGGCTAATTTAAGGTTCATCCTTTTTGTTTACTAGCCCAACCTGGAACTCATTAATGAAGAATTAGATCAACCGATTTGATGTATAGTTTTATTCTTTCAATTTAACTTAAAATCTTTGAAGAAATTTGATTATAAAACAAATAAATAAAAAGAGGAATGCTAAATACATTCTCACAATTCACTCTTTTATTACAAAATTATGTAATAAAAACTTATGTTAGTGTATTGGGAGAATGTCATTTAGCATTCCTCTTATACAAAATTATGTTAGTATTTTTTTACCGTACTACTTTTACATTCTATTAAATGTTTAACTTGTATCAAATTAATATGAAATTGTTAGGTAAACGAGATTAATCTTAGATAGTTAATTAGATTTCATGCCAATTGTGTATACAAATAAGTTTTTGTTCAGGACTATAAGTTGTCTTTATGATTGAAACGTTAATGTATATTAATTATAAGCATGGAAGATATAAGAGATGCTTAATATCCAATATAATATGCAGTTGCTCAAATAGGGCTGTCAATCAGAATTGTGTGACGTAAAAAGGATGAAAAATTAGTCCAGCAAAGAAAATTCTGCACTGTTTAGCTATAAAATTAAACCAAACGGTGTAGAATTTTATTGTCCAAAATCAGGCCGAATCAGCCTTGTGTTACACCCAAAACGGTCAACAAAAATCACCAATACTGCACAACAACAGCCCAAAACATCTGCACAAAACAGCACAAACCAAAGTTCCAAAAAGATGCAGAAAATTGTAGATGAATACATTCAAGATGCGTAATAAAGTCACCCTCCTTAAGATATCATTGTCTCCACCAATTTTATTACATACCAAGTTGTGAATACTCCTCTAGTATACAACAAAACCTTTGTTTGTCTAAGCTGTGCACTAGTAAAGACAAATCAGAACACTATCATATAGTAACAAGTCTAATATTAACAAGTTTTACTTTTGCAAAATGTGAGATACCGTTGAATTTTTTTTTTTGGTGAAAAACAAAAGTTATTTGATAAGGAAAAAAAAAAAAGAGATACAAAGATATAATTTGGCAGGTTTAAGGACACAAATATAGATTTTTTGGAGACTAATAAAAATCATAACTACCATTTTAAATTTTACCGACATGACCTATAGTAGAGGACTATAGAAGATTATTTTTTCAAATGATTAATTTTAATTGTTATAAACAATCTTTTATATATATATATATAAAAGCTAGAACTTGGATATGTGTTGCCATGTAGGTATAAAATTAGGTGCTGTTATGTTCAGCTGGTAGATCATATTCAACCCATATTTGTGTAATGCTAATTTGATTCATCTGAATTGGAGTATTTTGCAAGTCTATTCCAGCTTTTGCTTCAGATAAACTCTTTCTGCTGCATCATATTTTTACCATAAGGAAGTTTCTCTTTTTCCCAAATATTCATCAACTCTTGAGGTTCCTAATATTTGTTCAGGAATATTAATTTATACTTATTCGTTTGTCCATGTTATTACAGAACTTAGAAACCAATATAAATGAAATTAGATTATCTTAAATAATTTCTATATGATTTTAAATAGTTTCTATATGATTTTAATAACAACATAAGAAGATTTCCTAATAAAAACAAAATAATAGAAAAATGAGACAACAAACAATAGAATTATAGAAATAGCAGAAAAAGTTGCATTCAATAATGAAATTTATCATAATTTAGACACACAGAAATTGAAGCTACAAAGATTCTTTGTGAAGTAACATAAAAGCAAAAGCCGTAAAGTTTTTTTTGACACAACTAAAACTGTAAAAACCTGAAAATACCGTAATTACAAAACAACTTTTAAATCAAACCGTATACCTACATTACACCAATATATATACATATGTATATATACATAGATATATCTTTTTGTTGTTTTATGTCATCCATTTGTACATATAACAACATCATGGTTGGAACCCCTTTGCATTGAAGACTGCAAACCAGTACAGTAGATCAAATTTACAAGAAGTTATGACAACATAGTCCCAATATTATTACGAATAATATTTTGAAGAAAAAAGGAAGTAAAACCAAGCTTTGCTGCCTGATGACTCTTAATTGCCGAAGGCATCAAGGCCAGAAGAGAGGGACTTGGAACATTGGAAGCATTAAGATTTAAAGTCCACGGCTCTAGTCTTCATCAGCGATACAACACTGCAATTTCATAAGAGAAAAGAAGCAGCTCACACAAATCAGCTTCATCTGAAGAGAAGCTAGATATCTGCTCAAACTACATAGCTTTAAAATCTTTTTAAATAAGAAATGAGGTACAGACATGAAGATTTGAAAATCACATTCCAGAAAATCTATTACTTAGTTACTAAATTGCAAACAAATGAGCATTTACAAAAATTCTTTTCCTTTTATCAACTTTGTTTTTCGCATGTTATATAGTCTATTTCCCATCCTTGCACAGATTTACAGTTGATGGAAAAATTACAGTTAAATTTCAGGTACTGAGGTACTAAATTATAATCATCAATCTATAAATTGAAATTACGAGAAACTGTTAATCACCTGTCTCTAAAATTTTGTACAAAATGTTCTGAGAAACTGTTTGAGAACTGAGAATGAAAATGAGTTAGTGGCAAAGAGTAACAGATGGTTAGATATGGAAGGACCAAAATATAAAGCAATCAAATTCAAAGCTGAATTGTTTAGTGTGAAAGTGTAACTAGTTGTCCTGCTATTAGAAACTAACGTACTTGAGATAGAAGAGTTGAAAAATATTTTAATTGCCTGCTATCTATACAAAAAATATAGATGGCATAAAAAATGTTGGAAATTACGTTTTGTCTCAGTTTTTTTAATAGATAATTAGTTACTATCAAATCCAAAAGTTTAAGCTGATAAGAAAGAACATAACTATAGTATTTAAGATTTGAGGTTGACATATGACACGTACTTTCATGTGTAACGTAGACAGATAATAGATAACGGATACATGCTAGATGTCCTCTACCGTATAAAATGTGTAATGAGAAGATTTTCAAATAAAATGAGGAGAAAAAGTTTGAACTAGGAATTTCCAAGCTCTGATATCAAGTTAGTTACCATCAAATTTAAAAATTTAAACTGATACGAAAAAGTTCAACTATAGTATTTAAGACTTGAGGTTGACACATGACAATACTTTTATAGCAACAAAATGTAAAGACTATGATGTACCAACTTTAAATTCAAAAAACGAAAATGTTCGAAGATAAATTAGCTTTCAATAACTCTAGTCACGTCCAAATGGGATTTGCTAGTGATTATGCCATCTTCTCATAGGTAATGCAAAGTTTGAAACCATTCCATGGCCTAATAGTAAGATGGGAAAATTTTGGAGTTTAAAATCAAAATACAGTGGCACTAAATCCACTTAATCGAATATGAAATGAAACATCAGAAATTTTTGGTTACCTGAATTCAAATTTTGTTCACCAATCGGAATGTTCTCTTCACAGTTCGATCAATCACCATTATTATAATGAACAGACTTGAAAGTCCACTTGACAATTGGAAATAAGAAAATAAGTGAATTAAAATTTTGAGGCAAAGAAAATACTAACAAAGGAATGGAAATTGCAAGACTAAAATGTGAAGCAGTAGAAATATGTATTGTTTATCATGAAAGTTCAAATAATTGTTCTGCTATTGTAAATTGTTGTACCAGGAATTGGAGTAGAAACTACAAATGAAAAAGCTTACTCTGGATGGAATTTCCATTTACTACAACACTCAGCAGGGGCAGTCCCAACTTAAGGCTAGAATTTTATTAAAAATTTTCAATCCAGTTGCAAATAATGTAAATGTCTGACATCATCTTTAAATAAATCCACGACATTCATTAAATTAAGTATATGATATGAGAAAGACCCAAAAACCCAAAAGGTATAGTTAGGAATAATTGTTCATAGTTGGCGGTGGCACAACAAAGGTTCAAAAAGTCAAAATATATCAAATTTAGAGGTCAACCTGATTGATAAGTAACTCTCCCATCTTTTTTCGTACCTAGGTTCAAACACCCACAAACACACCTCTGTATTTTTGAAAAAAAAAAAAAAGAGGAAAAGTGAATGTGAGAGAGATCAAACTCTGATAGTGGTAAAATCAAAGGCAAGACTCAACCATTGTCGACATCGGATTTCAGTCGACGGGTAATCAATGCCCAATACCTGCAATCAATGTGAGAAAGCACAAATACCAAGAAAGGACAAAGACAAATACCAAGAATCAAACAAGGAACACCAAACTTTTACGTGGTTCAGCAATAATGAGCCTACGTCCACGATTGCCCTTCTCTTAAATTCTGCAGAGTGACAGTATATTATTGATTATTCTCTGATGATGTTACAATGATTTTAATCCCTATTTATAGGGAAAGAGGCGTTACAATTCTGGTTGCAGTAAATTAGAAAAAGAATCCTGAATTAATTACACTCCCCAAATAATCAGGAAAAATAAGGAAAAGAATTGTAAATTAATTACACATTCTAATATGTTTGAATAATATCAGGAAACTGCTTCCATAAAATCAGGGATGATGTTGATTCGGTTTGAATTTGAATAAACTTCCGTTTCTGGAGAGAGAATCACGGTTGAATTAGGTAACTGCCTGTCCTGGAAGATACTATATTAATTACGCTCCTGAACGAGCTGCTGACTATGGCGGTCTGTGAGTTTGAGCTCGCTGGTCAGAGAGCTATGACTGAGGCGAACTATAGAGCGAGCTGAATCCTGGCTGACATGAGCTCGTTGATATAATATGAAGAAGCTATTTGTGCGAGCTGAAGAGCTCGCTGGGCTTAGAGTCATCTGGGCCTTGTCTGATGGACTTTGATTGGGCTTTGACCTTATCAGGCCTTCTATCGGGCCTGAATTGGGCTTTTACCAGCCCATTTAACGAGTCCGAAAAATACATACAACATCAGCCCCCCAACTCGCAGTTCACTCTACGGACTTGGAGCTTGAGCTCACTGGTAAAAGCTGGCTTCCTTGGCATGTTAACTTTCATAACTGCTTCTGTGCATTTTCAAATTCCACCTTTTCAGTTGCGACACGTAGCAGTCATACAGGAGGTAACTGAAACGATGCTGGCACGTCCTTCACACGCGCATTTAATGCGCACGTCTTTCAACTGACGGCTGCATGATTACAAAGCCGTACCTCGCGCCGCACTGTTGGATTAATGACGGTTACACAGTGCAGAGATCTGATGGCTGGGTTTGAGATCGCATACTTTATAACTGATGGAGCCCTTTCATTTTTCTCTTTCACCTCGTCATTTTTACTCGAAGCAAACAAGCAATCAAGAAACCAAGAGACCAAGTTCAGAGAACTTCTAGTCACCGTTTTCACACCTTTCATCAACGATTCAAGGTAACACCTAATTTTTTTTTTTTTTTTTAATTTTATTTTGAATCGATGTCATGTTTGTATTTTGTGTCACCACCATCGTTGTACCTGCAATGACATTTTGTTATACCTTCATTATTCTGAGTCTTCTGTTTATTGAACATGACTTTTCTTCTTCTGTTGGTTTGATCTGGTTTTTTACTTGTTCACGACTGGCCTACTGTTTATGACTTGTAATGCATGCTTGACTGTTGATTTAGGATTGTTGTAGTCTTGTTAGCTCGCAGGTCGTTGCTTTTGTTGACTGAACCCTCCATTGCATAGTCTGACTGTTTTCTTTTGTTCAGATGTCCTCAAACGGAGCTCGCAAGGGAATTATTCCGAGCAGTGAAGCTCGTGAGCGAGATGAAGCCCGAGCACATGCTAGACAAGGAAGAGAAGCTCGGGATACATTCGCTCATCATCCTTCATCGTTAAAGTGTCCTGAGGTGGAAGGACTTGTCACTCAATTCCACATCCCTTTGGGTTGTCGTGCATTGCTACCTGATTCAAAGAATCATGCATGTTATCCACCAAGGGGATATGTCGCCGTCAGTGTTCAACATTTCGAGCAGGGGCTACGGTTCCCCATTCAACCGTACTTGATCGCATTTCTCAACAAGGTCAAGCTCGCACCATTCCAGTTAACTCCAAACTCCTACGCACAGCTGACCTCGCTGGCCGTGGCCTTCCTCCCCCTACTCCAAAAATTATACAGCAGTTCTACTCCTTCAAGGCTCTGAGCGTAGCAGAAGGAGAGAAACCGGAGGGCATTTATTACCTCACAGCCCGTCCGTCGAAATATAAAGATCTCTTGCCCAAAGGAGAAGCGAAGGGCAAGTCCAATGCCGGGCCGTACAAGACGAGCTGGTTCTATGTCTTGTGTCCCTCCCTTGCAGGTCTCCAAAATTTTAGCTATTCTCTGGAACCAGGTATGCAGGATAAAATATTGCGAGTTGAACTGAGCTTGTTGTTTTGTTTTCTAAAAATTTCTTGCTTTGCAGTGCAAAAAATGGACGAGTCTCCTCTCAGCAGCGAGGAGAAACGAGCTCTTGACAAGCTCGCAAATTCAGAGGACGCGGGCATCAGCAGTAAATTTGACGATGTTGTCCTTAGAGCTTAAGGCCTTACTCCTTCTAAGGAATCCCCTCTTCTGCGATCTGAGGAGGACATAGGCAAGACCAACGATAACCCTAGACTTCCTTTTGTTTTTGAAGTTCCAGTTCAAGTGGGGGACACGCCTGCTTCCCGACCTCTGCAACCAGTCTCTACACAAGCAGCGGGTACAACTCGTTCACCTTCTCCAGCTCGAAAGGCTTCTACCCAAGGTGCTCCTGCTCGCGCCTCACCTAAGGCGAAATCGTCTTCAGCTCGCACCCTATCAAAGGGCGCATCTCGAAAAACTACTTCTTCGACTCCTGCCCCAGCTTGGGCAAAATTAACTTCATCTCGTGCTCCCTCAAAGGGCGCATCACAAACAACGACTCCTCCAGCTTCTGCTTTAGTTCGGACAGGATCAGATCCAGCCCATGTAGCCCCTGTTGTGCAGATAGATTCATCTTCCTCCCCACATCATACGTCTGCCTCAAAGGTTTCACTGTCCGCTCTGGCTCGCGCTCCAACCATTGCTCCTTCCTCTGGACGAGTTCCAACCAATAGGAAGAAGCTTACACTTATAAAATTCCCTTCTGAAGGTTTTGTTCCACCTTCGGCCTCCTCAACCCCTTCAGCAAAACGGCCCGTTGAGGCTTTAATCACTCCAGCCGCTCCCTTAAAACGCTCAAAGCCATTTGCCGAGGACCAAGCTCCTGCGGCTGTCGCTCCCAGCGAAGTGTCACCTTCAATCGCACCTACAGACCTTCAGTCGATTCCGCATCAGAGCTCGCAACCAGGGGGGACTCTTCCTAAAGTCACCTCTCAGCATGGAAAAGGGGCGGTTCTTCTACGGAAAGAAAGGGAAATTTCCTCCGAGGTCGCTCTCAAGGCAGCTAGGGCTAGCACCAGTAAAAGAGTAACTAAGCGCACCGTTCATGCGCGGCCTATTGCTACCTGGGATGGTGAACGCGATGTTCCAGAAGTTAAAGGACCCCTTCGCCAACGAGACCAGCCATTGAGATTGGGCCTAGGAGAAGATATTTGACCTCATTCCTTGACAACTGGGAAACGATCATACTTACCCATGAAAATGTCTTGGAAAATAGGTATCTTAAAGGCGAGGATCTGGACGAATTCGTAGCTCGCCATTCCATGCTAGTAAGTCATTTTCCCTTATCTGCTGACCTCTTTACTTTATTAAATGCTAACTCATAACGTTTTCAGAGTGCTCTTGCTGTGATGAAGCGGAGAAGGCAGACAAGGGCTACAAACGATGCAATAAGGAAGCTGGAAGACGAGTTGGAGGAGGCCAAAGATGAAGTTGCGCATTTGGCTGAAGGTAGAATTCAGGGTCAGGAGGCGCAGATCGTTGAGGCAAATATTGCAAGGCAGACATTTGAGGAAGCTCTAAAGAAAATGGAAAATGAGCATGCCATGCTAAAGGATGAGCTACTCAAAGCAAAGGAAGAGCTAAAGCAGTCTGAGCAATGGGCCGAGCTGGTCGAACAATGAGCTTCAACTGTAGAAGAGAAGATTGAAGTGCTTCATCGTCAAGTTGATATTGCAGTGGAACGAGCTGAGGTTGCTGAGAAGCGAGCTAGGGAAATGGAAGCTGCTGCTCAACAAACCGAAGAGGCTAAACAACGGGCTAATACCGCAGTGCAGAGGGCTGAGACTGCTGAGAAACGGGCTGAAGAGGTCGAGCAGCGGGCTGAAGTGCTTAGGCAACAAGTGGGGGAGGCCATTCAGCAAGCTGAGGCTGAAAAGAAACTAGCAGAAGCCGTTCAGAAAAATGCTGAGGCCGTTAACCAGCTTGCAGACAATGCCTTCGAGGAGCTATCGACCTTCAAAGCGCAGACCGCTCAAGAGCTGGAGGCCCAAGTTGCTGAAGCAAGGGATGAGGCTGAGGAGTCAACAGGTCATGACTTTCTCTTCACGTTGTGGCTGTCCCATCCGGAGATGGATTTTTCTATCTTTGGGGATGTGGGACTCGAACTTGTGGAGGAGTTTAAAGCAAAGGTTGCCTCATCTTCGATTGATCCAGCCCCATCAGTAGAGCAAGCTCCAGGCTCGACTTCTTAGATTGAACCTACTGGAGCCCTTGAGCCCCCTAGCCCGTCTCTTCCCTATCACCTTCCAGCTGAAAGTGTAGATCCCCTAACTCTGGGCTACAATTTTTTTTTACTTTTGTAACTTTTTCTTCTTTTATAATTGTAAATTTCAGCTTTCTTTTGTAATGGGATTTCTTGTTTTTAATGAAATTTACTTTTTTCACTTCTCCTGTGTGGTATGTATTTAGGCTATTTCATTTGCCATTATATTTTATGATCTTCAGTCTTTAAGTTATTTGTCTTTCTTGCGATCTAATCGTTGTTGAGCTCGAAATTCGATGTAATAGCTACAGCAATCGCTAAGTAATAAAACATACGTAATATGAAAGTTGATCAACTATAATATTGACGAACTTATGCAGGGATATTCAACCACACTTGCTTTTTTAGGCTCTTTAGTTTAGCGAGCTATGCAGAAGGTCGTCACCTATGCTTTTTAGGCTCTTTCATTTCAGCGAGCTATGCAAGGACACTTAGTCACTTGCTTTTTTGGCTCTTTTTATAAAGTGAGCTATGTAAGGACACTTAGTCACTTGCTTTTTAGGCTCTTTAGTTTAGCGAGCTATGCAGAAGGTCGTCACCTATGCTTTTTAGGCTCTTTCATTTTAGCGAGCTATGCAAGGACACTTAGTCACTTGCTTTTTTGACTCTTTTTATAAAGCGAGCTATGCAAGGACACTTAGTCACTTGCTTTTTAGACTCTTTAGTTTAGCGAGCTATGTAGAAGGTCGTCACCTCTGCTTTTTAGGCTCTTTCATTTCAACGAGCTATGCAAGGACACTTAGTCACTTGCTTTTTTGGCTCTTTTTATAAAGCGAGCTATGCAAGGACACTTAGTCACTTGCTTTTTAGGCTCTTTAGTTTAGCGAGCTATGCAGAAGGTCGTCACCTTTGCTTTTTAGGCTCTTTCATTTCAGCGAGCAATGCAAGGACACTTAGTCACTTGCTTTTTTGACTCTTTCTATACAACAAGCTATGCAGTGGGTCGTCACCTCGACTGCTTTTTAGGCTATTTGTATTGTAGCGAGCTATTAAACTAGGAGCTCGTTAGCCTAGTGACATAAGTTGGATCATGAGCGTAGGGGAGTTGGAGCTTTCATTAACTAAAATAATTTTGAATTACATATAACAAAAAGAATTTATTGATAATAAGGACGTAGATGCTCGGCATTCCATGCTCGAGGGACTTCAGCTCCATTTTTATTAGCTAAATGATAAGCTCCATTCCCCAAGCTTACTTTGACAACATAGGGTCCTTCCCAGTTCGGATCTAAGGATCCATCACTTGGCTTGCGGGCTCCGGGCAAAATAAGATGTAATACTAGGTCTCCCACATTGAATCTGTGAATCCGAGCATATTTGTTATAGTACCTCGCTATTCTCTACTGATAGACGGCTACCTTTAACTGGCCGTTTCCCTGTGCTCTTCAAGCAGGTCCAAGTTTGTTGCAAGCAGTTGATCGTTGTCGTTTGGATTGAAGGTTGCTCTTCTTTGTGAGGTGACTTCAAACTCAGCTGGGATCATAGCCTCAGATCCATACATCATTGAGAATGGGGTCTCGCCAGTGGAGCTGCGAGCTGTGGTTCTGTAAGACCACAATACTTTCTGGAGTTCATCTACCCATGCTCATTTCTTTGCTTCCAGTTTCATTTTCAGGGTCTGCTTGATAATCTTGTTCACAGCTTCAACTTGACCATTGACTTGTGGATGGTCCACTGCTGAGAAGCTTTTAACGATCTTGAGGTCGCTGCAGAACCTAAGAAACTGGTCGCAGCTGAACTGAGTCTCATTAGCTGTCACGATCTGCTGTGGAACCCCAAATCTACAGATGATATTGCTCCACACAAACTTCTCAATCTTTGTCGTGGAGATTTCAGCTAACTCCTTTGCTTCCGCCCATTTGGTGAAGTAGTCCACTGTGACCACTGCATGTTTGCATCTTCCACGAGCCATTGGTAGAGGTCCAATCAAATCCATCCCCCAAATGACAAAGGGCCACGGGTTCACTATTTGTTGAAGATAAGCTGGTGGAGCTCGTGGAACTTGAGCAAATCTCTGACACTTGTCGCATTTCTTCACTAAGTTAATGGCGTCCTGCCTCATGGTGGGCCAGTAGAAGCCTTGACGAAGTGCCTTCTGAGCTAGAGACAGCCCCCCAGCGTGGTTCCCGCAGTGGCCTTCATGTATCTGCCTTAGTACTGTTTCACACTCAGGGCCATCAATGCATCTTAACAGTGGGGCTGAGAACCCCTTCTTGTACAAGGCATCATCATAGATGCAGTACCTGGCTACTCTAGCTTGTAGACGTCGGGCTTCCAGCTTGTTACTTGGCAGCTTTCCATCTTGCAAATAACTGAAAATAGAGCTCATCCAGGAATCAAGCTGCACAGTTATGGCCATCGTCGCATTCTTTTCCTCTGTACTTGGAGCTGGTAGAAATTCAACTGGGATTGCCCCAAGGAAATCCGCATCTCATGTGGTCGCGAGGCGAGCTAATGCGTCTGCATGCGAGTTCTGAGCCCGCGGGATTTGCTTTATCTCGTACTTCTAAAACGCACCTAGCAGCTCGTGAACTTTCTGGAGGTACAGGGCCATTTTTGGTCCCTTGGCTTGATATTCCCCCAATATGTGGCAGACAACGAGCTGCGAATCACTGAAGACTTTCAATCGCTCAGCTCACATTTCCTTAGCTAAACGCAAACCTGCGAGCAAGGCTTCATACTCAGCCTCATTGTTTGTAGCCTGGAAGCCAAACCTCAGAGCACAAAGGATCTTGTGGCCTTTAGGACTGATCAGTAGAATTCCAGCTCCAGCTCTCTGCTCGCTGGATGATCTATCAACATAAAGCTCCCATACTGGATCTTCAGAAGACTCAGCTTCGTCATCCACAGGTCTCGTAAACTCTGCAATGAAGTCTGCTAGAGCTTGAGCTTTGATAGCCGTCCTTGGCTTAAATTGGATATCGAACTGTGCGAGCTCCACTGCCCATTTCAATAAACGACCTGAGGTGTCCGCTTTCTGTAAGGCTTGTTTCAATGGATATTGGGTGAGGACTTCGATGGTATAAGCTTGAAAGTAAGGCCGCAGCTTCCTCGATGCGATCACCAGGCAATAAGCGAGCTTCTCCATTTGGGAATACCTGGTTTCAGCATCTTGCAATCATTTGCTTACATAATATACTGGAAGCTGCGTCTTTTCTTCTTCTCTCACTAGTGCAGCACTCAAAGCTTGCTTTGATACTCTCAAGTACAAGATAAGCTTTCCATCTTCTTTGGGCTTGGAAAGAAGTGGAGCTCGCCCCATATATTCCTTCAACTGCTGGAAGGCTATTTCACACTGCTTAGTCCACTCGAAGCTCTTTGCTTTCTTCAGAATGTCAAAGAAGGGGATACACTTGTCTGTAGCTTTCGAAATAAACCTGCTCAGTACTGCGACCTAGTCGTTAAGGCTCTGCACGTCTTTCACCCTGGTTGGCTATCTCATGTCAATCAATGCTTTGATCTTCTCAGGGTTTGCTTCAATTCCCCTACTGTTGACCATGAAGCCCAGAAACTTCCTAGAAGCTACCTCAAATGCACATTTGAGCGGATTTAACTTCATCTGGTAGCTCCTCAGAATCTGAAACATTTCTCCCAGGTTGTGTACATGGTCACCTATTTGCTTGGATTTTACTAGCATGTTATCAACATAGATCTCCATGGTCTTTCCAATCTGCTCATCAAACATCATGTTCACCAAGCGTTGGTAGGTCGCTCCAGCATTTTTCAACCCGAAGGGCATCACCTTGTAGCAATATAAGCCACGATCAGTCATGAACGAGGTGTGCTCTTCATCATCGGGATTCATGGGAATCTGGTTATATCCTGAATAAGCATCCATGAAGCTCAGGAGTTCGTTTCCTGCAGTAGCGTCTACGAGCTGATCTATTCTTGGCAGGAGAAAACTATCTTTTGAACATGCCTTATTCAGGTCAGTGAAGTCGATGCAAGTTCTCCACTTTCCATTCTTTTTCTGCACTATCACAAGGTTGGCGACCTAGGTCGGGTAGTAAACTTCTTTGATGAACTTGTTAACTAGCAGCTTGTCTACCTCCTCTTTCAGTGCTAAGTAACGTTCCCCTGTCATTGCTCTTCTCTTTTGGTGAACTGGCTTGAAATAAGGATCAATGTTCAGCCTGTGAGACATCACTTTCGGATCTATCCCCACCATGTCCTCATGATTCCATGCAAACACATCCAAGTTCGTCTTCAGGAATTCAGCGAGCTGGGTTTTTAGTTATGGATCTAACCCTCTTCCCAACTTCAGGCATCTTTCTGGATCTGCCTCGCTGACTTGTACATCTTCCAACTCTTCAACGGGCCCTGTAGCTCGGTCTGCATCTACCTCGCGAGGGTCCAGGTCATGACTGACTCCTTTCTCAGTCATAGCTCGTGGCTCGCCCCCTGAGACCACATTTACTTTCTTTCCTCTTACGCCCATCTTCACATCATCTTCATAGCAGCGTCTTGCTAAATGTTGCTCTTCTCGAACACATCCAATGCCATTAGGAGTTGGGAACTTGACGGTAAGAGTTCTGGTCGAAGTAACCATGTCCAATTCATTCATGGCAGGTCTCCCCAGGACCACATTATGCTGATGGCAGTCAATTATCAAGAAATCTGTCAGGGTTGTTGCTTGACGACCTGCCTCCCCAAGAGTCAATGGCAACTTAATCTAGCCTACTGGTACTACAGCATCTCCAGTGAATCCAAATAAAGGCTTCGGGGACTGTCTCATCTGTTCTGCTAGCAGCCCCATCTGATCAAAACAGCTCCTATACATCATGTTCACCGAGCTTCCAGTATCAATCATGATGCGCCTAACTTCCACATTGCTGATTTTAGCTCGTATAACCAGCGCATCGTTATGAGGCCAGATCACTCATCTAGCATCTTCATCTGTAAATACAATCTTGTCCGAGGTCGACTTTACTCTTTTGGCAGGTCCCTCCGACCTATTGAGCTGAAACGAATGATTCGCCTCTCGGACGTACCTCTCATGCGATCTGTTGGAATCACCTGTTATATGGGGGCCACCATAAATGGTAAAAATGGTTCTTACCGCGGGTTCCTGACCTTGCTCTGAAGCTCGCTGGGGCTGTTGTTGGTGTGTTGGCTGTTGTTGGTAAGGTCGTTGTTGTGGAGGTCGCGAATCGGCGGGTCTTGCTACATAGTTTCTTAGGCGACCTCGCTTGATCAATTTCTTAATGGCGTTCTTCAACGCCTAGCAATTTGAAGTACTGTGCCCGACCTCATTATGATAAGCACAGAACTTGCTTTGATCTCTTTGCTGAACAGGAGCCCTTAAGGGATTGGGCCTCCCAAAATCTTCCCTGTTTCTTTCTGCAGCGTAAATCCTGTCCGGTGAAGCCGTCAGGACGCTGTATCCTTCATAACGACCTTGACGTCGAGGTCGCTCGTATCTTGGCTCTTTCCTTGCCTTCTTAGCGATCTGGTTATTTGAGCCACTATTTCTTCCTTCTTCGTTCCTGCCATTGTTTCTCCTTTTTGGCTGGCTGGAACTGCCCGCTTCGTTCTTCTGATTCTGCTTCTTCGGGCCGAAGGTCTCTTCCCACATGATCTTTTTCGCAGCTTGCTCGTAGAACTCTCCCAAATCCTTTACTGGGGACTTATAAATGCTCTCGTACAACTTTCCATCCTTGTGCAGCCCAGTTAAGATCGCTGTTAGTATGCTTTCATCTGATGGATGCTCGATATTCGCGACCTCGCGTCTGAACCTGGTGATATATTCTTTCAATGACTCACCCTGACGCTGGAAGATTGTAGCTAGGTGGCAGGATGGAGCGAGCTGCCTTCTTAAAGCCCTGTATTGACCAACGAACTTCTGTTGGCATTGCTCCCAACTACCTATGCTGCGAGCTGGGAGATTCTTGAACCACGTCCTCGGAATATCACCCAATGTAGCTGGGAATACTCGGCACTTCACCATGGGATTGCCTGTTTGCAAGTCCATCTGGACGTTAAAAGCATCGAGATGGTCATAAGGGTCACTGTCCCCATTGTACTACTGGATATTCGACATCTTAAACCTCGGGGGGAGAGGTTGTGTCTCAATCTCCCTTGTAAAGGGAGTCCTTTCCCCGTAGTATCCACGCTGCTTTGGGGCTCCAAGTCGTGCTTCCAACTGCTGGACCCTCTGAAGGAGCTCATCTACTTGTGGATCTTGGAGCTCGTATCTCATCCTGTGATCATGACTAGGGGCAGGGTGCTCTGGGTCATACCTTTCGTCTTCCTCGAACAGACCCTCAAGCTGATGGGATCTTCCTTGTCTTTGTTCATCATCAAATCGCCGAGCTGCAACTCTGGCTCTATCTTGCCCCACCTCTATCCGCTGGTTTCCATCTTGGCTTAACCTTACCACCAGATTAGCGGGGCGTGCGACCTCCCTTTCTTCCCGAACAGGGTGTTCCCCAACCCTAGAGCGCGTATTGGAGGAGCGAGCTGAGCCTGCAGGTTGCAGGATTTCTCTTGCCAGCCTGTCAGGTACTTGCATCGCTTCATGCTGCTGGGGCACATGCCTTGGTGCCTGAACCTCAACCCTGGGCATGTTTTGTACCTGAGCCTACACCAATATGTTAACAGCCTCTGTGAGTTGTCTGACCGTATCCTCCAATGCTTTCTGCCTTTGAATCAGCACATTCTGCTGCCCATCGACTACCGGGGCAATTGGAACTGTCAAACGGGGGGGCAAAGGTGGGATGCCTGTTGCCGCCCCAATTGCTAGGCCATGGGACGTTCCTGCTACATGCATGAGTGCGCCCTGCACGTTCTGTTGGGACTGGTTCATGCGGCTCTCCGCCTGGTCATCATCTCTAAGGTGCCTGTTTGATCTAGTCTTTGCCATATCGAAAATCAATGAATTGGGATGAAAAAGATTGCAGTTTGGGCCCTCCTTTTAGTGCCAAAATGTCGTCGTCGGATTTTAGTCGACGGGTAATTAATGTCCAATACCTGCAATCAATGTGAGAAAACACAAATACCAAGAAAGGACAAATACCAAGAAAGGACACAGACAAATACCAAGAATCAAACAAGGAACACCAAACTTTTACGTGGTTCAGCAATAATGAGCCTACGTCCACGACTGTCTGTCTCTTAAATTCTGCAGAGTGACAGTGTATTATTGATTATTCTCTGATGATGTTACAATGATTTTAATCCCTATTTATAGGGAAAGAGGCGTTACAATTCTGGTTGCAGCAAATCAGGAAAAGAATCTTGAATTAATTACACTCCCCAAATAATTAGGAAAAATAAGAAAAAGAATTGTAAATTAATAACACTTTCTAATATGTTTGAATAATATCAGGAAACTGCTTCCATAAAATCAGGGATGATTTTGATTCGGTTTGAATTTGAATAAACTTCCGTTTTTGGAGAGAGAATCACGATTGAATTAGGTAACTGTCTGTCCTAGAAGATACTGTATTAATTATGCTCCTAAACGAGCTGCTGATTGTGGCGGTCTGTGAGCTTAAGCTCGCTGGTCAGAGAGCTATGCCTAAGGCGAACTATAGAGCGAGCTGAATCCTGGCTGACATGAGCTCGTTGATATAATCTGAAGAAGCTATTTTTACGAGTTGAAGAGCTCGCTGGGCTTAGAGTCATCTGGGCCTCGTCTGATGGACTTTGATTGGGCTTTGACCTTATCGGGCCTTCTATCGGGCCTGAATTGAGCTTTTACCAACCCATTTAACGAGTCCGAAAAATACATACAATAACCATCAATACCATTCTATAATTACATAATTGATTCACTTTGCAAAGTTGATAATTTTTTAGCCGGATTTAAAAAAAAAAAAAAGTAAATGTGAGAGGGATTGAATTGTGGTGGTGATGAAATCAAAGGCAAGACTCATCCAAGCTCTTAGTGTTATTACATTCATTTAACAAAAGCAAAAGGAGGAAAATGTAAACGCTGGAGCTCTTAGTGCCCAAAATGATCAACGGTGGTATTAGTGAACCGAACAAGCAAATTGCTAGCGGTTAGCCTAGCCATGTGTCTTGTTTGTGATCAACGGTGGTATCGGTTAACTGAACTTAAGTCATTACTGAACTAAATGATGACTTTTTACTACCAAACCAATTTGATGGTGGTCAAAAATGTTATCATAATTACAAATTTATAATTTAAATATTAGATAAAAATCGTATCTTATGTTTGTAATATCAAATGATCATCCAAAATTTTTATATAAATTTATGTTTGAACTATGTTGCAGAGAGTACTCATTTAATCTAATAATGAAAAGGTAAATAATAAAACAAAGGTGACATAAAAAATTGACTAATTGATTATAAATTGAAAATTTTGAAGTAATATATAAAAGTTTAAAATTTAAATTTCATCAACTAGATTATTGAGAACCTTTAACAGCCAGGGAAGGTCTTCAATTAGCATTGCACTTAAATTTGCAGGTTGCGTGGATGGAACTAAATGTGTTGTCCTTCATTGTCAATGAGGCCTCCAAGTGAAATCCTTTCTTTTCTATTATAAAAGATGTTAAGTCAATGTCCAGGGCAGCTAGTGTTAGAAACTGGTCCCATATTCTTAGAGTTTGTAACAGGGTGGCAGACACTCTTGTTGCCTTTGTCTTTTTCTCGAAGAAGGATAGTCTTGGCTTGAACTTGAGTCTACTTGTATCTCTTTTTGGTTATCAATGAAAATACTTTGATTTAAAAAAAAAAAGTAATAATAAAATCTTAGCAAAGTGATAATCATCTAATTTTTTTTTTTTTAAAAGTTAAATTTATTACAATAGCAAGAAGAAGGGAAGTAAAAGAGAAACACATGAAAATTAGAATTTGAAAAGCAACTAACTACTTTATTTCACCTTTCCTTCACACTGCTAATTGTCATATCTCTATCTGTCCCTCTCTCACTCTTGGATTCAATAAGAAGGGAAGTAAAAGAGAAACACATGAAAATTAGAATTTGAAAAGCAACTAACTACTTTATTTCACCTTTCCTTCACACTGCTGATTGTCATCTCTCTATCTGTCCCTCTCTCACTCTTGGATTCAATTCTATTTTTTCATTTAATTTCTACAGATATCTTCTTCTTCTCTTATTTCAATTTTGCTTGCTGCTTTGTTTCTTATCCATCTCTCACTCTCTAGTTTTCTACTTCATTTTTATCTATAATAGTTTATCAACTACTACTCAAAACCTTCGTTTTTTCTCTTCTATTTTCACCATTTTCAATCCAACAACCTTTTTTGTTCTTCTAATGTTTGCCAGCCCTTCATCATCTCTTCGAACTCTTTTTCTTCTCTTTAAAAAGCTCTCTTCTTCTAGTGCTCTTTCTTTTTCTACCCGTTTCTACTATTCTCTCTTTCATATTTCATTTTTTTTCTTCTCTCTTTCTCTTCCTCATCGAGTTCTCTCTTCTACTTCCTTGTTCTGTCCAACCCCCCTTCTCTCTCTCACTTCTTGTTTCACCTGCACCACTCACTCTTCTCCCAGCCCTTTTTTCTACTATTTTTCTTTTATCACTTTTGCTCTCTCTTCTGTTTTCAATCTCTTTCTTTTGTTTTCAATTACTTCTTATTTGGTCTCTCTCTTCAATTCTTTTATTTCTTAATGAGAGCAAGACAAGTAACTACTGCTATAAGCAGTTATCTGTCAACAGAATAGAGAGCACAACTTTTTACTTCTATTTTAATATTAATCTATTTTTTAAAATATTGGTGGGCTTCAATTCTTAAAAAAAAATGAAGAAAGAATTGAAGCCCACTATTTTAAAAAATACAGTCTCTATTTAAGACATGATAGCAAATAGATAAAATTTCTATCACTTATGCAGTTACAACTTACAATTGAAAGATAATAATAACTTTCATAATAAAGGAGAGAGCTATTGATCACACAAAACTTACTACTAAAGTGGATGAAAAAATAAACACTCATTTAGATTAGTAGCCATATATGTTCATGAACTTTGTTAAGTGCTTGGAGTTCTAAATTTGTGGTGAGAAGCTAACTCATAGTCATAGTTCACATAATCCAAATAATAATAATAATAATTTTAAATATTTTCAAAGATTCTGAGCTATCCAATGAGGGTCAATTACACTTTGAAATGCTTCTTATTTGCCACTAAAAGTTATGTTATAAGAATTTTCTGAATTCATCAAATGGGTTGATAAAAGCCTAAAAAGTTAACTTAATGAAGAGGCCTATCAGACAAGGCCCAAGTTATTGATATCCAACCCATGCAAGCTTTACAACTCGCACTAGCGAGCTCGCATCACTCATTGTTTACGGGTCGTAGCGAGCATTATCTAGTTCACATCATACACAGCTCGTAGCTCAGAATGTGGTTTAGCTCGAGATCATTTAATGCAGTGTACATCTCGCTCAATGATCAGTTAAATAAGGAAATCTTTCAGAAAAGGCAGTAACCCGAATTGATCGTGATTCTTCCACTAGAATTGGAAATAAATTCAAATTCAAACATGATAGATCTGATCTCAGATTTTGTGAAACCGACTCTTGATTTGGTGATGACTGTTTTAGAAGTATAATTAATGTAAAATTCTTTTCCTATTTTATTTGAACCTAAATTGTAACGCCTATTTCTTTATAAATAGAGGCAAAAATCCATTGTAACAAACATAAGCAATATATACTGTTACTCTGCAGAATCATTGAGAGGAACAGTCATGGACGTAGGCACACATGCTGAATCACGTTAAAAATCTCTTTTGTTGGTTGTTTTTCTTCTCTACTTTGCTATTCTTTTTGCGTTTTTTGTTTTGTTTTACACTGATTGCAGATATTGGGCTGTGAACTCTTATCGATCAGAAATCAACGTTGACATTTTGACGCTAGAAAGAGGGCCCAGTTTGCAATCGGTTTGCTACAATTTCTCAATTTTCAACAGAGATGGCAAGAATAAAAACAACCAGATATGCGGGCTTAGAAGCTGACCAAGCAGAGAGTCAGACCAGTCAACACCAATGTGATGCACAGTAAGTGGAAGACGTACCCATGCTTGCAGCAGGCATGTTTCAGGGCCAAGCAATTGGTGCTACAACATGCATACCTCCTTTGCCCCATCGCCAAACAGTTCCAGTCACCCAAGTCGAGGAGTTGCAAGCATGGGATCAGAGGTAGGAGGCGTTGGAGCTTGTGGTTCGACAACTTACAAATACTGTGAATGCATTGGTATAAGGCCAAGCGCAGAACGTGCCCAGGATCGATGTTACTGCTCCAAGACAAGTATATCCGTAGCATGAAAGAATGCAAGTGCCAGAAAGGCCAGTAAGAGAGGTGTCGTGACCTACCGGTGCAACTCACTCCTCCAATTCGCGTTTTATAGTTGAAGGTCGTCACACTCGTGATGAAAGAGAAGTTGTCCGTTCTGCAAGTTTGGTGATAAGAGCGAGTTAGGATGGAAGCTGCTAGATGGAAGTTAGCCATGATAGAATCCGAGCTGTATCTCGGCGTGAAGAGGACGAGGTAGATCATTAGCGACATTCAAGGTCGTACCGAGCTGGCGGCTCGTTAAGAGAAAGCCAGAGATATGAACCAGAACGCCGCTATTCAGGTTGCGACCATAGAATGAGACAAAGGCCTCGAGACCTACAAGTAGAGGAACTTTTCCAGAGGGTCCAGTAGCTTGAAGTGCAACCTGGTGCCCCGGTCCAGCGTGGGTAGTATGGAGAAAGGACTCCGTTTACCAGGGAGATCGAAACGTAGCCTCTCCCTCACAGGTTCAAAGTCTCAAGCATCCTATAGTACAATGGGGGCAATGACCCCTATGATCACCTTGACATTTTTAATGTCCAGATGGATCTACAGACAGACAACCCACTGGTGAAGTGTCGTGTCTTCCCACTCACTTTGGGACACATTCCGTGGCTTTGGTTTAAGAATCTCTCAGCTCACAGTATCGAAAGTTGGGAAGATTGTCAACAGAAGTTCGTTAGCCAATATAGGGCTTTGAGGAGGCAGCTCGTACCATTATGTCATATGGCCACCATCTTTCAGATTCAGAATGAATCATTGAAAGATTACATCACCGGGTTTAGACGCAAGGTCGCCAATGTGGATAGCCTATCGGATGAAAGTATTTTGACTGTGATCTCGGTCGGGCTGCGCAAAGATGGGAAATTGTATGAAAGCATTTATAAGTCCCCGGTGAAAGACTTGGGAGAATTCTACAAGTGAACTGTGAAGGAGATCAAATGGGAGGAGACCTTCGGCCCAAAGAAGTCTAATCAGAAGAATGCAGTGGGCAATTCCAGCTAGTAAAAAAAGAGAATAATGGCAGGAATGGAGGTGAGAGTCGAGGCAGTGGATCAAACAATTAGATTACTAATAAGGATCGGAGAGAGCCCATGAATGAGCGGCCTCAGCGTCAAGGTTGTTATAATAATTACAATATCCTATCGGTCTTACATGATAGGATTTACGTAGCAGAAAGGAACAAAGAAGATTTTGAAAAGCTCAATCATTTGAGAGCCCTTGTTGAGCACAGAGATAGGAGTAAGTTTTGTGCTTATCATAATGAGGTTGGACATAATACTTCTGATTGTTAGGCGTTGAAGGACGCCATTGAAAGATTGATAAAAAGAGGTCGCTTGAGAGATTACGTAGTGAGACCAGCAGACTCGCGACCTCCGAGACAATGACCTCAGCAACAATAACAGCTAGCATAGCAGCAACCCCAGCAAGCTCCTAAGTCAGAGCATGAACTTGCGGTAAAGGTAAGGATGATTTTTACTATTCACGATGGCCCCTATAGCGCAGGTGCATCAAACAGGTCACATGAGAGGTATGTTCAGGAAGTAAATCATGCCTTGCAAGTTAGTAGGTCAGAGGGACCTGCGAAGAAAGCAAGGGCGACCTTGGATGATATTGTGTTCACCTAAGAAGATGCTAGAGGTGTGGTTTGGCCTCACAATGATGCACTTGTCATTCGAGCTAAGATCAGTAACATGGAGGTGCGACATATCATGATTGATGTTGAGAGCTCAATGAATGTAATGTACAGAAGTTGCTTTGACTAGATGGGGTTAGGAATAGAGCAATTGAAGCCTTCCCCAGAGCCTCTTTATGGCTTCACTGGAGATGTTGTCACACCAGTATGCCAGATTAAGCTGCCACTTACACTCGGAGAAACAGGTCGTCAAACTACTGTATTGACAGATTTTTTGATCATTGATTGCCCATCAGTCTACGATGTGGTTCTGGAAAGACCTGCAACGAACGACTTGGATGTGGTCATCTCAACCAAGACCCTTACAATCAAGTTTCCAACCTCTAATGGCATTGGATGTGTTCGAGGGGAGCAGCACTTAGTTAGACATTGCTATGAAGATGCTGTGAAGATGGACGTTAGAGGAAAGAAGGTGAATCTGGTTTCGGGGGGCGAGCCACGAGCTATGAGTGAAAAAGGGGGTTAGTCATAATCTTGACCCTTATGAGGTAGATGCAAACCGAGCCATTGGGCTAGTTGAACAGTTAGAGGATGTTCAAGTCAGTGAAGTAGATCCTGAGAGGTACCTAAAGCTGGGAAGAGGTTTAGCTCTAGAAGTAAGAACCTAGCTCGTTGACTTTCTTAAGGCGAACCTGGATGTATTTGCATGGAATCATAAAGATATGGTGGGGATAGACCATAAGGTCATGTCGTAAAGGTTGAACATCGACCCCCACCACAGGTTAGTTCGTCAGAAGTGGAGATCAATGACGGATGAGCGTTACTTTGCATTGAAGGAAGAGGTGGATAAGCTACTGGCAAACAAGTTTATCCGCGAAGCTTACTACTCGGCTTGGGTCGCCAATCCTGTGCTAGTAAAGAAGAAGAATGAGAAGTGGAGAACTTGCATCGACTTTATTGATTTAAACAAGGCATGTCCAAAGGATAGCTTCCCCTTGCCTAGAATAGACCAGCTCGTGGATGCGACAGCTGGCCATCAACTTCTGAGCTTCATGGATGTGTACTCGGGCTATAATCAGATTCCAATGAATCCCGAGGACGAAGAGCACACCTCGTTTGTAACCGATCGCGGCCTGTACTGTTACAAGGTGATGCCCTTCGGGTTGAAGAACGCAGGAGCGACCTACCAACGCTTGATAAATATAATGTTTAAAGAGCAGATTGAGAAGACCATAGAGGTATACGTCGATGATATGTTGGTAAAATCCAAGCAGATGGGTGATCATGTGCGCAACCTGGAGAAAATGTTTTGGATTTTGAGGAGCTGCCAGATGAAGCTGAACCCGCATAAGTGCACATTTGGGGTAGTCTCCGAAAAATTTCTTGGCTTCATGGTGAATAGTAAAAGCATCGAGGCCAATCCAAAGAAGATCAGAGCGTTGATTGATATGAGGTCTCTTACTCCGATCAAAGACGTGCAAAGCCTTAATGGCTAGGTCGCGACACTTAGCAGGTTCATCTCGAAGTCTATAAATAAGTGCTTCTTTGATGTTTAGAAGAAGGTAAAGAACTTCGAGTAGAATGAACAATGTGAGGTAGCTTTTCAGCAATTAAAGGAGTATATGGGAAGAGCTCCACTCATTTCCAAACCCAAAGAAGGAGAAAAGCTCATTCTATACTTGAGAGTATCTCAGCAGGCTTTGAGTGTTGCTTTGGTGAGAGAGGAAGAAAAGACGCAGCTCCTTGTGTATTACATAAATAAAAGGCTGCAAGATGCTGAACCCAGGTACTTGCAGATGGAGAAGCTCGCCTACTGCCTGGTAGTCGTATTGAGGAAGCTGCGTCCTTATTTTCAAGCCCACACAATCGAAGTCCTTACCTAGTACTGCTGAAGCAGGTTCTCTAGAAAGCAGATACCTTAAGTCACTTGTTCAAATTGGCAGTAGAGCTCTCACAGTTTGACATTCAATTTAAGCTAAGAACGACCATCAAAGCCCAAGTTTTAGCAGATTTTATTGCAGAATTTACTGGGCCTATAGATGATGAAGCTGAATCTTCTGAAGGCCCAACCTGGGAGCTATACGTTGATGGGTCATCTAGCGAGTAGAAAACCGGAGCTGGAATTTTGTTGATTAGCCCTGAAGGCCACAAAATCCTTTACGCTTTAAGGTTTGGTTTCCAAGCTACTAACAACGAAGCTGAGTATGAAGCATTGCTTGCAGGTCTGCGTCTAGCTAGGGAAATGCGAGCCGAACGATTAAGGGTTTTCAACGATTCTCAACTTGTGGTCTGTCACATACTGGGGGAGTATCAGACCAGAGGACCTAAGATGACTATGTACTTCCAAAATGTCCATGAGATGTTAAATATTTTTCAGGAGTACGAGGTGCAGCAGATTCCACGAGCTCAGAATTTGCATACAGATGCATTAGCTCGCCTAGCAGCTACTCGAGATGTAGACTTTCTAAGGGCAATCCTAGTAGAATTCCTACCAGCTCCAAGCACAGAAGAAAGAGATTCAGTGATGGTCATAACTATACAACCTAACTCCTAGATGGGCCAAATTTTAAGTTATCAGCAGGATGGAAAGCTGCCAGGTGACAGATTGGAAGCACGGTACTTGCGAGCTAGGGCAGCCCGATATTGCATCTATGACGACGTATTGTACAAGAAAGGGTTTTCAGCCCCGCTTTTAAGATGTATTGATGGTCAGGATTACGAGATAGTGGTGAGGCACATACACGAAGGCCATTACGGGAATCATGTTGGGGGGCTATCTCTAGCTCACAAGGTGCTTCGACAAGGATTCTATTGGCCTACCATGAAGCAAGACGCCATCAATCTGGTCAATAAGTGTGATAAATATCAAAGGTTCGCTCAGGTTCCACGAGCTTCATCAGTTTATCTCCAACAAATGGTAAACCCATGACCTTTTGTGATTTGGGGAATGGATCTGATTGGGCCACTACCAATAGCTCGTGGAAGATGCAAGCATACTGTGGTCGCTGTGGACTATTCAGTAAATGGGTAGAGGCCAAGGATTTAGCAGAAATTTCCACTACGAAGATTGAAAAGTTTGTGTGGAATAATATTATCTGCAGGGTTGGGGTTCCACAGCAGATTGTGATAGATAATGGGACCCAGTTCGGCAGTGACCAGTTTCTCAAGTTTTGCAATGACCTGAAGATTATCAAGAGCTTCTCAGCAGTTGACCATCCGTAAGCCAGTGGCCAAGTTGAAGCTGTGAATAAGATAATAAAACAAACTTTGAAGTCGAGGCTTGAGGCGAAGAAAGAAGCGTGGGTGGATGAGTTACAAAAGGTGTGATGGGCTTACAGGACCACAGCTCGCAGCACCACAGGCAAAACGCCCTTTTCAATTTTGTATGGATTCGAGGCCATGATCCCAGCAGAGCTAGAAGTGACCTCACAACGAAGAGTGACCTTCAATCCAGAGGACAACGACCAGCTACTTGCCACAAACCTAGACCTGCTTGAAGAAGCCAAAGAAGTAGCACGATTGAAGGTAGCGGTTTATCAACAAAGGATTGTAAGGTATTACAACTGAAAAGCTCGAGTTCAAAGTTTTAATGTGGGAGATATGATATTGTGCCTTATTTTGCCTAGAGCCCGTAAAGTCAGTGATGGGTCCTTAGGCCTAAATTGGGAAGGTCCCTATGTGAAAAAAAAAAACTTGAGAAATGGAGCTTACCGTCTAGCAAACATGAATGGAGTCGAAGTCCCTCGAGCTTGGAACGCTGAGCATATTCGTCCATATTATCGGTAACCTTTGGATTACGTGTATTCAGTTTGTAATTCAATTATTTCAAAAGGTCAATGAAAACTCCAAGTTCTTTATATAGTTTGAGTGATTGCTCTAATAATTTATGTGTTCTCTAAATTTTATAAGTTATTAAGCTAGCAAGCTCTATCCTATTAGCTCGTTGTCATACCTACAGCTCGTAAAAATATAGCTCGCTAAATTGAAAGCTATGGCAGGCAAGGTTATGACCCCTGCATAGCTTGCCAAATTGAAAGCTATAACAGACGAGGTTACGACCCCTGCATAACTCGCCAAATTGAAAACTATGGCAAGCGAGGTTACGACCCGTGCATAGCTCTCCAAATTGAAAGCTAAGGCAGGCGAGGTTACGACCCTCTGCAAAGCTCATAAAAATAAAGTCAAGGCAGACGAGGTTACGACCCCCTACAAAGCTTATAAAAATAAAACCAAGGCAGGTGAGGTTACGATCGCCTACAAAGCTCTTAAAAATAAAGCCAAGGTAGGCGAGGTTACGACTCTCTGCACAAGTTAATAAAAATAAAAGCTATGGCAGACGAGGTTATGACCCCCTGCATAACTCGTCAAAATTTTAATATGATAGTTAAAGTTCCGACCTGCTGCCCGTCTCAGAGGATTTTATTATATAAACTATGAATCAAGCAATAACTTGAGCTATTACATCATTTTTGCGATTTCAAGCTAGTTTATGTTTCATATCGTTGAAATAATTAGCTCGCAAAAAGTCTTACAACTTAGAAAATAAAATGCTGCAAATGAAGAAATTCAAGCGCATTCAACATGGAAGATGTAATAAAGAAATTTTCATTAAATTCAAAAAATCCATTACAACCCGAGACAAATGAAGTATAAGGGATAGAGCATAGGAACCAAGTTTAGAAGGAACAGAATGAGGTGAGCTACTAGTTGCTTTAATAGCGAGGAGTTGATCCCAAAAGAGAGTCATCGCTAGAGGATGAATTATAAAGCTCGGTGACCTGAGTTGGATTGGAGGTCGTGCCAGGAATGTCAACAGGTATCTCTATTGCCAAGGGAAGCGCATCTGATACAATTGGAGATGAGGTAGTTTTAGCCTTGAACCTCTCCACAACTCAGAGTCCCCCTTCACCAAAGATAGAAAAATCCAGTTTAGGATGGGACGTCCATAAGGTGAAGAGGAAGTTCATGCCCGTTTCTATCTCAGCCTCATTTTTGGCTCTGGCGACCCGCACTTCCACCTCTTTAGCAGCTCTTTCCTTCGAAACGGAAGCTTCTAAATAAGCGGCCTATGCATGGAACTGAGCAGCTCCAGCTCCTTATAGCGCATGTTCTATTTGCTGTTCAGCCTCTTCAACTCGCTTTACTACAACTTTTGCTTGCTGTTCAGCTACCTTAGCTCGCCTCTTGGCCACCTCAGTTCATTGTAGCGCATCCTCTACTTGCCTTTCGGCTGCCTCAACTCATTTCGTTACAACCTCTATTTACTGTTTAGAAGCTTTAGTTCGCGTCTCAACAGCCTCAGTCCGCTTCTCAGAAGTTTCAGCTCGCTGTTCGGATTGCTTTAGCTCATCCTTTACCTTGCCTAATTCATCTTCATAATTGCGAAACAAGGCGGTAAGATGAGACCTTATAGCTTCATAGTTGTTTTCTGCGCGCATCAAAGCCTCATCAGCTTTCTGTCTAACTACATTAGCATCCGCTAGCATTGCCTCATGACCCTCATCGTACCTTTTTCCATTCAGAGCATCTTTGGTCAAGGATTTGATTTCCTTCTTCACTTTCTCCAGCTCGGTCTCCAATGTTGTTATTCGATGATTAGAGATTCGAGTCTCTCTCTTCTGCTTTATTGCTACTAGAGCGACCTAAAACTTTACAAGTTAATATTTAATAAAGTAAGGAAATGAGAAACTAAAGGGAAGCAAGTTATCAGCATCCCATGCCGACCTATGTATTCGGCCAAGTCCAGATCGTTAAGGGATTTATTTTCTATACTCCTCGCATGGGTTATCATGATTTTTGACCAGTTGTTAAGAAAGGACCTTAGATATCTTCCCCCTAGTCCATCTTCAGGATGTGGTTTGGTCGGTGAAGCAGTCTCTTCAGCTTGTGTGACCTCCGGCCTTTTACCTTTATCTGCGCGACGTCACATAGTCGAGGTAGCACCAGGTGTTGTCTTTCTCCTTCCACCTCTGGTGGCACCAGTTTGGGTTCTTTACGGCGAGACCTCGGGTTGAACTTCCCTCACATCAGACTGCAAACTGGGGGCTGGAACCTATGAAGGACTTGCTGTTGGTGCAGAAGGTGACACCTCACTAGGGGCAGAGATCGAAGGAGTTTTGGTCTTGGCAAGTCGCTTGGGAGGAGCAACTAAAGGGGTTTCATCTCAGCAGGTCACTTATAAGGAAACTTTAAAAGAGTGAGCCTTTCCTTAATTGGAGCTCGTTCAGAGGCAGAAGCTGAAGCTGAAGCTAAAGCTAGTGTAGGAGTTGGTTGAGATGAACTTGTGGGCGAGGTACGTGGTGGAGCTGGAGCCACTTGGTCACGAACTGGAATTGAGGTTGTCTGAGCAGCTGATGGATCCATTCGAATAGGAGCTGAAGCTGAATCTGTCTGAGCAGAAGGTTCTGCTTGAGCAGAAGTTAATGGGGTAGCCTAAGCTGGAGCTGAAGCTGGAATTTTTGGCGGACTAGGAGCAGGGGTTTGATCCAATGATGAAGAGGAAGTAGACTTTACCTTGCTGTCAGCCTCAAACACAGAAGGAAGATCTCTATCTCCCTTGTTTCTTATGTCTCTTTTGTTATTTAACAGCACACAGTTACGAGGAGGAGCCAGCCCGTAAGTATTAAGAAGGTCCTCATCAAACGCGTTGCTAGGAACTGCTTCGCTTGAATTCACGAGCACCTTGAGGACTTCTTTCTCCTGAGCGCTGAGGACGGGCTTGTTCCCTTTGATGTCTGCAAAACAGAAAATGCTAAAATAAAAAAAAAAAAAAAATAAGCTCACAGGTGCTTTCCCTAATATCTATCTGGACTTAGAACGAAAGAAAGATTGTTGAGATGTCTGAAGGTAGGGCAGGAAATCCAAAACCAGTTAGTATTATAAGCCTCGACGTTTGATTTGCCCTTTGTCTCACCTCGAGGCAGGAGGTCTTTATAATCTGTTTGACGAGCTGCGAGGTGATAGATCCTTTCTCGCATTCCATCTTTTGAGCCATTTGAGCCCTTGATGTTGAAAAGGTAGCTAAGAATTTTTGGAGTTGATGGGGGAAGATTACTCTTTAGGAAAATGAAGGCCAAGAACGTCAGCTGCAAATATGAATTCAGAGTCAGCTGGAATGGGGAGAGCTTGAGCCTGTTTAAAAATTCGATAAGGTAGGTAGGAATTGGAAACCGGAGTCCGTGCTTCATGTGTTGGCTACTAACAGCAATGTACCTCTTGAGAGGATAGCACGCGTGGTTATTAACGATAGGGGACATCACACGACGACCTTTGGGAATGCGGTATTGAAAAACAATTCCCCTATCTCAGTGTAGTCTATGTTGGAAATATGATGAATGAACACCTCGCGAGCTCGCCTCTCCTCACGAGCTCACCGTTCCTCCTCAAGTTTAATTGCTTCCGGATCAACCCGAGCTGCAAATCGCTCTGCAGCTTCCTCGCTTTGAGTTGTCTCGCCTATAATGTGTGCTCTATACTCTGCCATCTACATATAAAGAGGGTACAGTTAGGTCGCAGTAAGCAGACCTTGCCTAAATGTCAAGATTGATAAGGAAATTCCTTACTTTACAGATCGCTAATATAATAAGGGGCTTAGCCTATAAGAGAATGATCTATGAACTATAAACCTATAGGTACCTAATCCAACAGTTCGCATGCATGGCAAGCTACAAACAATAAACAAATTGCGAATAAACAAGCAACAAGATCAAACCAACAGGAAATGAAGAGTCGTGATCAACAAGAAATACAAAATAACAAATATTCAACATCAAGAATATGAAGTGTTTAGAACGATATCAATGGCAAAATCAGAAAGCACAATGCAAGGACAACGCAACATCAACACAACAAAAATAAACCAAAAATTGAAAGTTTGAAGTTAAACAAGAAATTTATCGTGAATCTTTGTCAAAGATGAGAATACAGGCGACTGAAAGTGAAGAATTTGTGAAGAACCAGTGAAAAACACACAACAAGAGAAACTTGGTGGCTGGAGAAGAAAATGACAAGTGAAAAAGGGATCTGAAGGACTCCACCTATTTATATGGACTGAAGAGCTCGCGCCCTAGCCGTCCGATCTGGGCGCCGTATAACCGCCTTAGATCCAATGGTGCAGGGCGAGTTACGGCTTTGTAATCATGCAACTGTCAGTTGAAAGACGTGCGCATTAAATGCGTGTAGCACAAGACGTGGTAGTACTGATTCAATTATCGTCTAAATGGTCGCCACATGTCCAAATTGATGGGATATAATTTGAAAGGGCACGAAACGAAAATTCAAGATAAGTTAGCTTTTAGCAGCGAGCTCGAGCTCCCAATTTACGAAACGAACTGAGAGCTGGAGGGCTGATGTTATAGGAATTTTCTGGATTCATCAAATGGGTTGGTAAAAGCCTAATAGAAGCCCAAAAAGTCAACTTAATGAAGAGGCCCATCAAACAAGGCCCAAGTTATCGACATCCAACCCATGCAAGCTCTACAGCTCGCACTAGCGAGCTCGCATCACTCATTGTTTACAGGTTGTAACGAGCATTATCCAGTTCGCACCATGCATAGCTTGTAGCCCAGAATGAGGTCTAGCTCGAGATCATCTAATGCAGTATACAACTCACTCAATGATCAGTTAGACAAGAAAATCTTCCAGAAAAGGCAGTAACCCAAATTGATCGTGATTCTTCCACCAGAATTACAAATAAATTCAAATTCAAATTCGACAGATCTGATCCCAGATTTTATGAAACCGACTCCTGATTTGGTGATCACTATTTTGGAAGTATAATCAATATAAAATTCTTTTTCTATTTTATTTGAACTTAAATTGTAACGCCTCTTTCTCTATAAACAGAAGCCAAAATTCATTGTAACAGACATAAGCAATATTATACTGTTACTTTGCAGAATCATTGAGAGGAATAGTCGTGGACATAGACACACTTGCTGAACCATGTTAAAAATCTCTTTGGTTGGTTGTTTTTCTTCTTTACTTTGCTATTCTCTTTGCGTTTTCTATTTTGTTTTACACTAATTGCAGGTATTGGGTTGTGAACTCTCGTCGACCAGAAATCAACGTCGACAAGTTATAGTTTGGAATGATTCCGATTTCGACATAGTATTTTATATAATTAACCATCACGATCACATTGACGATGTTTGGTCAAGATATTAGGCTTGAAAATTCTTAGAAGTTATGACTTGGCATAATTCTCAACATAGTTCGTAGATCATTGAATGGTTCGAGTCTAACGTAACTAATTAATTACACAGACGTCCCTAATTGTTAGTTGAACTTCAGTAAACATAATTGTTATCGGTTTAATACTGTCAAGTAAACAAAATATTCTAAAATAACTTTAAAATTTTTTATAGTTATATATCTAGACAAAGAAAATTTACAGAACACTTTAAAAAATTCCCATATTTATAGTTAAAATATTATTGAACCGGCAGTGTGCTATTTGGCCTCCTCTATGATAGAAGAGATCTTATGGTGGAGTAGTACTTTGTTTGATATCCCCTCTTTTTGGAGAAGATTCCATATTCTCTGTTAGTTTCCATCAGTCCTAAAAACTTAAATTGATATAAAATGATCAAATTATATATAGTATTTAAGACTTAAAGTTATGATATTTTAACATGCCCCTCATGTATAACATGAAAATGTGACATCGAACATATGCTAATTGTCTTCTACCGTATGATGTGAGCAATAAAAAGAATCTCAGATAAAAGGAGGAGAAATGTATGAATCATAAATCTTTAAACTTTGATATTAGATTCAAAAGTTTAAATTGATAAGAAATGACTTAACTTTAACATTAAAACTTAAAGTTATAATATGTTAACATTCAATTTACATGCAAACAAATTTCCTTCATCGCAGAGGAGATTCGAATTTGTATCTCTTTTATATTTTTTATATCACAAATCACTTTTAGGGGCATAAGCGATTTTATCTTTATAAACTCAACTATTAAAATTAAGTAATTATAATAAATTAGCGATGGAGGTTGTTTGTATAATTAAAGGCAAATTTAAAATATTAAATAATTATAAGAAAGGGCAAGATATAATGGATGTTAATATACAATTTACCATAATTTTAAATTAACAAATTTTCCATTATTATTACTATTCTTCCTATTTGCCGAAGACTTTTCTTCTACACCTCCCAGCTGATCTTCAGATCAAAGAATCTGCTAATATAATATATAAAGATGGTATAGTTATGGCAATAGTAGTAATATTTTTGTAGAGTTTATTGTGTCTTTTCCAAAATATAACTTTTTTTATTTTTTAATTATTAAAGTTTAATTCAATGATATCGACCTCTTCAGTAATGTTAAAGATTGATGATTGTTATACATAAGGGGTAGGTGGCTGTAGTAATGAGTGTGTGATTTGGCCTTTGATTTTCAAAATCAAAATAGTAGGTTTTATTGACTGACTTGATTAATTATTTATATAATCCTTTGTGAACTAGGTGGGATGCTCATACTTCCATGATGGTCCACCAAATCTTACTTTGTTTTCGATCACAGCCATTATGTATCCACCGGAATATTAAAATAAAATAATATAGAATAAGATAGGATATAAAAATAGGCTACCTAATTAATGGTAGAGAATCTTGGTTTCATCCACTCATAATACATGATGAATGTCATATGCACAAATTTTATGTCGCATAATTTAAATTTGCTAAATAGAAAATAATATAATCATTGTACTTATTCCGTTTCAACCTTGTTTTAAAAATATCTGTTGCACTAAATATAATATGGTATATACAATATTATATTGTCGAAGAAGATTAGAAGAAGAAATATTTTATTGTTAAGTTCTCAAATAACTTTTAGATCAAAATAACAATAAAATATTTCTTCTTCTAATCTTCTTTGACAATATATCTCACACTACCTCCCTCCATGTAAAAACATGATTAACACATTTTGTAATCTTTCAAAATAGTATATACAATATTATATTTAATCGAATTATATTTTTTTTTTCTTATTAAAAAAAAAAAAACCTAAAACACGTTAATTTTTGTAAACCCACCGGTACCAATAAGAGAAGGATTTAAATCCAACCCTTTTTATATAATTTCTTTTAACTACAATAATTATAAGATTTTGAAGAAGAAGAAGACATGATGTTTGATCTCAAAACCTCATTTCATTCTAACATAATTGTACTTAAGAGCTTATGTCACTTGAATAGAGACCGAAAATACAAGACAAATCAATAAAAATAACACATAACTCATCATAATTTTTGAAAAACTCGAAGAAACCAACTGTTATAGCCACATATATATTTATTCAAAACAAAATTTGAAAACTTAATATTCCAACAAAACAAAAATAGTACGAAAAGAGGCAAAATAAAACAAGTACATAACACTCAAAAAGAACCTTAATAGTAATACATGTAATATATATAATAGATAAAACTTCTCACATATAGTGATAGCTGATAACAACCTTAAATAGCTTGACCGGTTTCTTTACTTTAACCATATACTTCACCTCATGAGTAGCTTCATTCAGATATTTGAGAAATTGGACTTCATCACCAAATTCAAATTTTTTGGCCCTAACAAATTTATTCCAACTAGAAGAAATAACGGGTTTCTTGTACTTGCCTTTGCGGATGATCAAACGAAAGTGCCAAACTTTCCCTTCCAAATCTTCTACCTTGAGAACTTGAGCATACATTCCAACCTGAAAAGGAGGGAGATGTGCGAGACTCATACTTGCCATGCTCAATCGATGTTTGAGTTCTATTTTAGTTGGTTTCTTTGAGTATATCTCCATCTGATTAGAGAGATGCAATTAAAGAGAGAAAGAGAGATAGAATTAGAGAGAGTTAATGAGCAAGAAACAAAGGGAGGGTTTGCAAAGGTTAAATAGAGTGACAAGAGTAGTCGAAGATGGTTGTAATTTGGACCAAACTGTAGTAGCTTTACTAGTGTTACAACTCAATCTGATTTTTTGACTAAAATATGAACTAGACTGTAGACATGTGCTACAAGTCATCTTTCGTGTTATTTACTAATTTATTTTAAATGTTAATATTAGTGACAAAATGAGATTAACTCTATGATATGTCATTCATAGATATTTACATCTTGAATGTTATGAATCTGAATAATCTCCTCAAATATTTAATGTAATAGTTCAAAAAATAATTCTTGAAAGAAGATAGATTTTTTATTTTGATCAAAGAAAAGAAGGATCTCATAAAGAGAGAGAGATTTTGGCTAACAAACAAAAGAGCTGTAAATTAACTAAGGGGCAAAAATAATTTCAGTCCCTAAGTTTTGAGAAATGATCAAATTTTTAACTATGTTTGGGAAAATGACATAATGAACTTTAACTTTTCGAAAAAGTGTTAAATTAGTCTCTTCCGTTAGTCAATAAACGGTCAAACTTAACAAGACATACAAAAATTAATTTTACCTCTATCATTAGTTTATCTTAAAATTATCATTTTATCCTGATTTATCAACCAATAAAAATTTGACACGTATCACACAAAATTTTAAAAATAATAATAATTTTAAACCAATAAAATATTGACACATCACTGCTTCCAAATTAAAATATTTAGATATATAATTAATAACTTATTTTAATTCATTAAAAATTAATTTTTAAATTAAAAAATAATTTTTATTTTTAAATTAATCTCCACCTCTTTTTTAAATTCTTAAGTATTTTAATTTTTTTATTCATTTTTTTATAATTTTTAAATTTAAAAAATAAAGAAAAATATGTTCTTCTATGAAGAACAATCGAATGGAAACCTAGATTTACCGATCTTCTAATCTCCCAAACCATCATCAGTCTCTGAGACCATCATTAAAAACCATTATCAATCATCAGATCAATATCATCAATTATGAATCAAAAAAAAAAAAAAAGAAAAAAAATTGAAGAACAGTAACTATTGCATGAATCGTAATGGCTAACAATGTGACCAGCACCACCACTCAATCACCACCAAATATCATGACCACATTCAATCACACAAAACATCACCACCACTCAATAACCACCACACTAAATCACCAACACACAAATTACCACCACACTAAATCACCAGCACACACAGGCAATAACCTAAAATCGAACCCAGATGATGATCTGGGTTCAATCTACTTCGAACCTATATCTTTATTTGGGTTTGTACACAAAACCCAAAAAATTATTGTGGAGGAGGAGAAGATCTGTATGGTCCTATTGGAAATCGAGAACAGAGGAGATGCGACGAGAACTGAGAAGATTAGAGTGGCAATGACAACCATGGAGGTGGAGAGACAGAGAGGGATGAAGAGGAGGGTGGTGATGAGGGCCATGATCTATGTGGTGTCGTCGGAAACCAATAAAGGAAAGAGATGCGACGATAACTCAGAAGTTCAGTCTGGTAACGACAACCATGGAGGGGGAAAGAAGGGTCAATGAAACTGGTTGAGAGTGACCGAACGAGATACAGGTTATTAAAAGGGTTGGACGACTACAAGTGGATGACCATCGGACGCTGATAGTGGTGGTCAAGGGACGGTGGTCTGTTGTGGATGACAGGGGGTGGGTTGTTGAACGACGGGGTTGAGGAGGGAGGGGCAGGGTTGGGTTAGTGTTGTAGAAATGGGTTTTCTTTATATTTTCCAATTTTTTTGGATTTTTTTCCTTTTTTTTCATGAATTCATAATTTGAAATACCAAATTTATCCTCATTCACTATGTTATCAATTAACTTTGACTGTTAGTTGACCAATGGGAGAGATTAATTTGATACTTTTTTGAAAAGTTAAGGTTCATTTCATCCTTTTAGAAAACATAGTTAAAAATTTGATCATTTTTCAAAAGTTAGGGACTAAAATGATTTTTTCCCTTAACTAAGGGCAAAAGGCTTTTAAAAAAGTATATACTCATTACTCTAATTTGTCCAAAGAGAAAATCTTAATAAATAGTATAGAAAAAATATGAAATTTAAAAATAGCAATAAATAACTAAATAAATATTTTTAACATCATAAGTATTTACAAACTATAAATAGTTCACTATTCTAAAAAAAAAAAAAACTATAAATAGTTTGTGAATAAAGAAAATACTTCATAAATAAAGACCACAAACTACGCATGAATTGTGCAAATTATTGCCTTTGTTCGTTAACTAACTTGTGAATACTAGTGGTATTAAAAAGTCACATTTTAGATTTTTGATGCTATTTTTAAACCTCGTTCTTTTTTTTTTTTTTTTTTTTTTGGTGCTAGAACAAAATAGATCATTTTATTTAATTGAGTTTTTTTTTTTAAAATTCTGCTTAGTATACATTTTTAGCAAAAATTTAACATATATAATAGAATTAATGTAAAAGTTGTATACTAATTAATTAATTAATGGTAATATTGACAATACATATATGTATGAAAAAAATCTAACTAAGACCACAAACTTGAATTAGATAAAACACATAATGTGGACTTGTCCTTACAAATACATACCGCCTTAAAAGGTCAGTGACTCTCTCTTTCTTCACACTTCTCTCCCCATACAAACTTTAAAGTAAATTAAAAATAAAGTCTTCGACTGTTGTGTACATTTTCTGGACTCACCAAATAGGCTGGTAAAAGTCTGATAAAAGTCCAACAAGTCAATCCAATGCAAAGCCCAGCCCAATTATCATCTCGCCTTAGCGAGCTCCACAAGCTCAAATCAGCCAGCTCGTTTCACAGCCAGACTACAGATCGTTATACAACTTGCTCTATACATAGCTCGCTATTCAGCGAGGTCCAGCTCGAGGTCGCTCAAGGCAGTGAACAACTCGCACAGTGGTCAGTTAATATCAAATCTTTCAGAATAGCCAGTTGCCCGATTTGATCGTGATTCTCTCATCAGAAACGGAAGTTAATTCAAATTCAAAATCAATCAACGTAATCTCGAGATATATAGGGCAGTTTTCTGATTTTGCTCCAACCGATTAGGAAGTGTATTTATTATGAAATTCTTTATCTATTTTAATTCTTCCAAAATTGTAACAACCTTTCCTCTATAAATAGAGGCTAAAATTATTGTAAAAGGGACGACATAAGCAATAATATACTGTCACGCTGTCGGATTGTTGAGAGACAGTCGTAGACATAGGCACACTTGCTGAACCACGTAAAATCTGTGTGTTGTTTTTGTTCTTGATCATCTGTCTTTTGTTTTCTCCTTGGTTTTCATGTTGTTCTGTATTGATTGCAGGTATTGGGCATTGAATTCTCATCGACCAGAAAATCATGTCAACATTTTGGCGCTAGAAGAAGGGCCCAGACTACAATATGTCCTATTTCAATCTCTCAGTTTTTAACAATGACAAGAACTAAACAAACCGAGTACGTGGGCTCGCAGGCTGATCAAGCAGAGAGCCAGACTAGTCAGCATCAACGCAATGCACAACAGATGGACGATGCACCTATGCATGCAACAGGCCCGTCATATGGTCAGGTAGTAGGTGCTGCAGCAAGCATGCCACCCTTGCCTTCTCGTCAATCTGTTCCAGGCGCTCCAGTTGAGGGGTTGCAAGCGTTGGAGGCTACTGTCAGACAAGCTCGCTGATGTTGTGAACTTATTGATGCAAGCCCAAACGCAGAACGCACCCAGGATCGGAGCTGCTACCCCGATGCATGCGTATTAATAGCATGAAGCAATGCAGATACTCGAAAGGCCAGCAAGGGAGGTGTTGCAACCTGTAGGCTCAGCTCGCTCCTCTAATGCGCGTTCTAGAGTTGAAGGTTGCCCTATTCGTGAAGAAAGAGAAGTTGCACGCCCTACAAACCTGATGAGAAGGGTAAGCTAGGATGGAAGCAGACGGCTAGAAGCTGGTCATGATAGAGCCCGAACTGCATCTTGACATGTGGATGGGGTGGATGAGCGACATGACAGGTTGCATTGGGCTAGCAGCTCGATCAGAGAGAGTCAGAGGTATGAACTAGAGCACCACTCTCCAGGTCGTGACTAAAGGAGGAGGTATGAACCCTGAGACCCACAGGTAAAGGAACTTCTTCAGAGGGTTCAACAGCTTGAAGCACGACCTGGCGCTCCAGGTCAGCGAAAGCACTACGGGGAGATGACTCCGTTTACAAGGGAGATCGAGATGCAATCTCTCCCTCACAGATTTAAGGTCCTTAGCATTCGGTAGTACAATGGGGACTCCGACCCTTATGATCACCTCGACGCTTTTAATGTCCAGATGGATTTGCAGACAGACAATCCCATAATGAAGTGCCACGTCTTCCCATCTATTTTAGGGGACATTCCGCGGACTTGGTTCAAGAACCTTCCAACTACCAGTATAGGCAGTTGGGAGGAGTGCCAACAGAAGTTTGTTGGCCAATATAGGGTGTTGAGAAGGTAGCTCGCACCATCCTGCCACTTGGCCACCATTTTCCAGTGTCAAGGTGAGTCATTGAAAGATTATATCACCAGGTTTAGACGTGAGGTCACAAATGTTGAGCATCCATTAGATGAGAGTATATTGACTGCGATCTTGGTTGGGTTGTGCAAGGATTAAAAACTTTATGAGAGCATTTACAAGTTCCCAGTGAAGGACCTAGGAGAATTTTACGAGCGAGCTGCAAAGGAGATCAGGTGGGAAGAAACCTTCGACCCCAAGAAGTCCAACTAGAAGAACGAAACGGGCAGTTCCAGCTAGACGAAAAAGAGAAATAATGACATGAACGAAGGAGAAGGTAGAAACAGTGGCTCAAATAATCAGATTGCTAAGAAGGCTAGGAGAGAGCCAAGGAACGAGCGACCTCAGCGTCAAAATCGTTACGAGGGTTACAATATTCTGTCATACTCATAAGACAGGACCTTTGCAGCGGAAAGAAACAAGGAAGATTTTGGAAAGCCCTACCATTTGAGAGCCCTTGTTTAGCATAGATACAAGAGTAAGTTTTGTGCATATCATAATGAGGTCGGGTACAACACTTCATATTGTTGGGCGTTGAAAGACGCCATTGAAAAATTAATGAGGAGAGGTCGCTTGAAAGATTACGTGGTGAGACTTATAGACTCGCGACCTTCGCAACAACGACCTCAGCAGTAGCAGCTAGCATAACAACAACTCCAACGAGTTCCCGAGCCAGAATATGAGCTTGCGGTAAGAACTATTTTTACAATTCATGGTGGCCCCCATATTACAGGTGTTTCGAATAAATCGCACGAGAGGTACGTCTGAGACGCAAATCATACTTTTCAGGTCAGTGGGTCGGAGAGACCTATAAAGAAGGCGAGGACAACCTCGGACGAAATTGTTTTCACTGATAAAGATGCTAGAGGTGTGATCTGACCTCATAATGATGCGCTGGTCATCTGAGCTAAAATCAACAACATGGAAGTGTGATGCATCATGATTGATACTGGGAGCTCGGTGAATGTAATGTATAAAAGCTGTTTTGATCAAATGGGGATGGGAGCAGAGCAACTGAAACCGTCCCCAAAGCCTTTGTATGGTTTCATTGGAGATGTTGTTGTACCAGTTGGCTAGATTAAGCTGCCACTTACGCTCGAGGAGGTAGGTCGTTAGGCAACTGTGTTGGCAGACTTTTTGATTATTGATTGCCTATCAGCATACAATGTGGTAATGGGGAGACATTCGTTGAACGACCTAAATGCAGTAACTTCAACCAGGACCCTTATAGTTAAGTTTCCAACTCCCAACGGTGTCGGGTGTGTTCGAGGAGAGCAACAGTTAGCCAGGCGTTGCTATGAGGATGCTGTGAAGATGAGTGTAAGAGGAAAGAAAGTGAACGTGGTTTCAGGGGGCAAACCACGAGTTGTAACTGAAAAAGGGGTTAGCCATGATCTTGACCCTCGTGAAGTGGATGCAGAGCAAGCTATTAGGCTAGTTGAGGAGCTGGAAGACATTCAGGTCAGCGAGGTGGATCTTGAAAGATGCTTGAAACTGGAAAGAGGTTTAGATCCAGAACTAAGAGCCCAGCTCGCTGACTTCCTAAAGACGAACTTGGATGTGTTTGCATGGAATCACGAAGACATGGTGGGGATAGATCCCAAGGTGATGTCACACAGATTGAATATTAATCCTCACCACAAGCCAGTTCGTCAGAAGAGAAGGATAATGACGGGGGAGCGTTACCTGGCATTGAAGGAAGAGGTAGATAAGTTGTTGGCCAACAAGTTCATCCGAGAAGCTTACTACCCGACTTGGGTCGCCAACCCCGTGCCAGTAAAGAAGAAAAACGGGAAGTGGAGAACTTGCATTGACTTCATTGATTTAAATAAGGCGTGCCCAAAAGATAGCTTCCCTTAGCCAAGGATAGACCAGCTCGTGGATGCTACAGTTGGCCACGAACTCCTAAGCTTCATGGATGCATACTCGGGTTATAATCAGATCCCAATGAATCTCAAGGACGAAGAGCACACCTCGTTTGTAACAGATCGGGGCCTATATTGCTACAAGGTGATGCCCTTCGGGCTGAAGAATGCAGAAGCGACCTATCAACGCTTGGTAAACATGATGATTGAAGAGCAGATTGGAAAGACTATAGAGGTCTATATTGATGATATGCTAGTAAAGTCCAAGCAGATGGGTGATCATGTGCGCGACCTGGAGGTGATGTTTCAGATTCTGAGGAGCTACCAAATGAAGTTGAATCCACACAAGTGCACATTCGGGGTAGCCTCTGAGAAGTTTCTGGGTTTCATGGTGAACAATAGAGGTATTGAAGCCAATCTAGAGAAGATCAAAGCACTGATCAACATAAGGTCGCCAACCAGGGTAAAGGATGTGCAGAGCCTTAATGGCCAGGTCGTAGCACTAAGCAGGTTTATCTCTATGGCTGCAGATAAATACATCCCATTTTTTGATATTTTGAAGAAGGCAAAGAGCTTTGAGTGGACTGAACAGTACGAGTTAGCTTTCCAACAGCTAAAGGAATATATGGGGCGAGCTTCACTCCTCTCCAAGCCCAGAGAAGGAGAAAAGCTCATTTTGTACTTGGGGGTATCTCAGCAAGCTTTAAGTGCTGCTTTAATAAGAGAAGATGAGAAGACGTAGCTTCCAGTGTATTATATAAGTAAAAGATTGCAGGATGCTGAAACCAGGTACTCGCAGATGGAGAAGCTCGCTTATTGCCTGGTGGTTGCATCGAGGAAGCTGCGACCTTATTTTCAAGCTCATACAATTGAAGTCCTCACCTAGTATCCGTTGAAGCAAGTTCTACGGAAAGCAGACACCTCAGGTTGCTTGTTAAAATGGCAGTTGAGCTTGCACAGTTTGACATTCAGTACAAGCCGAGGACGGCCATCAAGGCTCAAGCTCTGGCAGATTTTATTATAGAATTTACAGGACCTGCAAATGATGAAGCTGAATCTTCTGAAGGTCTGATCTGGGAGCTTTATGTTGATGAATCATCTAGCGAACAGAAAGCTGGAGCTGGAATTCTATTGATTAGTCATGAAGGCCATAAAATCCTTTGTGTATTGAGGTTTGGTTTCCAGACTACAAATAATGAAGCTGAATATGAAGCACTGCTCGTAGGTTTGCGCTTGGCTAAAGAGATGCGGGCTGAGTGATTGAGGGTCTTCAGCGACTCACAACTCGTGGTTTGCCACATTCTGGGGGAGTATCAGGCCAGAGGACAGAAAATGGCTATATACCTCAAAAAACTTCATGAAATGCTAAATGTTTTCCAAAAATACGAGGTGAAGCAGGTCCCACGAGCTCAGAACTTGCATGCAGATGCACTAGCTCGCCTGGCGACTACTCGAGATACAGATTTCCTTGGGGTGATCCTAGTAGAGTTCATGCCCGCTCCAAGTACTGAAGAGAAGAGTTCAATGATGGCCATAACGATGCAGCCTAACTCTTGGATGGGACCAATTTTGAATTATCTGCAGGATGGGAAGCTGCCAAGTGAGAAGTTGGAAGCACGGCGCTTGTGAGCTAGAGCAGCTAGATATAGAATCTACAATGATATGTTATACAAAAAAGGGTTTTCAACTCCACTTTTGAGATGCATTGATGGCCACAACTGTGAGATCGTGATGAGAGAAATACATGAAGGTCATTGTGGTAATCACGCTGGGGGGCTTTCTCTAGCTCACAAGGCACTTTGACAGGGTTTCTACTGGCCTACGATGAAACAGGATGCTATTGATTTGGTGAAGAAGTGTGATAAGTGCTAGAGGTTCACCCAGGTTCTACGAGCTCCACCAGCCTATCTCTAATAAATGGTGAGCCCGTGACCTTTTGCAATTTGGGGAATGGACCTGATCAGACCTCTACCAACAGCTCGTGGAAGATGCAAGCACGCCGTGATCGCAGTTAATTATTTCACCAAGTGGGCAGAAGATAAGGAACTAGCAAAAATTTCCACGACGAAGATTGAAAAGTTTGTGTGAAATAATATTATTTATAGGTTTGGGGTCCTTTAGCAGATTGTGACAGATAACAGAATCCAGTTCAGCAGCAACCAGTTTCTTTGGTTCTGCAACGACTTGAAAATTGTAAAGAGCTTCTCAGCAGTGGACCATCCACAAGCCAATGGCCAAGTTGAAGCTGTGAATAAGATCATAAAGCAGACCTTGAAGATGAAGCTGAAAACGAAGAAGGGAGCGTGGATAGACGAGCTTCAAAAAGTGTTATGGGCTTACAAGACCACAGTTTGCAACACCACAGGCGAGACGCCCTTCTCAATGGTGTACGGATCCGAGACCATGATCCCAGCAGAACTAGAAGTTACCTCACAACGAAGAGTGACCTTCAATTCAAAAGACAATAACCAATTGCTAGAATCAAATCTTGATCTGCTTGAAGAAACAAGGGAAGCAGCATGGTTGAGAGTGGCAGTCTATCAGCAGAGGGTTGTGAGGTACTACAACTAGAAAGCTCGAGTTCGCAATTTCAATGCGAGAGATCTCGTACTGCGTCTCATTCTACTTGGAGCTCGCAAAGCCAACGATGGATCCTTAGACCCAAATTGGGAAGCCCCCTAAATCGTCAAAGCAAACTTGGGAAATGAAGCTTATCGTTTAACCAATATGAATGGGGCTGAGGTTCCTCGAGCTTGGAATGTCGAGCATCTTCGACCATATTATCGATAACTCTTTTCTTACATTTATTCAATTTGTAATTCGATCTTATTATGATTAATGAAAGCTCTAATTTCCTTATATTATATGTTACTTTTAATGGTTTATGAGTTCAAATTTCACAACAAGCTAGCGGGCTCCATTTTGATTAGCTTGTTGCCACGCTAAAAATAAAATAAGAGCTTAAAAAGTAGGCGAGGTTACGTATCCCTGCATAGCTCACTAAGATAAAATGAGCCTAAAAAGCAGGCGAGGTTACGTACCCCTGCATAGCTCGCTAAAAATGAAATGAGTCTAAAAATTAGGCGAGGTTACGTACCCCTACATAGCTCGCTAAAATAAAATAAGAGCCTAAAAAGTAGGTGAGGTTACTTACCCCTGCATAACTCGCTAAAAATGAAATGAGTCTAAAAAGCAGATGAGGTTACATACCCCTACATAGCTTACTAAGATAAAATGAGCCTAAAAAGCAGGCGAGGTTATGTACCCCTGTATAGCTCGCTAAAAATGAAATGAGCCTAAAAAGCAGGTGATGTTACGTACTCCTGCATAGCTCACTAAAATAAAATGAGCCTAAAAAGCAAACAAGGTTACGCACCCCTGCATAGCTCGCTAAAATAAAATAAGAGCCTAAAAAACAGGCGAGGTTACGTATCCCTACATAGCTCGCTAAAAATGAAATGAGCCTAAAAAGTAGGCGAGGTTACATACCCTTACATAGCTCACTAAAACGAAAAGAGCCTAAAAAGCAGGTGAGATTACGAACCCCTGCATAGTTCGTCCACAATTTAATATGGCAAATAACGTTTCGACCTGTTGCCTATATCAGAAGATTATATTAACTGGTGAATTAAGTTATTGCTTAAGTTATTATATCTGATTTCGGGCAAGTTTATATTATGATAATTAGCTCGCATAAAGCTTTATGACATAAAATGAAGATTGTAAAATGTGTTACAACAAACACAATAACTCAAGCACATTCAACAGGGAAGATATGATGAAAGAAATTTTATTAAGTTCAAAAATTCTTTACAAATTGAAGACTAAAAGTATACAAGTGTAAAGAAAAAGGGAAAAGATAAGCTACTAGTCTCGAGCTGGAGAATTTGGTCCTAAGAGGGAATCTTCACTAGAAGACGTGCTAGAAGATTCAGAGTCACCAGCGGGCTCAGCCTAAGCGGTTATGCTAGGAATCTCCATTGCCAAAGGGATCGCATTGATTACAACTTGAGACGAGGTAGTCTTTGCCTTGAACCTCTCCACAGCTCGGAGTCCCTCATCGCCAAAAATAGAAAAATCCATTCAGGATGGGACATCCATAGCGTGTAGAGGAAATTAATGTCTGTTCTTTCCTCAGTCTCATCTTTGGCTTTAACAACCTACGCCTTTACTTCCTGAATAGATCTCTCTCTGAAAACCATGAGCTCTTTGAAAGTGTCGTGCACATGTCGCTTTGCAATCTCCTCTTGCTGCTCGGCTGTCTCAGCTCGTTTCTCGACCGCCTCAGCCCACTGCACTACATCCTCTACTTGTTGCTCGGCTGCCTCAGCTAGCTTCTCGGCAACCTCAGTTCGTTGTAGCACATTCTCTATTTGTCGTTCAGCAGCCCCAGCTCGCTGCACTGCAGCCCCCACTTGTTGCCTGAGCACCTCAGCTCGGTGTTCAGCCTCTTCAGTTCACTAAGCGGCAGCTTCCACTCTTTCAGCCCACTGCACTGCAGCCTCAACTTGTTTCCCAAGCACCTCAACTTATTTCTCTGCAATCCCAGCTCGGTGTTCGGCCTCCTTAGTCCGCTGTGTTGTAGTCTCCACTTGCTCAGCCTGTTTTTTGGCCAGTTCGGCCTGTTACTCAGACTGCCTCAGCTCGTCCTTCACCTTGTTCAATTCATCCTTTGTCTTGTCACGTTCATCTTCACAATTACGTAGCAAGGCAGTGAGGTGTGACCTAGTGATTTCGTAATCACCTTCTACCCATGCCAGAGCCTCCTCGGCTGTCAGTTTAGCTATGTTCATTGTAGCCAGCATCGCCTCATGGCCCTCCACGAACTTTCTCCAGTCTTGGGCTCTCTCGATCAAAGACGTTAACTCCTCCTCAGCTTTCTCCAGCTCGCTCTCCAGCTTTATTATCTGATCTTCAACAAATTTGGTCACTCTCATTCGCTTGATCGCTCCAAGAGTAGACTGAGATCCTACAAGTTAGCATTTGAGAAAACAAAGAAATCAAGAGTTTAAAAGAATAGAAGTTACCAACATTGAGTGCCAAGCTATGTATTCATTTAAGTCCACCCCTTTAAGAGACTTGTTTTCCAACGCCATCGGATGAGTCAGCATAGTTTCTGGTCAATTGTCTAGAAAGGAACTTAGATATCTTCCCTCAGGTCCATCTTCGAGGTCTGGCATGGTTAGCGATTGAGTTTCCTCAGCCTCTACGACCTCAGGCTCTGTACCCCTATAAACATGACGTCGCGTGATAGAAGTGCGTTTAGCCCAATTCTTTTTTCCACCTCTACTAGTACCAGCTTGGGTCTCCTAGGGTGGGACCTCAGATGGAGCATCCCTTGCCTCGGGGTTACGAGCTGGGAGCTGAAATCTGGGGAAGATCTGCTATTGTTTCTGAAGGTTGTACCTCGCTAGGAGTAGCGACCGAGGGAGATTTTACCTTAGCAGGTCGCTTTGAACGCTTCGAAGGAGCAGCTGGAGAGGCTGGGGCTTCAGCAGGCTGCTTTGAAGGAGCGGATGAGGAGGCTGGGGCTTTAGCAGTTCGCTCTGGAGAGAACTTCAGAAGAGTAAGTTTCTCCTTTTAGCTGGAGCTCGCTTAGAGGAAGAAGCAGGAGCTAGAGGAACAGCTGTTCGAGATGCACCTACTAGTGAGATACGAGATGGAGCCAAAGCTGCTTCAGCAGGTACTGAAACTGTTGGAATAAGGGTTGAATCTACTGGAGCAGGCGAAGATGGAGCCTCTGGAATAGTTGTGTGACCTGGAGAGAGGGATGAATCTATTTGTACAACTGGAGTTGTCCGAGTTGGAGCAGGAGTTGGAGCTGTTATTTCTGCCCGAGCTGGAGCAGGAGTTTGAGCTATTGTTTCTGCCCGCGAGGTAGAGGTAGGAGCTAGAGCTGATTGAGGAGCAGATGCATCCTCTTCCTCAACAAGAACTTCAAGAACAGAAGGGAGATCGAACTCTCCGATTTTCCCTATATCCTTGTCGTTATTAATTAATGGAGAATCTTCAGAAGGAGCGAGACAATAAGCCTGAAGAAGAGTAGTGTTAAGCGTATTACTGAAACCCGCTGCACCCGAGCTTGCGAATACCTTGAGAGCCATTTTTTCCTTGTTGTTGAGAGGGGACTTGTCCATTTTCAGTTCTGCAAAACAAAGTTGTAAAAAAAATAAATTTAGCTCGCAAAAAATTCCCCTCTATATGTCTGGGCTCAGAGAACAAAGCTGTAGTTGTCGAGATCTACGAGAGAAGGACACAAGACGACAAACCAGTTCGTCTTGTATACCCCTACGTTGGATTTGCCCTTCTCACTTTCTTAGGGCAAAAGGCTCTTGTACTCCGACTGATGAGCTGCGAGATAATAAATGTCATCTCGCTTTCCATTCTTTGAAGTGCTTCCAACCTTGATGTTGTAGAGGAGTTGGATAATTTTTGGAGTTGGGGGAGGAAGATTGGTCTAAGGAAAACCAAGGTTAACAAGGTCAGCTGCAAGTACGAGTTCGGTGTCAACTGGAATGGCGCGAGCTTGACCGTGTTCAGGAACTTGATTAGATAAGGAGGAATTGGGAACATTAACCCGTGTTCCAAATGCTGGGTACTGACAGCGACGTACGCCTATGGAGGATAACATGCACAGTTTTCTGGAGCCGATGCCATCATACGGCAGTTCTCGGGGATATAGAATTGAAGAGCAAATCACTCTAACTCGAAAGCATCTACTGAAGATTTATAGTGAGCGAACACTTTGCGAGTTTCCCTCTCCTCTTGAGCTCGCCGCTCTACTGCGAGTTGACGAGCTGCTTCAGAGACAACCTGAGCTTCAGCTCGCTCTCCACCTTGAGTTATTTCACTAACGTTGTGAGCTCCACTTGAAGACATCTACACAAAGGAAGTATGTTTAGGTCGCAACGAATAGATTATTAAAATGTCAAAAATTTCTAAAGTTTCCTATTTTACAGATCGCGCATACATTAGGGGGCGGCCTATGAAAAAACAACCTACGAGCTAGAAGCCTACAAGTACCTAATTCAAAAGTTCGCATGCATAACATGCCACAAAAAATAATTAGGTCGCAAGCAAATAAGCTACAAGATCAAACCAACAAGAAACAAAGAATCGTGTACGATAAGAAACTCAGAATTACAGAAACTTGGCATTAAGAATACGAAGTATTCATCTCATTTCAGAGGTAAAATGCAAATTCAGCACAACTCAAATTCAACAAAAGCAAACTAGAAATTGCAACTTGAAGTTAAATTGAGAATCTTACTATGAATCTCTGATGAAATGGTGAAAAACGGCGACTGGAAGTGTAAGTTTTTGCAGAGAACCAGTGAAATGCACAACAACAAAGAGTTTGGTGGGTGGAGAAAATGGCAAGTGAAAAAGAAAGCGAAGGGGCTCCACCAGTTTATATAACTGGCGGAGCTCGAGCCCCAACCGTCCGATCTGAGTGCCGCATAACCGCCCTGGATCCAATAGTGTAGCACGAGTAATGGCCTTGTAATCATGCAGTCGTCAATTGAAAGACGTGCGCATTAAATATGCCTGGCCCGAAACGTGCCAGTACCGGTTCAGTTACCTTTTGCATGACCGCCACGTGTCAGAGCTGATAAGAATGAATTTGAAAAGACGCGAAATGACAAATTCAAGTTAGCTTTTACTAGCGAGCTCGAGCTCTCAATTTGCAGAACGAACTGAGAGTTGAGGGGCTGATGTTATATACATTTTCTAGACTCACTAAATGGGCTGGTAAAAGCTTGATAAAAGCCCAACAAATTAGCCTAATGCAAAAGCCTAATTATCATCTCGCCTTAGCGAGCTCCACAAGCTCAAATCAGCCAGCTCATTTCACAGTTATACTACAGATCGTTATGCAACTCGCTCTATGCATAGCTCGCTACTCAGCGAAGTCCAGTTTGAGGTCGCTCAAGGCAGCGAACAGCTTGCACAGTGGTCAGTTAATACCAAATTTTTCAGAATAGACAGTTGCCCAATTTGATCGTGATTCTCTCACCAGAAACGAAAGTTAATTCAAATTCAAATTCAGTCAACGTAATCTCGAGATATACGAGGCAATTCCCTAATTCTGCTCCAACCGATTAGGAAATGTATTTATTATGAAATTCTTTACCTATTTTAATTCTTCCAAAACTGTAACAATCTCTCCTCTACAAATAGAGGCTAAAATCATTGTAAAAGAGACGACATAAGCAATAATATACTGCCACTCTACCGGATTGTTGAGAGATAGTCGTAGACATAGGTGCACTCGCTGAACCACGTAAAATCTGTGTGTTGTTTTTATTCTTGACCATCTGTCTTTTGTTTTCTCCTTGGTTTTCGTGTTGTTCTGTATTGATTGCAGATATTGGATATTGAATTCTCGTCGACTAGAGAATCATGTCGACACTGACTAACGGCCAAGTGAAAAAAATCTCAGTACTTGTATATATTATATAGTGAAACGGTGATGGATTATAGTCTTATAAATTATAATGATAGAGATAACAGTTAAATAATCAATCATCTTTCGTGTTTTTTGTTAACTGTTTTAAAACTTGATATTATTGAATAAGAGTGAAGTGTCAAATATGATAATATTGTCCAATTCTAGTGATACGTCGCTCATATTTATATAGATTGTTGATTGTAAGATAGTTGTCGCCTCTCTCAAGCCTCAAATCCTCAAATATTGACAGTAATTGTTTAAAAAGCAAATACTTAATGAAAAATATTTAATTCCCCTTAGTAAATACATTTAGCACAAAATTTTATCAGGAAGCAATTAAGATTCGAAATTAAAAAGATTTAAAAAAAAAAGGGAAAAGAACATTGTACCAATCATTCAAACAAAAAATTGTGCCATTAATTTTCCTTTTTGGGGATCAACTTTGCTTTTCACTATTTTTTTTTTAAGGATATTACTGATGGAACAATTCAAACTTAAGACATTGTCAAACGAATATACACTATCTGACACCAAGTTAATTATATTGAGGGAATTACTGAAAAGCCTCTGGACATATGGCTTATTACAATTGAAAATCATATTTGTCTTTTATTACACTGACCTCCCCTGCACCAACTGTTTGACTATGATTGACTGTAAAGGTTAACTGTAGTAAGGGTACTTTGGTCATTTTCTTTTATTTTTATTTTTCTTGTATTCCAAAAAGAAAAAAAAATCAAAGATGGCATGGAGACCTAGATTGGATCTCCACCGTCTATCTTTCTAAGATGGACAGTGGAGATCCAATCAGGGTCTCCACTGCCATCTTCAACCTCTGTTCACTATGATGTTTGATCAGGAGAAGTTAAACAAGATCATCATCTGACAAACAGGAACACAGATGTTGATTCTCATCTCCTTCCAACACAAACCAAAACCCCCCAAATCAAAACTAAATCAACCCATGATCATCATTAATCAATCATCAAACATCAACCTAGGATCATCATCCCAGAAATACAAACAGAAATGCAACATCACCCCATACCATTGCGAAAAAAGGGGGCTTGCCCATCAGCTTACTTTGCCAAGAAACATTCAACACAGAATCCAAAAATGCACAAACACGAACACCAAATAGAAAACCAAACACAACTTAGTGGATTCACTCATTTCTTCATCAGCGAAAGAGGCCTGGGTATAAAAAAAATGAAAAAAAATTAAAAAAGGAAAAGGGTTCGAACCCAGATTAATACATTTGGGTTCGAACCCAGATGAGGATAGAGGGAAGGGAGATCGAAAGGATTGGGGATGGACGCAGATGCAGACGTGATGATGATCGACGACGGGCGACGGGAACTAGACCTACAGAGGAGACCCATATCGACATCTGGGTTTCCAGATCGAAACCCAGATCGACGTCTGGGTTTCGATCTGGAAATCCAGATGCTCGATACCTAGACGTCCATCTGGGCATCAAATCTCTCCAGACTGGTGAAGAAGATGAAGGAGAAGAAGGAGAGAGAGAGAGAGAGAGAGAGAGAAGAGAGACAGATGGAGGGAGGAGAGGGACGAGAGGGAAAAGAGAGATAGGCTCTCTTTTTTAAGTTTTTTTTTTTTAATTTTTTTAATAATTATTGAGGGGCATTATGGTCTTTTAATCTAGTTTGACTGTCAAACATCTACTCTAACAGTCAACCATGGTCAAATCGTTAGTGTAGGGGAGGTCGTTGTAATAAAAGGTAAATGTTGTTTCCGTTTGTCATTAAACAAATTTCCAGAGGTTTGTGAGTAATTTGCTCTAATTATATTTGATAATTACCTTTCATCTGTACATGTTAAAACACTCCAACACAACAAAAAATAAATGTGCAATTAAGTTTACTAATTAGACTACTAAGCTTTAATAATTTATTTCAGAAACAATTGTTAATCCATTGTTTTCTTGTGTCAAAAGCAGTTTGGTCAATTCCTAAGTCTTAACCCTTAAACGCATTCTAATCTAAGGTTTGAGTCGTTTAACAACATACAAGAAATTATGATATAATTTGGGGTGGCAGCTCTTACCGCATATCTCTTGATCGGCATGATTTAATAAAGTATGTATTTAAAGATCAAATATGTATATACATCTTTGTTAACATTTGCAAGTTTTAACTAGGGATGGCAAAATGGGTTGATGTGTCGGGTTGAACCGAATTCGATCCGATTCGTTTATGAATTTGACCAACACGACACGAATTCGTTTAATAAACGGGTTAACATTTTTGAATTCGACATGAATTCGTTTATAAACGGGTAACACGACACGACACGATTAATTCGTTTATTAATTGGATCATAAAGGATCCAAACCTATTAACTCGCCAACCCATTAATTCGTTTAACTCGTTAATCCATTTAACCCGTTTAACTTGTTTAATTCGTTTAACCCGTTTAATTGGTTTAACCCGTTTAATTCGTTTAATTCGTTTAAAAATCAACACATTAAATCCACTATATAATTTCATATCATCCACATTTAAAAACCAAACAAAATAAAATTATGCTCAAACTTAATACAAACCCATAGAAATTAAAATTACATCAAAAAACATTCTCCAACATAAAACTTTGCAACTTAAATTATTCTCTCTTTGATTCCAAAGGAACCTCCAAGCTATACAAAAATCACAAAAAGACAACATTAGATATCTAAATTTACAGTGTTAAAGTTCAAAAATATAATCAAAAGAATTATCACAAAAGGTCACCATTTTTTGTGCATAAATCCATACAACAAGAATCTTAAGAGATCGTAAAAAGACCAAGCATAACCTAAGGCACAACCAGCTGCTGATAAAGTCAAAATTCAACACAAAACCTTCATTTTCAAACTATTAATAAAATGATGAATCACTGGTCCATTATTGCTAACAAATAAAATATACATATCATATATATTATTTCAGAATTCATTTCAGTTGACTTGTTTTTTCTTTTTGTCACAAACCACCTTCTAATCGAAAAAGTTAACTAGTCACCAAAAGTGAAAATCCACCACCATATGCTTTTAAAATTGATGTTATTTTCTTAAAACAATATAAATCCTTTTCTAATCAATATGATAAAAAGAACATAAAATATATTCTGAATTTATAATTAAAATTGTTGAGAACAATAAAAATGAATAAAACTATTTGAATCCATTATTTTCACCCTATATTCAAAACGTTATTGCAAATCTCACAATCACAGATAGTGCAAAACACATAAAACTACAATAACCAAACCTAAAATCACAACAACACATCTCAAAAAATAAATACTCACCTGTGAACTTTATCAAAATACCTATAAACATAACAAAAAAAAGCAACAAACAACAAAGAGAAAAACAAAGAATCAGATCCCATAGAAAAAAAATTAAAATAATTTTAAGGAGTAGAAGATACTTATGTGATGCAAGTTAACTTCAATATCCAGTGAACCAAGTTAATTATTTACGACAAGGAGTATTGATTCAGAAAAAACATCAGCAACTTCTAAGAGCTCACAATTTAAATCTCATTTAGTTCAAAAACAAGCTATTGCTCAATTTCTTAACAACCTGATGTTAGAGCCACATAAACTATGAACTGGTAACAATGAAGCAGAAATATTACCTATTGACCTACTTGACGACAACACCAAAGGAGTACTGATTCAGAAAAAACATCAGCAACTTCTAAGAGCTCACAATTTAAATCTCATTTAGTTCAAAAACAAGCTATTGCTCAATTTCTTAACAACCTGATGTTAGAGCCACATAAACTATGAACTGGTAACAATGAAGCAGAAATATTACCTATTGACCTACTTGACGGAAACACCAGAGGTATAAGCAGTTAGAAATACAAGTTATGATAACTTTTGTAGGGCTATACTTCTCACATCGTCTAGAGTCATAGCATAGATAAAGGTTCCCTTCAGCTCATATTTTCCTGCAACACAAACAATCCATTGGAGATACATTAATGTTGTTCCTAGTCATGAGTCACATTGAATGCATGTTAAACTTCTGGCAATTTTAAATTCATTATGATAAAATGTGCATCAGTAAATTGATGACGCTATGTGAATGGATAGATCTAAGGGCTAACAGATTTAGCCTCCATTAGACTGTGTGGATGCACCCACCAGTACTTCCTTCATGTTCAGTAAAGAATGACAAATATGAAAAGCTGATATAAATACAAAAACTTAGATGATCAAACCTTCATAGTTGAAAATAGATGTGTAACGCCTGTTTGTGACCAATCCATCCCAACCAAAGGCATGAACTGGCCTAGAACATCCGATCTGTAATAATGTGAAGCAAAGGGAAACATAATCATTTAAGAGAAACCACATCCTTCAGCAAAGCAACTACTAAAGAAAGAGAAAAACAAAGACCAAGTCTGAAAAGGAAATGTATACCTGTTGATGATGAGACCAAGCTCTGGCTTTTTTCACCGCCTACTCTATTTTCAAAAAACAAAACACAACTTTGAATCTCAATATCTGTTATACCCATTTTCCGGATCGGCCCAACTGGCCCAACTCAGGCCTTATTTATTTAAACAGAAGCAAGGGCCCAGGAGGCCTAAGGCTGGAACCAGTAACTGCCAGCCTAGCTCATGAGGTCGCCCAGGTCGCTAGTCAGCAACAGTTCCCAGGATGCCCTCTGCTCGTATCTTCAGCTCGGGAGCCCGCGAGGTCGCGAAGTCGTGAGCTCGCGTGGACCCCCAGATCGCCCTACCCCTCCTTTTGGCCACGTCAGCTCCCCTCAAGTGTGTATCACCTGGCCAACCAGAAGGCTTAATCCAGGGGGTACCGTGTATAGCAAGTTGTCAGAATTACCAACCTTCATGATTTCCCGCCGGAAACCGCTTACACAATTACCCAGAAGCATTTAATGAAGCAAAGACCTCTCCAGATGTATTAAATGCTTATCTGCGCAGGAAGGAAACCATCATCACCTTTACAATTAATGAAGCATGACAATGTCAGGATTAGTTAAAAACTAGCCGTTACCTGTAACGTGTGGAACTTTCTTTGTATTTTTATATTGTCATCCCCCTCCTCCTCTATAAAGGTGGGGGACATTTTTACTGTACAAAAAAGGAGTTGAACACCTTTTTTAGAAAACTATCACTCTGCCAGAATTATCCTAGGGTGGCCGTGGACGTAGGTGCAGTCACCGAACCACGTAAAAATCCTTGTGTTCTTTCTTTCTCTCTCTCTCTCTCTCTCTCTCTCTCTCTCTTCCTCTTTAACCTCTTGCTAGTCACCTTATTAAATTCGACCAACCACCAAGACCGACATTCCTTCACCTGAATTAATCACCACCAACCTTGAACTTTATTAATTACCTAGTTATTACCCTTTCACCATCACGACCAGAACCTTTAATTACCAAGTCCGCCGTCTGGGCCCCAGAATCTCTGGTTGACCGTTTCCGAACGTCAACATCTTTTGGCGCTAGAAGGAGGGCCCAACATCGACCTGGTAATCTCCACTTAGTCGTTATTTCACATTCACTTGCACTTGTATACCATGGCTAGGATTAAGGCAACAATGAGTGTCGGAGTGGCAGAAGAGCGACGTGAAATTCAAGAAGAACAGAGCGCCTCGCCTTCAGGAGACGAGGTCGCTCAGGAATGGCAGCAGCGTCAGCGAGCTCTAGAAGATACAGTGAGGGAGTTGACGACGACGGTTAGGGCGTTGGTAGAAGTCCAAGCCCGCGCAGTGCAGAGACAGGTGGAAGTCGCACCTCCAAGCAGAGCTCGCCGTCGACCTTCAGAAGAAATCCCAACTCCAGAAGGGGTGGCCGCCAGGGAAAGGTCGCTGACCGAAGGATCAGCCCGCTCCTCGAACTTGCACCCAAGGAGAGCCAGGGAGCGGAACCAAGAGCGGGAGATCCCACCTCGCCAGAACGAGATAAGGGCAAGGGCGAGCATCGAGGGCGCCAGGCGCGAAGAGGGTAGTCGTGGGCCAGAACGAGTCCGCGGATACCGTGCAGGTTATGAGCCCGAGCAGCAGAGGGCTCCTAGACGTGTAGAAGCTTTTGGCGAAGAGAGCAGATCGCAGAACCATCACTTCGGGGAGCAGGAAAGCACCAGTAGGTGGAACCCCAGTCGGCAATCTCTGACCCAGGATCCAGTGGTGGAGGAGTTGTTACAGAGGGTCCAGCAATTAGAAGCTCGACCTGGAGGCTGGACCGGGGAAGAGCGAGAGAATCGCAGGGCACCACTTACCCGGGAGATAGAGACTGTACCCTTACCAGCAAAGTTTAAACTCCCTAACATCCCTCTGTATGGCGGCAGGACAGATCCTTACGACCATCTAGACGCTTTCAACGTACAGATGGACCTTCAGATAGACGACCCGCTGGTAAAGTGCCGAGTATTCCCAGCTACTCTAGGGGATGCCCCGCGAGCTTGGTTCAAAGGCCTCCCAGCCCGCAGCATCGGAAGCTGGAGAGAATGTCAGAAAAGGTTCCTGGATCAATATAAGGCCTTGAGGAAACAACTCGCGCCAGCCTGCCACCTCGCTACCATTTTCCAGAGACAAAATGAATCCCTGAAGGAATATATCACTCGATTCAGAGAGGAGGTGAGTAATGTGGAAACGCCCTTTGACGAGAGTATCTTAACAGCTATTTCTGCAGGACTCAGGAAAGACGGGAAGCTATACGAAAGCATATACAAATCCCCTGTGAAAGATCTGGGGAGTTCTACGAAAGGGCTGCCAAAGAAATCAGATGGGAAGAAGCCTTCGGGGCCAAGAAACCTAGTGGTCAGCGGGGTGAAGCGAGCGGTTCCCACCGCGAAAAGAGGAAAAACTATGGCAGTGACAAGCCTGAAGAACCGAGGCACCAGAATGCCCATGTTGTGGCAAAGCGAGCTAGACCGGGGCCGAGGGCGGAGCGACCTCGGCGTCCGAACCGATATGAAAGTTATAGTGTGTTGTCCGACAGGCAAGACAGGATCTTCGCCGCAGAGAGGAACAAGGAGAATTTCGGGAAGCCACCCCCGACTGGGCCCTCTAACCGACGTCGGGACCCAAGGAAATACTGCGCCTACCATAATGAGAATGGGCACAATACCTCAGACTGTTGGCAGTTGAAAGATGTAATTGAAGAACTTATAAGGCGAGGCCGCCTGGGAGAGTATGTAGTACAGCCCGCTGGCAGGCGACCTCAGCACCAATGACCTCAGAGTCAAAACCTACAGCCAGAACAACAGCAGCCTCAGCGAGCTCAGAAGCGCGAGCGCGAGCCCACTATAAGAACGATCTTTACTATTTATGGTGGACCTCATGTGGCAGGTACATCAAACAAGTCGCACCAGAGGTACGTGCGGGAAGCCAACCATACCCTGTTGGCAGAATATGAAGGAGTCGAAGGACCCACCAAAAGGACGAAAAAGTCCTTAGACAGTATTGTATTCACCGAGGAGGACGAGAGGGGAGTGCGCTGGCCCCACAACGATGCGATTGTAATTAGAGCCCGGATCAGTAATGTCGAAGTACGAAGGATAATGATATATACTGGCAGCTCAGTCAACGTCATGTATAAGGACTGTTATGACCAGATGGGGTTAGGGGCTGAGCAATTAATACCCTCACCAGATCCCCTCTACGAATTCACGGGAGATGCAGTGATACCGATGGGCCAGGTCAAATTACCTCTTACCCTCGGTGAACCAGGCCGGCAAGCCACTGTTCTTACAGACTTCCTGATCATCAATAATCCCTCGGCATACAACGTGGTCTTGGGGCGACCTTCGATGAACGAGCTAGACATGGTCACCTCTACCAGATCACTGACAGTCAAGTTCCCGACCCCTAACGGAGTAGGCTGTATCAAGGGAGAACAGCAGTTGGCCAGGCGATGCTATGAGGATGCAGTAAAGATGGGAGTCCAGGGAAAGAAAGTAAACGTGGTCTCGGGTGGCCAACCACGAGTTATCTTTGAAGCCGGGGTGAGCGACGACCTCGACCCTAGCAAGGTGGATGCGAGCAGGTCCACCGGACCTATTGAAGAGCTGGAAGATGTGCGGGTCAGCGAAGTAGATCCGGAGAGACATGTGAAGGTAGGAAGAGATCTGCTACCAGAAGTGAAGACTGAGCTCGTAGAATTCCTAAAAATGAACCTTGATGTCTTCGCCTGGAACCATGAAGACATGGTGGGGATAGATCCTGATATTATATGCCACAGACTGAACATAGATCCCCAACACAGGCCAGTCCGTCAGAAGAGGAGGCCGATGACCCCAGAACGTTATGCAGCTCTGAAGGAGGAGGTCGAGAAGCTACTAACTAATGGAAGCCCGTTATCCTGTTTGGGTCGCAAATCCGGTCCTCGTGAAGAAGAAGAATGGAAAGTGGAGGACTTGCATTGACTTCACCGACCTGAACAAGGCTTGCCCGAAAGACAGCTTCCCATTACCAAGGATAGATCAACTGGTAGATGCGACAGCCGGGCACCAACTCTTGAGTTTCATGGATGCCTACTCAGGATACAACCAAATCCCTATGAGCCCGCAGGACGAGGAACACACCTCTTTTGTCACTGATAGGGGGTTATATTGTTACAGGGTGATGCCCTTTGGTCTGAAGAACGCGGGAGCCACCTACCAGCGACTGGTCAACGCCATGTTCCGGGACCAGATCGGGAGGACCATGGAAGTATATGTAGATGACATGCTGGTCAAGTCCCAGGAAGCAACAGATCATGTTCGCGACCTGGATGAGACATTCAAAGTCCTCAGAAATTATCGGATGAAGTTGAACCCCCTGAAGTGTGCCTTTGGGGTAGCATCTGGCAAGTTCCTTGGATTCATGGTAAACAGCAAAGGAATAGAGGCCAACCCGGAGAAGATCAGGGCGCTCGCGGAAATGAGGTCGCCTTCTAAAATCAAGGACGTGCAAAGCCTCAACGGGCAGGTCGCAGCTCTCAGCCGGTTCATCTCGAAAGCTACTGACAAATGCGTGCCATTCTTCGAAGCTATAAAGAAGTCCAAGAACTTTGAATGGAATGAGCATTGCGAAGAAGCATTCCAGAGGCTGAAGGAGTACATAGGCCGGGCTCCCCTCCTGTCCAAACCAAAGGATGGGGAGAAGCTATTCCTATACTTGGGTGTTTCTGAACACGCCCTGAGCGCGGCCTTGGTGAGAGAAGAGGGGAAGATGCAGCTACCCGTATATTACATCAGTAAAAGACTGGTTGACGCGGAGACCCGATACTCGCAAATGGAGAAGCTCGCATACTGTCTAGTGACCGCCTCCAGAAAGTTGCGTCCCTACTTCCAAGCTCATCAGATAGAGGTTCTCACTCAATACCCTCTCAGGCAAGTCCTCCAGAAAGCAGATACTTCAGGCAGGCTCCTCAAGTGGGCCATCGAGCTCGCTCAGTTCGACATAGAGTTCCGGCCCAGAACGGCGTTCAAAGCCCAGGCACTCGCAGATTTTATTGTGGAATTCACAGGGCCAATTCCGGAGCAGGAGGAACTAGCCGGTGATCCGACTTGGGAGCTTTATGTGGATGGGTCCTCTAACGAGCAAAACTCAGGAGCTGGAATAATGCTGATCAGTCCAGAAGGCCACAAGATCCTGAGCGCCTTAAGGTTTGGATTCCGAGCTACCAATAATGAGGCCGAGTACGAGGCGTTGCTTGCCGGACTCCGCCTGGCAAAGGAGGTACGAGCTGAGCAGGTAAAAGTCTTCAGTGATTCTCAACTTGTTGTTTGCCATGTCAGGGGAGAATATCAGACCAAGGGAAGGAGGATGTCGAAATACTTCCAAAAGGCCAAGGAACTACTGGGGACTTTCAAAGGGTTCGAAGTGAACCAGATCCCCAGGGCGCAGAACTTTAACGCGACGCCCTGGCCCGCCTAGCGACCTCCCAAGATGCAGATCTCCTTGAATCTATCCCTGTGGAATTCCTGCCAACTCCCAGCATCGAGGACGAAGATGCAATGATGACCATACAGGTTCGGCCTAACTCCTGGATGAGTCCGTTATTGAATTACTTGCAGGAAGGAAGCTACCAGAAAGCAAGCTGGAAGCTCGCCGCATACGAGCTAGAGCAGCCCGATACTGCATCTACGACGACAGATTGTACAAAAGGGGATTCTCAACCCCGCTACTGCGATGCATAGATGATGAGGACTGTGAGGCGGTGCTGAATGATATTCATGCAGGTCACTGTGGGAACCACGCAGGAGCATTATCCTTGGCTCAGAAAGCCCTCAGACAGGGGTTCTACTAGCCAACTATGAAGTAGGACGCCTTGAATTTGGTGAAGAAGTGTGATAAGTGCCAGAGATTTGCCAAGGTCCCGCGAGCTCCACCAGCCTACCTCCAACAGATGGTAAGCCCCTGGCCATTCGCGATCTGGGGGATGGACCTCATCGGACCCTTGTCCACAGCTCGAGGAAGTTGCAGGCATGCCATAGTTACTGTAGATTACTTCACCAAATGGGTTGAGGCTAAGGAGCTAGCAGAAATCTCCACCACGAAGATTGAGAAATTTGTGTGGGAAAACATCATCTGCAGGTTCGGAATCCCTCAGCAGCTCGTCACGGATAATGGGACTCAGTTCACCAGCGAACAGTTCGCAGACTTCTGCAACAAGCTCGGAATTGTGAAGAGCTTCTCGGCCGTGGACCACCCTCAGGCTAATGGTCAAGTCGAGGCTGTGAATAAAATCATCAAGCAGACTTTGAAGACCAGGCTAGAGGGAAGAAAGGGGGCTTGGGCCGATGAGCTACAGAAAGTCCTCTAGGCATACAGGACCACAGTCCGCAACTCGACAGGTGAGACCCCATTTGCCATGGTCTATGGATCGGAGGCCATGATACCGGCCTAATTTGAAGTCACCAGCCAGCAAAGGGCCTCATTCCGACCCGAAGACAACGACCAACTACTCACGGCCAGTTTAGACTTAGCTGAGGAAGCAAGGGAGACAGCTCGCCTGAGGGTAGCAGTGTACCAGTAGCGAGTTGCCAGGTATTACAACAAGAAAGTCCGAGCTCGAAGCTACAAAGCCGGTGACCTCGTTCTCAGGTTAGTCCTCCCCGGAGCTCGCAAGGCAAGCGAGGGGGTACTCGGGCCCAACTGGGAAGGGCAGTACCTCATCAAACAGAACCTGAAGAATGGAGCCTATCACCTGGCCGGCATGGATGGATCAGAGCTACCCCGAGCCTGGAATGCTGAACACCTGCGACCATACTACACCTAAGAACTGTCAGCCCGCTCTAACTTTGTACATGATTCTTTTTGACGATTGTCTGTAAACACGCTTTCACTTGTTTTCTGTTGTATGTGTCATGTTTGATACAGAAAGCAAACTGGTTGAACCAGCAAATGTACACGCTAAAAATAGCAAAGTTAATGAAATCTCTTTCTCAAGTACTCGAGCAGCGACCCATCGTATATGCCTATATATGTATTATTATTATTCCTCGAAGATATCTGGGTAAAAATTCAAGGAATCATTCACAACTAAAATGCTCGCATAGAATCGCCGGCCAAGGCTACGAGCATATTCTGGCAACAAGTGTCCGTAAAAGGCCTCAATCGAGGATGTTTCATTGATCGATGCTCGACTCGTCCATATTACCCTCATTAACAGAGGTTTACGTCGGCAAGCATCAAGTTCGTTTCCTGATCATTGCCCCGCGACCTCGCGGGAGGGGGTAAGGCTACGCCTCTCAAATATAAAGCTGCCCGCGGAACCCCGCGAATCATTGCCCCGCGACCTTGCGGGAGGGGGTAAGGCTACGCCTCTCAAATATAAAGCTGCCCGCGACCTTACAAAAGGGTCTCGCCCTTGAACTACAAGTGCTGCCCCAAGCTGGAACCTCAAAGTTCGGGAAAATGCTATCATCAAGCACACTCAATGTCGCTGGAATATATTGGTTAAGGAAATTCCGAACCCCTCACCAACGATAAGTTCCTGCTAATCCTCCAAGACCTGTCCAACTATTTTACAGACGGGACAGAGTGCTTTGCCCAATCGAGCTATTGGCCGAACTCAAATTCTTGCGAACTTATGCATTATTATAATTACTGACTGCAGTTAGCAGGTTTGTAAGTTAGCCTGGTTGTCACGATTGTGATTTGCTTAACAAATTTTAATAGCCACGATGGTGTGTTTATTGTCTGCTAGTTGCCAGTCGTATAAGTAAGGTATGCATATCTATACTTGCACAAGGTATTGAAATTTTAGAGGGAATTCAATATTATAATCCTGAGCCTTGAGCTTGTTGCCTGAGTTCGAACAAATAAAAAATTACAAGAAGTCAAACATACAAATGAAACGAAAATGCCCTAGGCACCAGCTGGTTCATCTGAAGGAGCAGGATCAACTAAGGCTTCTACTGGGGGCTCTGCCTCAGGGACGGGCTCAGAAGCTGGTAAATCAGGAGGGGCTTCTGCTGGGGGCTCAGGCATTGGAGGATCCTCTAAAGCTGGAGGTACCTCAAGGACCTGTTCCGGCAAAGGGATCGGGGCAGCGGATGGATCAGCTGAGGGAGTCGAGGAAGTATCCGCATGCTGCGCACCTTGAGCACCTGCAACGAGCTCCGCGAACTCCCGGATCATTTGGACCCCTTCTGGCCCAAAGAAGGAGTAGTCCAAGTCCGGGTAGCGCTCCCACATGCTGAACAGGAATGCCCTCTCAACCTCTTCCTCGACCCTCTTCCGCTCCTGCGCCAACTTGGCCTCAACACCCGCCTTGGCCTGAGCCGGTTCTCCCTCGGTCTGAGCCAGCTTCCCCTCTGTGTGAGCCAGTTTCCCTTCCACTTCAGCCCGCTTCTCCTCGGACCTCATGAGCTTCCCTTTGGCTGCGGCCAAGTCCCACTGGTGCTGACCCACTTTATCCTCAGCAACCTGCACCTTTACCTTTGCCGCACTTAGCTCACCTTTCAGCTGCTTCAGCTCGTCGCGGGCCTTGGTGACCTCAGAGGTAGCGGCCTCCCTGCGAGCAGTCTCTTGTGACAGGGCCGCGTCAGCATATTTAAGCTTGGTAGAAAGCTCTCCATGTTCCTTTTGAAGGAGATTGACTTCGTCCTGTAATAGTCTCCTCTCTTCCTCGAACTGTACCTGGGACACCCTAAAGGCCTCCCTCTCGCCGAGCTGACTTTCTGCCTCCCTCATCAGCTTCGCAGACGCCATACTGAGCTAAAAAGGGGGGCAGAAGAGATTAAAAAAAAAAAAGAAGAATACCTTTTGAAAAGAAGAAAATCAAAGTACAGAGGGTTGTGAACCTTACCAACGCAGCATGACGAGCTACATAGCCTACGAGGTGTCTGCCTGTAAGCTCAGCTTTCTGCAGCTTCGGGTTGCGCCTCCCCATTACTTAGGGCGCGAGCTCCACGAAGCTATTCAGGTATTCCATCTCCTTTGCCACCTCGGAGAGGAGCTCGGAGTCTGCCTGTTTAGCTGTCGCAGGCCTCACAGGTCGTCCTGGCGTGTTTGTGCCCGGCTCCCTGCCAATGACAACCGTGCCAGCCGGACGTGCCTCGACGATGCCTTTCTTCTTCTTCGGAGCTGGGGGCGCGGCTACGGCCTTCCCTTTCCTCTTTCTAATCAAGGCCTCGAACTCCGATTCCGTAGGTAAGCCTTACTCGACGGAGACCTCGGCCCTCTTGGCTGGAGGAGGACTTTGCCCTTCAGATGGGGCAGCCCGCTTTTGAGGGGTCGCAGCTGACCTGATTGGGGAAGGAGCAACTGCAGCAGCTGAGAGGGCGCTCTCTGAGAGCGGTCTGAAGAAGTGTCATCCACGTCGACAACCTCAGTCGGCCTAGCAGGTGGAGCCGACCTCGCAGGAGGAACGGACATTACAAGCTTTCCCATGCCGTCTAAAGAAGGGCTGGTGGAGAAGCTCGTGCTCGGAGACCTTTGTTGTAGGGGCTGTGGTTCCGACTCTGACTGTGCAGGAGCAGCAAGAACGGAAGAGACCTCGGACGTTTGTCCCCTTATTCCCAAGTGCTGGATTACGTTCAGAAGAGGACGTGTGGCAGACGGCGCGAGACCCCGCTCTACCAGCTCGCTACCAGAAGGAAAAAAGTCATCGGTTGGTTCCTTGGCCGCCACGTAAGCATTCAGAATAGAGACCTCGTCCTGTCTAAGCCGGTAACCAGGAGCTGCGACACCTACAAAACGAAAGCCAGCTCGTAAAAAAAAAAAGAAAAAGAAAAAAGAGGGGGGAACTATTTCTAATATTATTTAAGTGCTTATGTGCCTACTAGGGGTCATCACGAAACTCCTATTGTTCAGCCCGGCGAGCGAAGGGCACGTGAACAGGGCCCAATTGGACTTGTATTCCCCCACGTTAAACTTAGTGCAGCTCTGGGGTAAATACGTCCTGTAAGTGGAGTGTTGGCGAGGCGTGGCGTAGTAGAGTCCGTCCTTCCCAAGATCGCCTTAAAGCTGAAAACGCTGCGGAGGATGCGGGGTGAAGGGAACCCCAGTTTGTATTTAACGAACGCCGCAGCCAGTGTGGTCAAATGGGCGTACGAGTTCGGGGTCAATTGAAATGGGGCGAGCTTCAGGTCATTCAAGAGATTTTGAGGTAGTTAGGAACAGGGAACCTAAAGCCGAGCTCTATATGTTCACGACTGATCGCCACAAAACCCTCAGGAGGATAAGCGGCTCGATCAGTGGTCGCGGGGACGTTAGCTCTGCACCCCAAGGGAAAGCTGAATTCTTGGGCCCAAGCCTCTAGCTTTGAAAGAGTAACAATCGAGGGCGTGTGTCTAAATGGATGGGGGTCCACTTCCTCAGCAACCTCGTCCCCTTCTGCGACCTCCTCGTTGGACGGGCCAACTCGCGAGGTCGTAGCCTCGACCTCGCTAGTTTTACGTCCTGCCCGCCTCCTGGAAGCAGAAGCCCTGCCTCGACCAGTGCGAGAGCGACCTGACATCTACAGCACAGAAGGAATGACATCAGAACGCCTACAGCATACTGAGTCTAGCAAGACACAGAAAAAGAATTCCTGGAGTTGTTGTCCTATTCGTCAGGTCGCACACTCAGCCTCCAAAGGGCCAGAGAAGGCCCAGGGACACGGGCCCGTCAGGTACCCTATCACTCAAAATATGTGTGTTGCTAACCCTATGTTTGCAGGTACCCACCAGGCAGTAAGGGGACACTGTCATCGACAATCCTAAACAACAACACATGGCTAAGAGATGAGACACCTAGATTAACAGCCAGGTCGCCCCCAGCGTACGCAGATACTCAAGCGACCAACACAACAAATCTTTAAAAGCCTAACAGACTTACAGGGACCAACGGATATGATACCTAAGCAGAAAATAACAACACAACCCAGGAGCAGGGAAAGAACTACCTTGTTTAAATTATGTACGACTTGCTGAGAGAGTTAGCTGGTTCCTGAAGTGGTGGAGTCCGAAAGGTTTGTCCAAGAGCGGATAACGAACCAGAAGAAGCAGAGAAGAAGAAATGGTGGGAGGAAGGATGCTGGAGTTGTATCAGGAAAGCAAAAAGTGAAATTTGAAAAGGCCTATGGATTATATAGGCCAGGACATACGCCCTCAGCCATCCGATCCAACATAAGGGCGTAACCGTCAAAGATCCGACGGTTGGGCATCATTCTCGGTCATGTGCCATCATGCATGTCAGTTACAAGACGTGCCCATTTAATGCATGCAGTCCTGAGACACGTTTTTTCGGCTCCAGAGCCTGTTCGCACGCCACGTGTCAACTGTTACAGTCCGGAGATCGAAACGACACCAGAAGATTCGAAAATGGGCGCCAGTTATATGTTTGAATCAACTCCCAGTCCGCAGAACGCATAGGGAGCTGGGGGGCTTGATGTTATACCCATTTTCGGATCGGCCCAACTGGCCCAACTCAGGCCTTATTTATTTAAACAGAAGCAAGGGCCCATGAGGCCTAAGGCTGGAACCAGTAACTGCCAGCCCAGCTCATGAGATCGCCCAGGTCGCTAGTCAGCAACAGTTCCCAGGATGCCCCCTGCTCGTATCTTCAGCTCGGGAGCCCGCGAGGTCGCGAAGTCGCGAGCTCGCGTGGACCCCCAGATCGCCCTACCCCTCATTTTGGCCACGTTAGCTCCCCTCCAGTGTGTATCACCTGGCCAACCAGAAGACTTAATCCAGGGGGTACCGTGTATAGCAAGTTGTCAGAATTACCAACCTTCATGATTTCCCGCCGGAAACCGCTTACACAATTACCTAGAAGCATTTAATGAAGCAAATACCTCTCCAGATGTATTAAATGCTTATCTGCGCAGGAAGGAAACCATCATCACCTTTACAATTAATGAAGCATAACAATGTCAGGATTAGTTAAAAACTAGTCGTTACCTGTAACGTGTGGAACTTTCTTTGTATTTTTATATTGTCATCCCCCTCCTCCTCTATAAAGGTGGGGGACATTTTTACTGTACAAAAAAGGAGTTGAACACCTTTTTTAGAAAACTATCACTCTGCCGGAATTATCCCAGGGTGGCCGTGGACGTAGGTGCAGTCACCGAACCACGTAAAAATCCTTGTGTTCTTTCTCTCTCTCTCTCTCTCTCTCTCTTCCTCTTTAACCTCTTGCTAGTCACCTTATTAAATCCGACCAACCACCAAGACCGACATTCCTTCACCTGAATTAATCACCACCAACCTTAAACTTTATTAATTACCTAGTTATTACCCTTTCACCATCACGACCAGAACCTTTAATTACCAAGTCCGCCGTCTGGACCCCAGAATCTCTGGTTGACCGTTTTCGAACGTCAACAATATCTAACATAAAACCCACAAAAAAACCTAAAAAGCAAACAACAAGTAACAATGCGATACCGATCTGACCTGGAGTGTGGTGTTGGGGACTTGGAGGCTGCCGATCTGATCTAGACTGTGGTGTAGAGGAGATGATGTGATTTGTGTTGTTATTTCCTCGCTATTTTTTTAGATATTAAAGACGGGGATATGACAATGGATATGGTAGTGGGCGTCGTGAGGGAGGAAATAGTGATGAAGTCTGTGGAGAGATGGTGGATCTAGGCATTCAAAAGGACATGGACATTGTAAGAGAGAAATAAGGTGTGGGTGGTGGCTGCCGAAGAAAAGAAAGGGTTAGGTTTAGGTTTTGGTCAAATGGTTATATATATATATAAGTGAATAATTACACACTAACCCCTCTAATATATTAATATTACAAATTTGCCCCTAATAATCGTGTCAACCCGCAATTCGTTTAAGTAAACCCAATTCGATTCATTTAATAAACGTGTTAAGCGGGTTGACACGATTATAACACGAATTCGTTTATATCAAACTCATACCCATTTATTTTTTACGAATTCGTGTCGACCCGTCATGTCATAACCCAAATTGCCACCCCTAGTTTTAACGAAAAGATAGTATTTATTTTTTATTAATATTTGTATGAAAATCAATTAAATCAGGACATTATGTCAAATGCATGAATTAAGGAAAACTCGGTTGCACTCAATGACAGCAATAACTATGACCACAGATGAAAATAAACAAAAAAAAAAAAAAAAAATCAAATATCTAAACGTAGAAGAAAAACTCAAGACCTAAGAGATTCAATGTACTCGGATGATTAGACACGAACAGCAAGACAAAACAGACACATTGGTCAATCGACTTCAATTTTCAAACCAACCAAGTAACAACTTCCTTGTCACAAGTTTCTTTTTCGAGCCACTGGTTTTACTAATATCTATTTTAAGGAACAATTTAATGTAACATTCAGATTTATTTTTTACAAAATACTATACTCAGATAGTGTCTAGATTCACCGAACATTATCGTTTTGACTATTGAGCACATCTTGAAATTTAGACTTCCATAAATACGGAAAATATGTCTTACTTTTATATTTTTAAGATTATTGTGAGTCTCAAATTCTTGCATCAAAAAGTATGGGAGATATACAATCAAAGATATCAAAATGATTCAATTTTTAGTTAATGTGAAAGTATGTATCATTAGTAATTAAGGGGGAAAAAATACTAAATCCACATTCTAGTTTCAAACTAATATCTTGATATATATGTTATGATTTATAAATTACTAAGCATTTCCAGTGTACTTAATTATATTATTCATTTTTTTTATTTGATAGCCATTTCTAGTATACTTATTGGCCTCCCAAATAATTGATTCCGTCATTGTGGTTCAAATCACAACATGTTCTCTTACATTCTAAATTTATAGTAAAAGTAAGAAGAATAGAGACCAATTAAAAACTGAAAAATTGTTTTCTGTATCATCCGACATCCATTAATATTTCTTATGGTCACAAGAAGGACAAAAAACAAAGAAACCTCTTAACGAAATCGCTTAAGACCAAATTAGTCCCTACTCTTTTGGAAACATACAAAAACCTTCCTTACATTTGTAATAATATATAAACGCCCTCCTTGTTTTTTAGCTACCAAAGTCAATATAGGGCAAATTTCACAACCCTCTAAGATTTGATGAAATTATACTAATATGACAAGTTTGGCTATCTCAACATAAATATCTCCTACCATTAATTAACCATTAGTTAGCTGCCGTTAAATACATATTATAAGGATAGAATAAGTATTTTAATTAAAAATAATATTTTTAATTAATAAAATAATATTATATTATTTTTAATTTTAGGTTAATAACTAAAAAAATAAATAAATGATGCAAATCCCTTCCAAGAGATCTGTAGTGGTGCAAAAATATGGAGACAAAAATCTAGTCTCCATCACTGGAAACCAAAGGGTCTTCATGGCTCCACAGCCATGGAGATTGGTCCCCACCGATGGGGTGGAGTCTCCACCCTGCCAGTGGAGTTTCATTTTTTTTTTAATTATCAATTTTTAAGAAAAAATATTGATAAAGATGATATGTGATAAATTTTTTTTTAAAGTGAAGATTTGGGATTGTGTCCGAACTGATGATGATCTTGATGATGATGAACTGGTGAGAAATTTGTGGTGATGATCTAGTGGAGATGAAAATTGATGAACTAGTGATTATGATTTTTTTTTTTAAATATATAAATTTATTTAGGTTTAAATTGGTGATGATGTTGGTGATAAATTGACTAGATGAAAATTGATAAAGAAAATTTGATGAAAGTGATTGATGAAGAAAATTTAATTGAATTTTTTTTTTAAATATTTTAAAATATAAATTTATTTGATTAAAATGATAAAAATTTGATTGGAGCATTATTGTCTTTGTCAATTAAACAAAATCCTTTAAAAAACAACACCTCAAATGTGTTAGCTAGGTGGTCAAGCGAGTCAAATCACTTTCTAAGGGCATTTTAATACTTTAGCTTAATTTCATTTTGACCATTTGTCTTGCCTAACGACACTCTAATCATATGGAATATCCGTTTTGAGTTTTTTAAATCTCAGAGGAGGTTTGTGTCATTATGATCAAATCTATCATATTGGTGTAACTTCATAAAACCTCGGGGATTTGTGTAATTTTCCCACCAATAAATTTGTTGAGATGTTAAATCATAGACTAATAAATATTCATATTACCCTTAATTATTTTTCTTATTAATGAAAAAGAAAATTTTAACAACTTAGAAATTAATTGTTTTCAACTAATATTCCATTAGAAAAATTCTTTTATGAAAAAATATATATTTGTAAGGCATAATTTTTTTTTTTTTTCATGAAAACAATATTGGTAGAGAATTTTTTTTTTTTTTTTACATAAAAAATGTGTAAATTATATCAACACTATACATGCTAAAATAATTTTTTTTGTGTGTAATTATTAGAAGCCTTAATTGCAAAAAAAAAAAAAAAAAAGTATTTTTGCAGTAAATTTTTTTATGAAAACAAAATCTTTGAAGAAAACTTTTTTCCTAATGAAATAATTATGTAAATTATATCTTAATAAATTTTATATTATATTTGCTAAAATTATACTTCTTGATGTGCACAAATATTTTTTACTTTTTTATTTTTATTTTTTTGTCATTGTTATGATCTTTATTGGTAAAATAGTCCAAAAATAAATTATTAAAGTTGGCTAAAATTTCATATTTTATCAACAAAAACAAATTAAAAACATAATAGGCTTCTTACTAATTTATGATTTACTACCTGAATATGCATTTTGACAATGTTACCCAAAACCTAATGATAGAAAAAATTTTGTATTCCGGATGTCATAAAAGTGTTTCTATATTTCTAAAAAAATAAAATTAATTCGAGCTTAACCCATTCCAGGACGCTTTTAGTATTTTGGTCACAAAAATTAGATTACCTATCCATCAAAGTATTATTTTTAATTTGCCTTAATCAATGGATATATGATAGAAGCACGGGCAAGTCTTAAATACAAGCCAAATTCGTGCATATTTAATTATAAGTGTATAAAATTCGAGGTCCAACGAGTTAAAAATCATTTTGAAAGGACACGCAGGTGAACATTGTCATGTGTGGCCGTGTGCCAACAACTTTTTCAAACTCTCTCTCTGAGTAGGGTCGACCAGAGTGGACCGACATAATTAAATAATTAATAGGTTAACAAAAGTCCAACTTTTGCACCTTCATTGCTAGAAAATAATAAAAGATTGGAATGTTTATCCAAATCAGTCTACATCTTGCATCAGCTACGTAAGGCATGCTCATGTAAATTGAAGTTACACAAGCTAACGTAAGGTAGCCCTGTATTAAATAGTGAAAGATTTTTTTAATTGGGCAGAGTACTTCATGCTTATTTAACTCAAAAATATAAAATAAATAATAAGATAACCAGTATCATTTATCAACTCTCAAATTGTGTGTTCAAGTGCAATTCAAAGAAAAAAGCTACGTTTAAAGTGAAGTGACGAAGAGAAGTTATTCAGTGATGCTATAAAGCCTGTAACTTGTCCCTTGAACGGTTTATTTTATTTTGCAACAGTAGAATTATTTTTGAGTAAGAATGTTTTGCCCTATTAGATATGGAGACACCAAACCTGGGATTGGACTAGAATCCCAAAAATTATCCTATCCCACCCCATGCATCACTACAACAAAAAAGCCTAATGCCCGATATGGTTAGATATCCATACCGACAGCAAACACAGCGTGCTTGCTGCTAGTATAGATACCCATATATCCATATCGGGCCCTAATCCGGTATGAATAATCCGTATCCATACCGGATAGTTCGGTATGGATATAGAAATATATGGGTCGACCCATTATAACCATATCGGGCTACCCGGTATGGGTACGGATTATCCATATTGGATTACGGCCTGGTATGGATAATCCGTATCCATATCGGGTGCCCACCCGGTATGGATATATATTTGAATTTGAGCTCGATCCGGTATTAGTATTTTTTTCATACTGGACATGTGCCCGGTATGAAAAATCTTAACAAAAAAAAAAAATAATAATAATAAATTGGTGGTTTTTTTTTAATATTCCAATAAAACTATTAACGTACATAAATGTTATAAATATGTATTAATTAAATAAAATAACAACATTTAAATTACATACTCCACAATTAAACGTAAATTATGAAATATTAAATTAATACCTCATTACATAATGCTAAGATACAATATATGTTGCTGGCCAAGCAATAAATGAATTTAATGCATCTTCTAAGGTTAGTATCTTGTTGGTAGGTCGAGGCAACGAAATACTAATCATTACTTTTTTAACAGAAACGTGCCAAAAATCTGGACCAAACTCGAGATGATGAACTTTAGCATAGGGGTCCTTTGAGTCAATTTCCGCTTCAGCCACCACGATTCCTTTCCCCATCCAATCTAATAATTTGCATTGATTGTTGTTCGATCCACTAGCTTGACTTGAGGAATCCCGAGATGTGGACTGTATGCACACTATCTTAAATATTTAGTTCTATCTAAAAATTTAAATACTTACATATATATATGTGAAATTAAATTAAATCAATAAATAATATAAATTCAACATATATTTTACCTTAGCTGAAGGTTCAACAAATTGAACACTTTTACTAGATCTCATAGGATTTGAGCCACTTGAATACTGTGTCTACGATTACAATAAATAACATTATTATCAGGAAACATGAATATCGAGGAAAAAAATTTTATAAGTATCCCTATTTGACAACATGTAAACAACAAACGCAATATATAAAACAATGCATATAAACTTGATCAATTTTATACAAATTTTAACAAAGTTTCCCCTATGTTTCAAACTTACCATAAATTTAATTCCTCTGCAATTTTATCAAACATATCAAATCTTTGACAATCGATTCAACCAAAACAATATTTCTTACTAACATTTCACGCAAACAATAGATATATTTACAAACACAGACATAGCAAAAAAGTATGAAAAAATGATTACATCTACTTGTGAGAAAACATAAAAATAAAAACGAAATAAAAAAAGTACCAAAAAATAGATATAAACAAATTATAAAGGAGTTGAGTCATTTACCAGCTGGGTGGGAGGCATACATGCCAATACTTGAGCTTGATCTATGTTGGGCAAATGAGTCATGAACAAATTTGTCAAATTAGCAATTGTTTGCTTCATGGTTGCCATCTCACCATCGACATGTTATTGATATTGTGCTAAGCTTTGTTTACCAACCACAGATGCTTGTACAATAGATGGTGTTACACCATGACCCATTCCTCGAACTCTACCTTGATGCTCCTTACCCATAACTTGTGAGACAGCATTATTTTCAAGTGAATGTTGGGTTTCTTGATGTAGTGACTCCATTTGTGCCTATAAATGATGTCACATGATATTATCATTAAAAAAACTCTATACATTATATAATACAATAAACACAATATTTGATCAAAATAATGTAACATACAATTTTATCAGTAATTTCCTCATTCACTGTGCTTTCATCTTTGTGCTTGTGATTGACTATCCAAATGTCAACTCTATCAACTTCAGGATGTTCATTCGTAGCCACTTTTTTCGCTCTCTAGCATTGATATTGATATCCACAAAAGTATATACAAGTTCAAAAAACAAAAACTATACATATATAATACAATCATCACAATATAGAAAAGTCTTACCAAATCTTCCTGTAGTCGTGTCATTCCTTTACAACTTGATGTATGTGGGGTATGATTCTTCTTTAACAACTCATTATAATGCTTACTAGTATCCTGAAATATTGTAAAATTTTATCAAAATCTAGTAAACGTTAGTGTTCATGCCAGGTTAAGAATATGAATTGTAACGCCCTCTCCCAAGATTGTACTGTATCCATGTATGAGAGAAAATAAATTTCATTTATGACAATAATAAAAAGGGATTTTAGAGTATTTGGAAGGGCAATTTAATTTTATAGAGTTTTCAAGACAATTGAGAGAAAAATTAATATTTAAAAGTTGAGGGTAAAATGGTAAAAATAAAAGTTTTATCAAGAATGGCAGAATTGTAAATATGAGGAAAGGACAAGGACATTGGGGAAAAATAAAGAATTCTCTAGAATCTGGTAAAGGTGTAATTTTAAAGAAGTCCAAGGGTGAGATCGAGTTTAACTCACGCCTATAAATATAGGTGTGTGGTAAGTGTGTTGGCAGAAGAAAAATCTGGAAGAGAGAAGGAGAAAGAGAGAGCGGTCACTAGAGAAGGAAAGAGAGCAGATCTGCAGCTACTCCAGGTTGATTTCTGCCATTTTTAAGGAGATTAAGCTGATTTGGAAGGTAAGAAATCAGATCTGGTAAGATTTAATAGAAAAAGAAATGATTTTATACGATTTTAAGCTAGTAAGAAGCTATCGTGATCAGTTTTTGGTGTGCAAGTGTTTAACCAAAGTTCTGATATGTAGATCTGGTAGATTGAAGTTGCAAGCAAGAGAGAAAGCAAGGCAAAAAAAAAAGGGCGAAGTAAAGTTTGGTAAGTGAAATCTTTGAGAATGTTATGGATCTTGTGGTAGTTTGATATTGTTTTAGGATGATTCAGTTAGTGTCGCGGAACCTGATGAGGTCGCGACCTGAGTTTTGGTGAAGATCTAATATGTTGATTTAGTGTGCATGAGCTGAGTTGTGTCAGGGCAGGAGCTCGTGAGAGGAGCTAAGTGAGGTCGCAGCTCATCAGGGGTGCCTGGCCGAGCTGGCCTAAGGTCGTAGCTCGCAAGCGAGCTGAGAAGTATGAAGAACGACCTGAGCTCGAGGAAGATCTCAGCTCGTTAAAGGAGCGAGCTGAGCGAGCTCACTAGAAGTCAAGTGCCCTTAGCTCGGGTTGAGCTGGTCAGTGTAGGAGCTCGCTGAATGTGCGAGCTGGGCGAGCTGAGATGCGAGCTCGCAGCTCGAGCTGGCTTGGCAGTATTGTAGCCCATGGTAACTCGTGCAGATTGAGAGTTGAAGATAATAAATTAGCTAGCTAAGTGAGCTTCGTTTGTGAATAAGTGTAGGTTGCAGCGAACTGAATGAGGAGGTCGCTGAGGAGCTCGCGAAAGCATTGACGCAAGAGAATAGGACAGCAAGCAGTGAGTGTGAAAAGTGAATTTATTTATTTTAAAATACTTTTTAGATTTTCTTGCAATTATTATATCAGTTCTTATAAACTATTTTTAGCTCATCAGCAGTTCATGTTAGCATGAGATTTTAGCCTATTTGAATATAGTAGAAGTAAAAAAAAAAAAAAAAAAAAAAAAAAAGAGTAAAGATTTTCAATGAGTAGTGGAACGACCCAAGCTTAATTATAAATAGACCTTCTAGCATTTTAGACCCGGCCGGTATACCCCACAGTGTAGGGCAAGTACTGGGAGGGTTAGTTTACTAACATCGGAGGGATAGAGTCTGTTATGTCAGTGAGTCGCTTTTACACCGTGGGGTATTGTCTCGCTTGCGTTGTGCAATGATAGTTCCACCACGCAGCTGCGGGATGTCTTTGTAGCTTTGTCACGGTGTACGATGATAGATATTCCGCCACGTGAACCCCCCCCCCCCCCCCCCCCCCCCACTGAGCGGAGCTGGTCTACCCGTTCATGTGGTTATAACTTCCCTTGGGTTCCCCATTAGTACAGATTTTAGCAAGATCAGCATACTATTGAAAAGCATATTTTAGAAAGAAATTATTTTAGAAAAAGTTTTCAATTTTCTACAGAAGATTTATGAAGCTCAAGTTTCTGAAAACAAATCCTTTTTTTTTAAAAGAAAAAAATGTTTTCAGGAGGTATTTTATAAAACGTAATTTAAAATAAACCCTCGCACTCACTAGGCTTTTAGCTTACGCTCCTTTTTGGTTTTATGTTTCAAAACCTCCCAGGTGCAAGTACAAGAAATCAAGATACCAGTCCGCAGCAATCCAGCTAGGTGGGTTAGACGACTGATGACGCAGCATTTCCTTTTTGTGACCATTGGGTTTAAATATTTTTATCTATCATGCTATTAGATATCTTTTAAAGATCGAACGATATTTTATGGATATTTTATGTAATCACGTTGATATGTCTACTTTAATTAATATTATTAGTTATAATTATCAAGATGCTTTTCAGATACACTTTTAAGAAAGTGGTTTTTAGATACGGGTTCGCTCCACGACGCCCTTTTGGGACTTGGTATTTAGATTTCAGAAAGGCCTCGTGGGGTGCCTGGCAGGACCGCTGGGTCCATTGGAGGGATTTCGGGTCGGGTCCTGTCATGAATTGTAAGATTACAACAAATTCTAGAGACAATCGTTGATTGACAAATGCTATCCAATCCTGATCACTAATGTTAGCTGGTTTTAGCATTTCATATCTTCTGTGTGCATCAAGATCGGGAGGAACGTCTCTAATTTGTTTTGTTATTCTACCTTTATAGTGTCTCCAACACTCATTCATTAATTTTAACGTATGAACTTTCATTGACTCATCAGCACCAAGTCGTAATTGCAGTTATAAATTATTTAAAAGTAATTAAATATGTTGCAAAAATAAATATGTAATATTGATATTATAAATAAATGAATCCAGTATATACCTTTATATTCTCTCACACCGTCTCTTTTAAAGATTGTGGTATCTAATCCCCGTTATTATAAGTTATAAGTATCATCTGAGCTATAATGGCTCCACAACCTTAACTGTAGATCATCGAATTTTCTCTAATTGGTTGTCCAACTTCATTAATTTGCATCCTTGTGGTTTTGACCTTGACCATTTTCTCATAATCCAAGCGGTTGGGACCTCTTCCTTTTCTTTTTTTCTCTCCACTGGAGCTACCTAAGGACTGACCAGTCGATATTCCTTCAGTCGACATCTGAAAATATTATGGAAATAACATATATTTGTATCAACCTCATGGATAACATTATCACCTATATAAACTTATTGATATAAAGTCAATCAATTTTACAGAAATTTTGACAGAGTTTCCCCTATTTTTTGACTTTACCAAAAATTTAGTTCACCTACAATATAAATAATAAAGTAATTTCACAATATATCCAGTTACTTCAGATACTCTGTCTCCATGCAAATGTAAACACAAACAAAATATATATACACACAGATTGGAAATAAAATATGAAAATATGATTATATTCATCAACATTACATGTTTACAATCAATTCCTCACAATCTATCTGAGCATAATCCTCACTATCATCCATACTAGCATCAAATTTAGACACATCTAACGGTGTAGTTTTCATGTAAGCATGCTCATCAAACTTGTCTAGATCATGAAAACCTCTCGGAGATGCTTTTAGGACAACATACCAATTAGAGTTATCATTTTCCCGAGAATAAACACTTGTGTTACTTACGAGGTTAAAATAAAGAGATCTCCATCCTATTTATTTTCACGTGGAGTAAAATTAACTAGTGTGAACCCATCTTCTTCTCTACCTTCATTCGTACAACCTATGCAATCACATTTAAACAATGGAACACGAAATGTTAAGAAATCCAACAAAAGTATTTCTCTTAAAACTCCATAGCAAACCATCTTCTTTATAACTTGAGTACTATCTCTTTCATTATAAATAGTTTCTGCTTCCAGGGAAACACCACTATCTTGTGTAGTTTTCTTATTACTTTTTATGCAGTATCATTTCCCATTAACAATATAGCTAGAATAGCATGTGACTTGCGTACTTGGTCCAAGTGCTAGAAGCTTTAAAGTTGGGTCTATATCCGTGGTATTTAATTCATTGAGAACCTATTTTTGGAGATTACAATTTAGATTTTTAAGGACAAAAAACTTAAGTAAATACATCAACTTATTAATGTATAAGTTAGTTAATTCACCTTATTTCTGAACCATGTTGGAAATTCTCTAGTATATGTTATTTGCAACAAAGTTGGTCTACTTAATAGATTGAGATCTAATTGTTGAAACTCTTCCAGGTGCATGCTAATAAAATATTTATATAAATAACAACATGATCAAGTAAGTATAACGTTAATAATTTTAACTAATAATTATACTATATTCAGCTTCAATTTAAACCACTTACTTAATGTATGGTTCTACTAATGCACTATTCAACAGTATATACATGTATGCAATCTGTAACATGTCAGCAAAAATCGTTTTTAATGTCGGTGTAGATGTGAGATGTCCTTCCATTACATTTTGAAACACAATATCTTCATTTCTATTGTGCTTCTCAACGACATCTGCTGTTTGTGGTACATACCTACTACAAAATTGCATACATTCATCGGTTAAATAGCATTCAGCTATGCAACCTTCTGGTCGTGCACGATTTCTTACATATTCTTTTAACACCTTCATAAATCTATAAAATAAATATATAAAAGTAAATGAAATGTATAGATATCATTAATTAATTCAAATGTGAAAAATAGTATAAGAATAACCTTTTAAAAGGGTACATCCAACGATATTGAATCGGTCCACATAAGTGAGCTTCTCTTGTTAGATAAATTATAAGATGGACCATTATATCAAAGAAAGAAGGAGGGAAATAACGTTCAAGCATACACATCGTAACTGCAACTTCATCTTCCAATAAATCTAACTTATTCCTATCCAACACTCTTTGGCAAATTGCATAAAAAAAATGAACACAACCGGAATATGGCAATTCTTGACTCTTTAGCGAAGAGACCTCGCATTACCACCGATAACAAATATTGTATCAATACATGATAATCATGGGACTTAAGCCCAACTATCTTGCATTCATTCAATGAAATACAATTAGATATGTTAGCAGCATAACCATCAGGCAGCTTTAAATTAAACAATCTCTTATAAAATTATTGTTTTTCTACCTTTGATAGAGTGTGTGGTGCTACAGACAAATACAGTTTATTTCTATCTTCTTTCACATGAAGGTCTTGTCTAATCCCAATGTCTTCCAAATCTTTATGAGAATTAACAACATCCTTAGTCTTTCCATGGATGTCCAACAAAGTACCAAGGAGACTCTCACCAATGTTTTTTTCAATGTGCATCACATCCAAATTATGACGCAAGCACAAATCCTGTAAAATTCAACAATGCTAAATTTAAAGAAATGTTAAATATATTAGAAAATGTTACATTATTTATTGATTTAAAAATCTTACCTTCCAATACGGAAGATCAAAAAATATCGATTTTTTTTTCTATATAAGATGTACTTTTCTCTTTCTTTTCCCTTTTACTTTCTTTCTCCAATCGTTTTCAACTTCCACACATGCAATTCGAACTTATTTACAATCAAGAATCTCTGGAGGATCATCCATTTCTTCTTTCCCATTAAACCATGATTTCTTATTTTGAAAAACATGATTTTTTGGAAGAAATTGTCATTGACCCATATACACATGCTTATTAACTATTTTAATCTTTATGAATGTACATTCAACCTACATAAAGGACAAACATATTCACCTTTTACACAACATCTTGCTAAGTTTTCATACGCAGAAAATCATTGATGGTCCACATTAAGATAGTCTTTAAGTTGAAGGAGGACTTAGTAGATGAATTATACACTTGTGTTCTCGAGTGCTATAACTCATTCAAATCTTTGACAAGTGGTTGCAAGTACATATCAATATCATTCTTGGGTTTTTTTTTTCTGGAATTTATAATGTTCACATCAAATTATCTTTCGACATACACTTCCAGGAAGGTAGATTGTATGTAACTAACACCACCGACCAATAACTGTAAGAGGTGCTTAGGTTGCTAAAAGAATTAAATCCATCCGCAAATTAAACCCAACCTCAAATTACGTGGCTTTGAAACAAAAGATAGTCATTTCCTATCTATAGTCTTCCAAGCTTTAGAATCAACGAGATGACGTATCTTTCCATCTTGGCTTGTATGAGTAGAATGTCATCTCAAGTCATTAGCCATTTCTGTTGATGTAAACATTCTCCTAAACCGTCGTATGATTGGAAAGTATCAAAGTACTTTAGCTGGTACTTTAGCCGGTACTGCCTTATGAATATTTTTCGTAACTTTGTTTACTTTCCATCTACAAGCACCACATTTTGGACATTCTTTATGATGCTCCAATTCCTTTCTAAACAGACAACAATCATTGATACATGCATGGATTTTCTCATACCTTAAATCAAACACTTTTAACAATTTTTTTGTTGAGTACAATGATTCTAGTAGAACATTATCTGATGGCAACATATCTCAAACGATATTAAAAAGTTCATCAAACCCCTTATCGGATAGACCATAAGTAGCTTTATATTTATATAAAGCTACAATAGCCGATAATTTTGTATACTTTGAGCAACCTTCATATAAAGGAGTTTCAACCTCTTCCAAAGTAGCAAACATATCTTCCTCTCTTACTTCAACATCAGGTTCAACATTACAATGAGTTTCAAGATTTACATCAATATACATTCTAAATGTATTGGAAGTGTTTTCAACATGTGTGGAAGTTTTCAGGGGTTTTCCATGTATGAACCAAATTGTATACTGAGGATCCATCCCATTAATGACCAAGTATTCATACACTATCTTAGTGTCATGATATCTCTCATTGAGACATTTTATACAAGGGCAAGGGATAAAACCAAAATTTATTGAATGTTTGATTGCAGCCTTAACAAATTTTTTAGTTCCACCCCTATATTCTTTCGACACTTTAAAAGTTGAAAAACGAAAGAAAAAATTGTTAAAAATACTACAAGTTTAAATCTTATGCCTCAATTTAATGAGTTTAATATATTAACTTTGAAAATTTTAACCACTCCTTATCCATCCGAAAGCATTTAACTCTAAAAAACAAAACACGTAATAACATAATGTTAAACTACATTAAATTATAAAGGTTCCAAATAATGAATCATTGTACACCAATGAATAATTAATAACATTTATTTATCCATTTTTATCTATTATTTTTGGGAACAAATTCATGATGATATTCGCATAATCTAGATTCAGTTATCTCATAATATCAGATCTACTATTTAATAACTCTATTTGAAATCTAGTAAATATGAAATTTCTTAAACAAATAAGTATATACTACACTTCCGCTGTGCAAGTTTCATATTCAATAAAACAATATGTAATTATACTATCATAATTATTAATAACACCACAAAACAATTATATGTTTTTACGACTAACTCAAAAATCAATATGAACTCTATTCAATAATAGAAAATGTAATTAAACAAAAACTCCAACTCATAACTTTTCCTACAAACATCATATATATGTCATATCATCATCCAAAATTCAAAATCATAAATATCTTTACGTAATAATTCCAAATTCAACATTTCGAACACAATCCACCACACTAAAGTCCATACTCCAAACTGTAATTAAACAATAACTCAAACTCATAAATTTTCCCCCAAACATCATATATACGTTATATCATCATCCAAAATTCAAAATCATAAATATTTTTACGTAATAATTCCAAACTCAACATGTTGAATACAATCCACCATACTGAAGTCCATACTCTAAAATGTAATTAAACAATAACTCCAACTCATAAATTTTCCCGCAAACATCATATATACGTCATATCATCATCCAAAATTCAAAATCATAAATATCTTTACGTAATAATTCCAAACTCAACATTTCGAACACAATCCACCACACTAAATTCCATACTCCAAAATGTAATTAAACAATAACTCCAACTCATAAATTTTCCCACAAACATCATATATACGTCATATCATCATCCAAAATTCAAAATCATAAATATCTATACGTAATAATTCCAAATTCAACATTTCGAACACAATCCACCACATTAAAGTCCATACCTCTTTGACAAATTATTTAAAACAACGTAGGAGGATCCAATCGGCGAAGATAACATTCCCAAAATCGCACTAGATGGCGAATAAGCTATAAAAATTAAAAAAAAATTGTGATGACTAGACTGCCGCTCCGTCGGTTGGACGGCAGTCCGGTCGTCCCATTCACCTAACCAAGAACCTTCATATGAAGACTAAGAAGCTGAAGAAGAAGAAAAGGAGAAGAAGATGGACCGTAGAAGAAGAAAAGGACACCAAAAAGAAGAAGACCCATGCGAGAAGGAGAAGAAAAGAAGAATACACGTGTCATTGGCGGGTCGACGATGGAGAGAGACGGTGACGACGTTGGACGATGACCGGAGGGGAGGGGAAGGTGACGGCAGCGACGACTTGGGTTTGTAGAGAGAGAATGAGTGAAAAAGAGAAAGAAAATGGAGGAAATAGAGAGGAGAGGTCGGACGGGTGGGTTTAATACCAAGGTTTTCCATACCGAGTAGGTCGGGCGCTCGGTATGGGTAATCCGTTTATATTAAATAAGCGGATAATCCATACCGAGCGTCCGACTCGACCATATGGTTACCTATAATGTCCATATCGGGCGGGTCGGGCGCCTGGTATGGATATTATAATAATTTTTAGTTTATTAATCCACACCGAGCGCCCGACCCGCTCGGTATGGATTACGGATTATCCATACCGGGCGGGTTGGGCACCCGGTATGGATAATCCGTATATTTTAAATTCTTGCAAAAATGGATTATCCATATCAAACACCCGACTCCTCCGATATGGATAATCCTATTTATCCATACCGGACGGGTTGGGTGCCCGGTATGGATTTAAAAAATAATCTTATCCATATTGGGCGACATGATGCCCGGTATAAATGAGTGATTTTTCATACCAAGTTGCCTAACGCCTGGTGTGGATAGTATCTCCTTCATTTTTTTTGTTATTTTCGTTGATTATCCACACCAGGCCTTTAGTGCCCGATATAGATAGTCCGATATTGCTGCATTATTTTGTTGTAGTGCATAGTGTACTAACTATAAAGGAGCGATGATTCAGAGAAGAACAGAGAAATTAGATGCAGAGCTTTTTGCACTTTCACTAAAATGTTTTATATCTATATAAACTCTCAATACAATCGTATATATTTACATAGATGAATAGTTGAAGTTAGTAAATTGTAACTAACTGCAGATGAGCTGGTCCAATTATAAAGCAATAGTCGTACCAATCTTTGAATGCAAAGTGGACCAATAAGAAGCTTATAGGAAAACAAAGGAAGGCGAGAAAGATGAGTTCAGAAAACCACCTGAGCCATTCTTTATTTCTTCACAATTTTATCTTCAACACTAATGTGGCATAAGTAGTTTCTCACCATACAGTGTAGCATGGAATGGCAATTCTTTTTAATGATTTTATAAAAATGAAAAGTGTTCCTTCGTGATACGTTTGATGCACTGGATTGTATTAAACTTTTTTTTTTTTGGTGAAACTAGTGTTGAATTATTTTTATAGAATCGAATTAATTGGAATTGACTAAATTAATATTGTAATGTATATAATGCAATTAAAATTGGATTACAGATAATAATTTCAGTTGTTTGGAGTCGTTTGGAATTGAATAAAAAGTAATAATATTTTATATTTGATGTTATCAGATTAATTAAGATAATATCAAATTAAAATAATTTATATATAAAAAGTAATTCAACTATCTTCTTAAAATTAATTAAAATTATGTTCAATTAATTTTAAATTAAATAGTATTTAATATTTAATTATATTAAAAAATATTTTTATGAAATAAATATATTAAATTATAAGGTAACGACACTACAACAAAACAGCCCAATAATACCGGACTATCCATATCGGGCACTAAATCACTAATAATAATGAAAAAATTGAAGGAGACAGTATCCATACTGGGCGTCATGCAGCCCGATATGGATAATCACTCATCATGATGCCCGGTATGGATAGGATTGCTTTTTTAATCCATTTCGAGCACCTGATCCGTTCGACATAAATAAATAAGATTATCCATACCGGACCGATCGGGTGTCCGGTATGGATAATCCATTTTTGCAAAAATTTAAAATATACGGATTATCCATACAACGTGGCCTACCTATGTGATATGGATAGTCCATACTGGACGGGTCGGGTGCTCGGCATGGATTAAAAAAACTAAAAAATATTATAATAATCAATATCGGTCGGGTTGGGCGTCCGGTATGGATTATCCGCTTATTTAAAATAAATGGATTATCCATACCGGGCGTCCGACCCGCTCGGTATGAAAAACTTGGGTATTAAACCCACCCATTGACTTTTCCTCCCCCATTTCCTCGATTTTCCTTCTCTCTGACGGGACCCTTCCCGAATCTCTCCTTTAGACCCGAGAAAGACCCTGGAGCACCCCGAAAGAATTCCCACAAACCCTATACTCAGACCGGAGGAACCCCGTTAGGGCACCGGAAAATCATTTAGTTAGATCTTTTAACTTCTTTTGCAAGGTGACAGTGATAAAAAATTTTCGTTTTTTAATAAAAATTTCAACAGCATGCCGTCTGTTTTCTAAACTATGTCACCCTAAAATTTTCAAATACAGTTTATAAAAACACTTCTAAGATATTCATTTCTCAACTTCCAAAGCCTCTGGCTCATTTCTCACAACACCACCACAAACAGGTGAATAAAATATGAAAATTGAATTTCAAAAAACTTAAATAAAACATTTTTAACTAAAGCATCCACTATTTCTTTATAATATTTACAACTATATACATTATCAAAATAACAAAATATATACATGTAGTAGGTGTCGTCCTATGCGTCCGCCTGCACATCCGAATGAACCTCGTCGGTTGGACGACTAACTTCTACACCTGTGGGAGAATTTTTAAGAAAAACATTTAAATAAAAATATGAGTATAACTCAATAAGTAGAATAAATTATATAAACGCAAACTCATTTCTATATAAAATATCCTCCCAAACCAGTTTTAAAAACTAAAATGCTTTCTAAAACACTTTCTGAAATATTTTCTTAAAATCTTCTCTAATGCTCGCCTACATAGTAACCCAGGGAATATCTACTCCTGGCATGGTAGCATATAAAATCTAGCTAACCACTAGGAGTGGGAATCTACCATGTGTAGTCGTCGAAAGCGGGCCCATGCTGCGGACCAACTACACTACCCTATACGTGTATACGGATCACTCATGCCCCGCTCACACAAGAGTCGACTAGGCTCAAATCTCACTAACTGACTTCCTCTCATCAATCGTATCATGCACAGGGCATTCGGCCGGGTACTAAACTGGGGCTAGGGTAAACTATATGCTATTAAAATTTCTTTTTCTTAATACACTAAAATAAATCTCAAGGCAATAAGCCTAAAATCTTTAATTCTAGCACATTCTCATATACATAAATAATAAACTAAAATCTTTATGCTAGAATTATAATATAAATTCAATTAATAAACGAATAATTATTTATAATAAATTCTTTTAACTTTAAATAAACTTTAAGAAAATATAAATTTTAAAACTCATAATTCCACTCACAACACGTCCTCGGATATAATCCGATCCTCCTCCGTAAGCCTCCGGAACTCTCCGCTTTTACCCTAAAACATCAAATATCCATTTAGGGTCACTTAACTCATTCAAATAACATTCAAAATTAATAAAAATCTCATTTATCTCTATTAATACTCTTTAACGTCTAAACTTTCGGATCTTAATTTCTATTCAATCGGGGTTTTCGAAATCCGTTTTCTCTACATAAATTCTACTTATTCTTTCTTAGAAATACCTCAATATACTCAATTTCATCGTCGGAAACTCGGAACGAATTCGATTTCGTTTACTAATAAAAATCACTTTTCGCTTCGAACGTCTAACAACTTCAACAATCAATTTTCTAGTATTCTAACATCCAACCATGATTAAATAAATGGTTTCGAATGTTAAACGAACGCATTTGGAAGGATTTCGGAAAACACCCTTCAACTCGTCCGTTTAACTCCGAATTCGATCCTAAACTTTTCGTTTTCGAAATCTAACTTCATAAAATTATTTTCTAACCTCTAAAACACCTATCTAATGCCTTAGAATCGAAAATGAAATCGGATCTCCCAAGAATCCATTTTGGCCATTACTTTCTCTCTCTCTCACACCCATTTTTTTTTCACCAAATCACTCATAAATCACACCAAAATCATCCTTACAACTCCCTCTTATCATCCCTAAGCTCAAATTTGAAAAAGAAACAAGAGAGAGAATGGATTTTCACATAAACTATCAAACTTTAAACTGAAATAACTTACCAAATAAGCGATCTTTTCACTTCAAATTTGTTGGGTTAGCTAGAGGAGATGACAAAGAATAACTTTTATGAAGAAATCGCAACGAAATTGGGATCGGATCTCTCTCTCTTCTCTCTCTCTCTCTCTCTCTCTCTCTCTCTCTCTCTCTCGCGCGCGCGTGCTCACGACCTCTCTCTTTTTTTTTCTCTCTTTTCTTTCTTTCTTTTCTGGTTTCACGATTCAAATGTCTCCAAATGAGATAAAATTCACTTTTATATATATTAATGCTCAATTATAATTTAGTCCCTCAAGAAAATTTCATTTAATTACCTCAAACTTTCAATAATCTCACTAGTACCCAAAATATATAATTATTAATTCTATTGGTCCACTTGGTACATTCCAATCCATTTATCTCTTCAACCATTCACTTGATGACATGTGGCACATCCATAACCACTACTTTTCAAAAGCACTCATCTCTTTTCTTATTGGTTGAATTAAAATATCTTTTACTTTATTCCATGAGCTCATTTCGCTTGATTAACATATAATTCATTCCTAATCACTTTGTAATCGTACCGGGATCAACCAAACGACATCTAACTTGCGATACGAAAATATAATAAACTTCAGATAACACTATTGGAGTTATACGATTCGACCGTAACTCAATTCGAAGATTTCTAATACCATAAAATAATAAATCTGGGTGAGAGGTTACACTCTCTCTATCACTTTCTCACTCATTCTCTCTCTACAAACCCTAGACACCACTGTCGTTACCTTCGCGTTGCTCTGGTCACCGTCCGACGCCGCCGCCGTCTCTCTCTATCACCAACCCGCTGGTGAGACGTGTATTCTTCTTCTCTTCTCCTTCTCGTGCGGTTCTTCTTCTTCTTCTAGTGTCCATCTTCTTCTCCTTTACTTCTTCTTCAACTTCTTAGTCTTCATAATATTGTTCTTGGTTAGATGAATGGGACGGCCAGACTGTCGTTCGACCGTCGGAGCAACAATTTAGCCGTCACAATTTTTTTTTTCAAATTTTGACTTTATTTTATTTTATTTTATTTTTGCAACTTATTCGTCCATCTAGTGCTCTTTTGGGAACATTATCTTCGCCAATTGGATCCTCTTACGCTGTTTTAAATAATTTATCAAAAAATGTATAAAATTTAGTGGGGCGGATTGTGTTTGAAATGTTGAATTTGGAATTATTACGTACAAATATTTATGATTTTGAATTTTGGATGATGATATGACAGATATATGATGTTTGCGGGAAAATTCATGAGTTTGAGTTATTGTTTAATTACATTTTGCAATATGGACTTTAGTGTGGTGGATTGTGTTCGAAATGTTGAGTTTGGAATTATTACGTACAGATATTTATAATTTTGAATTTTGGATGATGATATGACGTATATATGATGTTTGCGGGAAAATTTATGAGTTGGAGTTATTGTTTAATTACATTTTGGATTATGGACTTCAGTATGGTGGATTGTGTTCGAAATATTGAGTTTGGAATTATTACGTACAAATATTTATGATTTTGAATTTTGGATAATGATATGACGTATATATGATGTTTGTGGGAAAATTTATGAGTTAGAGTTATTGTTTAATTACATTTTGGGGTATGAACTTTGGTATGGTGGATTGTGTTCGAAATGTTGAATTTGGAATTGGTACGTACAGATATTTATGATTTTGAATTTTGGATGATGATATGACGTATATATGATGTTTGTGTGAAAAATTATGAGTTGGAGTTTTTGTTTAATTACATTTTCGATTATTGAATAGAGTCCATATTGATTCTTGAGGTAGTCGTAAAAAACATATAATTGTTTTATGGTATTATTAATGATTATGATAGTATAATTACATATTATTTTATTGAATATGAAACTTGCACAACGGAAGTGTAGTATTCACTTATTTGTTTAAGAAATTTCATATTTACTAGATTTCAAATAGAGTTATTAAATAGTAGACCTAATATTATGAGATAATTGAATCTAGATTATGCGAATATGATCATGAATTTATTTCCAAAGATAATGGTTAAAAATGGATAAATAAATGTTATTAATTATTCATTGGTGTATAATGATTCATTATTTGGAACCTTTATAATTTAATGTAGTTTAATATTATGTTGTTACGTGTTTTGTTTTTTAGTGTTAAATGCTTTCAGATGGATAAGGAGTAGTTAAAATTTTCAAGGTTAATATCTTAAACTCATTAAATTGAGGCCTAAGATTTAAACTTGTAGTATTTTTAATAATTTTTTCTTTTGTTTTTCAACTTTTAGAGTGTCGAAAGAATATAGAGAATGAGCTAAAAAAATTTTTGAGGCTGCGAACAAACATTCAATAAATTATAGTTTCATCCCTTACTCTTGTATAAAATGTCTCAATGGGAGGTATCATGACACTAAAATAGTGTATGAACACTTGGTCATTAACAGGATGGATCCTTAGTATACAACTTGGTTCATGCATAGGGAACCCCTGAAAACTTCCACACCTGTTGAAAACACTTCCAATACATTTAGAATGTATAGTGATGCAAATCTTGAAACTCATTGTAATATTGAACTTGATGTTGAAGTAAGAGAGGAAGATATGATTGCTACTTTGGAAAAGGTTGAAACTCCTTTATATGAAGGTTGCTCAAAGTATATAAAATTATCGGCTATTATAGCTTTATATAAACATAAAGCTACTTATGGTCTATCCGATAAGGGGTTTGATGAACTTCTTAATATCGTTCGAGATATGTTGCCATCAGATAATATTCTACCAGAATCATTGTACTTAACAAAAAAATTATTGAAAGTGTTTGATTTAGGGTATGAAAAAATCCATGCATGTATCAATGATTGTTATCTGTTTAGAAAGGAATTGGAGCATCATGAAAATGTCCAAAATGTGGTGCTTGTAGATGGAAAGTAAACGAAGTTACGAAAAAAATTCATAAGGGAGTACCGGCTAAAGTACTTCGATACTTTCCAATCATATGACGGTTTAGGAGAATATTTACATCAACTGAAATGGCTAATGACTTGAGATGACATTCTACCCATACAAGCCAAGATGGAAAAATGAGCCATCCTGTTGATTCTCTTGTTTGGAAGACTATAGATAGGAAATTGTCATCTTTTGCTTCAGAGCCACGCAATTTGAGGTTGGGTTTTGCTGCGAATGGATTTAATCATTTTGGCAACCTAAGCACCTCTTATAGTCGTTGGCTGGTGGTGTTAGTTACATACAATCTACCTCCCTGAAAGTGTATGTCAAAAGACAATTTGATGCCAACACTATTGATTCCAGGAAAAAAACAACCCGGAAATGATATTGATGTATACTTGCAGTCACTTGTCGAAGATTTGAATGAGTTATTGCACTCGAGAGCACAAGCGTATGATTCATCTGTTAAGTCATCCTTTAACTTAAAGGCTATCTTAATGTGGTCCATCAATGATTTCCTTGCGTATGGAAACTTAGCAGGATGTTGTGTAAAAGGTGAATATGCTTGTCCTATATGTGGGTTGAATGTACATTCACAAATATTGAAATATAATAATAAGCATATGTATATGGGTCATCGGCGATTTCCTTCAAAGAATCATGTTTTTTGAAAGAAAAAATCGTAAATCATGGTTTAATGGGAAAGAAGAAATGGATGATCGTCCGGAAATTCTTGATGGTAAACAAGTTCGAATTGCATATGTAGAAGTTGAAAACAATTGGAGAAAGAAAGTAAAAGGGAAAAGGAAGAGAAAAATGGATCCTATTTGGAAAAAAAGATTGATATTTTTTTATCTTTCATATTGGGAGGTAAGATTTTTAAATCAATAGATAATGTAACTTTTTCTAATATATTTAGCATTTCCTTATGTTATGCCCGTTTTTTTTATATGAATAAAAGGGTCGCTAGAGGCCAAAGAGATGAGTACAGTACTAGGAAGCTCAGGGAACCCGACCTCCAGGATGCTGAGACGAGCTCGCCGGACTCGCAAGCCCACGCCATGGAAAATCTGCCTTGTATACTTCTAGCCCATGTTCATATCAGAGTCTGTCCCGACATCCCTTCAGCTCACACAGTTCGCCAAGTCGGAGAGCTCGCACCAGGGGATACCTTGTGAAATAAGCCACCAGATCCACCTAATTCTCTGATTTTACACCGACACCATCTCAATAGTTCCCGATAAACATTTAATGCGACAGCTGCCCATTTAATGAAGAGAAAACTCTATCTGAAGCATTTAATGCAGGCGTGGGTATGAAGAGAATAATCATTGCTATCACAATAAATGCAGTATGGTTTATGTCAGATTAATTGAAATAACCATGATTTATAACTTGTAGATCACTCAATTATATCTCCCACTCTCTATAAATAGGGGAAATTTTCATTGTAACAAAAAGTGAAGAACACTAGTATTACCGTTACTCTATCATAATTACTCCAGAGTGACCCATGGAGATAAGCACATTCGCCGAACCACGTAAAAATTCTTGTCTTTGCATTCTTCCTTCCCTCTTCTTTCCTTACTAACTGCTTCATTATTGTTGTTCATCTACCTTAACCAACATTTATTCTCCTTCATTGCCATTCACCAACCTTAAACCGTATTTATCGTCATTTATTACCACGTTCGCAATCTGGGCCTTTGAATCTCTCAGTCGACCGTTTCCAGACGTCGACACCTTAAATTTAGCATTGTTGATTTTTACAGGATTTGTGCTTGCGTCATAATTTGGATGTGATGCATATTGAAAAAAACATTGGTAAGAGTCTTGTTGGTACGTTGTTGGACATCCATGGAAAAACTAAGGATGGTGTTAATTCTCATAGAGATCTGGAAGACCTTAGGATTAGATAAGACCTTCATGTGAAAGATGATGGAGATAAACTGTATTTGCCTGCAGCACCACACACTCTATCAAAGGTAGAAAAACAATAATTTTGTAAGAAATTGTTCAATTTAAAGCTACCTGATGGTTATGCTGTAAACATATCTAATTGTATTGCATTGAATAAATGCAAGATAGTTGGGCTTAAGTCTCATGACTATCATGTATTGATGCAACATTTGTTATCGTTGACAATGCGAGGTCTCTTGCCTAAAGGGCCAAGAATTGTCATATTTCGGTTGTGTTCATTTTTTAATGCAATTTGCCAAAGAGTGTTAGATAGAAATAAGTTAGATTTATTGGAAGATGAAGTTGCAGTTACGATATGTATGCTTGAACGTTATTTCCCTCCTTCTTTCTTTGATATAATGATTCATCTTATAATTCATCTAACAAGAGAAGCTCGCTTATGTGGAGCGATTCAATATCGTTGGATCCTTATACTATTCTTCACATATGAATTAATATTAATGATATCCACACATTTTATTTACTTTTATATATTTATTTTATAGATTTATAAAGGCGTTAAAAAGATATGTAAGAAATCGTGCACTACCAGAGGGTTGCATAGCTGAATGCTATTTAGCTGATGAATGTATGCAATTTTATAGTAGGTATGTACCACAAGCAGCAGATGTTGGTGAGAAGCACAATAGAAATAAAGATATTGTGTTTCAAAATGTAGTGGAAGGACATCCCACATCTACACTGACATTAAAAACGATTTCTGCGGACATGCTACGGATTGCACACATATATATACTGTTGAATAGTGTATTAGTAGAGTTATACATTAAATAAGTGGTTTAAATTGAAGCTGAATATAGTATAAATATTAGTTAAAATTATTAACGTTATACTTATTTGGTCATGTTGTTATTTATATAAATATTTTATTAGCGTGTACCTGGAAGAGCTTCAACAATTAGATCCTAATCTGTTAAATAGACCAACTTTGTTGCAAATGACACATACTAGAGAATTTCCAACATGGTTTAGAAATGAGGTGAATTAACTAACTTATACGTTAATAAGTTGATGTATTTACTTAAGTTTTTTGTTCTTGAAAATCTAAATCGTAATCTTCCAAAATAGGTTCTTGATGAATCAAATACCACAGATATGACCCCAATTTTAAAGCTTCTAGCACTTGGACCAAGTACGCAAGTCACATGCTATTCTAGTTATGTTGTTAATGGGAAACAATACTGCATAAAAAGTAGTGAGAAAACTACACAAGATAGTGGTGTTTCCCTAGAAGCAAAAACTGTTTGCAATGAAAGAAATGATACTCAAGTTGTGAAGAAGATGGTTTACTATGGAGTTTTAAGATAAATACTTTTGTTGGATTTCTTAACGTTTCGTGTTCCATTGTTTAGATGTGATTGGATGGGTAGTGTGAATGATGGTAAAGAAGAAGATGGGTTCGTACTAGTTAATTTTACTCCACGTGAAAATAAATGGGACAGAGATCTCTTTATTTTAGTCTCACAAGCAACACAAATGTTTTATTCTAGGAAAAATGATAACTCTAATTGGTATGTTTGTCCTAAAAGCACCTCCAAAAGGTTTTCATGATCTAGAAAAGTTTGATAAGCATGCTTACATGAAAACTACACCATTAGATGTGTCTGAATTTGACACTAATATGGATGATAGTGAGGATTATGCTCGAATAGATTGTGAAGAATTGGTTGTAAACATGTAATGTTGATGAATATAATCATATTTTCATATTTTATTTCCAATCTCTGTGTATATATATTTTGTTTGTGTTTACATTTGTGTGGAGACAAAGTCTCTGAAGTGATTGGATATATTGTGAAATTACTTTGCTATTTACATTACAGGTGAACTAAATTTTTGGTAAGGTCAAAAAACAGGGGAAACTCTGTCAAACTTTCTGTAAAATGAATTGACTTTATATCAATAATTTTATATATTGATAATGTCATCCATAAGGTTAATACTAATATATGTTATTTCCATAATATTTTTAGATGTCGACTGAAGGAACATCGACTGGTCAGTCCTCAGGTAACTCCAATGGAGAGAAAAAAAGAAAAGGAAGAGATCTCTGCCGCTTAGATTATGAGAAAATGGTCAAGGTCAAAGCCATACAAATTAATGAAGTTGGACAACCAATTGGAGAAAATTCGGTGATCTACAATTCAGGTTGTGGAGCCATTGCAGCTCAAATGATACCTATAACCTATAATAGCTAGGATAAAGTACCACAATCTTTAAAAGAGACAGTGTAAGAGAATATAAAGATATATACTGGTTTCATTTATTTATACTATAAATATTACATATTTATTTTTGCAACATATTTAATTACTTTTAAACAATTTATAACTACAGTTATGACTTAGTACTGATGAGTCAATGAAAGTTCATACGTTAAAATCAATGAACGAGTGTTGGAGACACTATAAAGGTAGAATAACAAAACAAATTAGAGACGTTCCCCGCAGTCCTGATGTTTACAAAAGATATGAAATGCTAAAACCAGCTAACATTAGTGATCAAGATTGGATAGCATTTGTCAATCAGCGATTGTCTCCAGAATTTACGGTAATCTTACAATTCATATTCTCAACCTAGCATGAACACTAACGTTTAGTGGATTTTGATAAAATTTTACAATATTTCAGGATACTAGTAAGCATTATAGTGAGTTATCAAAGAAGAATCGTATCCCGCATACATCAAGTCATAAAGGAACGACACGACTATGGGAAGATTTGGTAAAACTTTACTATATTGTGATGATTATATTACATGTGTATAGTTTTTATTTTTTGAACTTGTATATACTTTTGTGGATATCAATATCAATGTTAGAGAGCGAAAAAAGTGGCTGCGAATGAAGATCTCGAAGTCGATAGAGTTGACATTTGAATAGTCAGTCACAAGCACAAAGATAGAAGCGCAGTGAATGAGAAAACTGCTGATAAAATTGTATGTTACGTTATTTTGATCAAATATTGTATTTATTGTATTATATAATCTGTATAGTTTTTTTAATGATAATATTATGTTACATCATTTATAGGTACAAATGGAGTCACTACATCAAGAAACCCAACATTCACTTGGAAATGATACTGTCTCACAAGTTATGGGTAAGGAGCATTGAGGTAGAGTTCAAGGAATGAGTCATGGTGTAACACCATCTATTGTACAAGCATCTATGGTTGGTAAACAAAGCTTAGCACAATATCAACAACATGTCGATGGTGAGATGGCAAGCATGACTCATTTGTCCAACATAGATCAAGTTAAAGTATTGGTATGTATGCCTCCAACCTAGCTGGTAAATGACTCAACTCCTTTATAACTTGCTTATATTTATTTTTTGATACTTTTTTTATTTCCTTTTTTTTTCATTGTTATGTTTTCTCACAAGTGGATGTAATCATTTTTTCATACTTTTTTGTTATGTCTGTGTTTGTAAATATATGTATTGTTTGCGTGAAATGTTAGTAAGAAATATTGTTTTGGTTGAATCGATTGTCAAAGATTTGACAAGTTTAATAAAATTGTAGGGGAATTAAATTTATGGTAAGTTCGAAAAAGAGAGGAAACTCTGTCAAATTTTGTATAATTGATCGAGTTTATATGTATTGTTTTATATATTGCGTTTGTTGTCTACATGTTGTCAAATAAGGATACTTATAATTTTTTTTTCCTCAATATCCATGTTTCCTAACAATAATACTATTTATTGTTTTCGTAGATACAGTATTCAAGGGCTCAAATTCTATGGAATCTAGTAAAAGTGTTCAATTTGCTAAACCTTCAACTAAAGTAAAATATATGCTGGATTTATGTTATTTATTGATTCAATTTAATTTCATATATATATGTAAGTATTTAAATTTTTGGATATAACTAAATATTTAAGATATTGTGCATACATTTCATATCTCGGGGTTTCTCAAGCCAAGCTGGTGGATCGAACAACAATCAATGCAAATTATTAGATTGGATGGGGAAAGGAATCGTGGTGGTTGAAGCGGAAATTGACTCAAAGGACCCCTATGCTAAAGTTCATCACCTCGAGCTTGATCCAAATTTTTGGTGCGTTTCCGTCAAGAAAGTAATGGTTAGTATTTCGCTACCTCGATCTACCAACGAGATACTAACTTTAGAAGATGCATTAAATTCATTTATTGCTTGGCCAGCAAAATATATTGTATCTTAGCATTATGTATTGAGGTATTAATTTAATATTTATGTTTAATTGTGGATTATATAATTTAAATGTTGTTATTTTACTTAGTTAATATATATTTATAACATTTATGTACGTTAACAGTTTTATTGGAATATTAAAAAAAAAATCACCAATTTAATTAATTTTTTTTTCATTGTTAAGATTTTACATACCGGGCAGGTGTCCAATGTGAAAAAAATACTAATACCGGGTCGAGCCTAGATTCAAATATATATCCATACCGGGTATCTGCCTAGTATGGATACTCATATATCCATACCGGACCGTAATTTGGTATGGATAATCCGCATCCATACCGATTAGCCCGGAATGGATATAGCGAGTCGATCCATATATTTCTGTATCCACATCGGGCATGACTCGGTATTGATACGGATTATAGCCCAGTATGGATATATGAGTATCCATACCGACAGCAAGCACGCCGAGCTTGCTACTCGGTATGGATATCCAACCATACCGGTCATTGCCCGGTATAGTTGGGCTTTTTTGTTGTAGTGCAATATATAAAAATAATGTTTAAACAATATTATAATTTTACATTTAAATATATTATATCTTTTAAAATTTTATAATATATATATAAATATATTCCCCATGACAGGATTGGAGAAATCAAGTTCTTTGTTAGAAGTTAAAAAAGAAAAAAGAAAGTTATTAAAAGCATCAAATTCTTTTCGAATCTAAAACTGTCGATAAGTACTTTTGTAATCCACATATTTACTCTTATTACTATAAAACAACTGCTCTCATAAGGAACAATGGTTTAAATACATTTTATATAATATATTTTATTAGATTTGAAGTTTTATAATTAAAGTAAGTAAAAAGGTAAATAATTATTTGTACTAAGAAGTGATATGCAGCTTGTTTAAGAAGTGATTTGCATCTCATTATTAGTTACAATACTAGCAAATGCAGTTTATGACACAATTTTGCAATTATTCATATATTTTATTTGATTTGCAAAAAAATGTTATGGACCATTGATAATTAGTGAGTATTATGATATAAGACTAGTAAAAGATAAAAGGAAGGGAAGATTCGAAAAATGTTCTTTTTTGTCGCCTGCCAAATGTAATTATTTTTCTATTTCTTAAAAAAAAAAAAAAAAAAAAAAAAAAAAAAAAAAAAGTCGTTATTTTTCAATTTGAGATGATGATGTTAGAAACTAGAATTCTGGATTCAAAAGTAAAAAAGAGATACTTTTGACAAAGATAGATATTTTTGACAAAATGCGATGTACCATTCCACTTCTAAATTGATTGTGTGAGACAATGTTTCGATTACTTGTTGATGTAAAAATAAAGGGCTTGCGTTACATGCAACCCACTAAACTAATTCAAAATAAACTCATCTATGTAAAATAATTGATGGGGTCTAAAAAGTTGGATCAGATTATTAGTTGATTAATATTTAGTTTTGAATTTATCTCTTAAAATTCACTAAAATCTGCTATCATTTATTAATTTAATAATATTATAATTATTTTTAATCTAAACTGTACTACAAAATAAATTCCTAAATTTCCGAATTATTGTTTACATTATTTTTTCTCATAATATGATTAAAAAATTTGTATGCATTACTATTTACTCTTATAATTGTAAAAAAATACCAAAATATATTGAAATATTTTAATTTGTATATATATATGGGTCATGATCCTCTCTTCAAATTCGATATGTGGGATATAGGCTTAGTCGAATATTGTCTAGACTTGCCAAATGACTGAGGACATTATCTTCTCTACTATTCATGAGATTATTATTTTGACTAGAAGTAGAAGAGATTGGGTTCTTTTCTCTATGATTATCTTTATGTCACATCTCAATGGGAGACTCCAAATATTTTGATCAATTAGATAAATTTAAATTTGAGGCAGATTCATGTACTGAAAAATCAAAACAGAAATATTATATAATTTGGACTCAAAACTTGTGGACCTTTTGTAAGATAAACCTCTAAGTAGATTGGACTAGTACGCAGCTAATTAATAGGTTACCAAAAGTCCAATTTCACATTTTCACTTCTAGAAATAGTCAAACATTTGTATGTGCATCCAACTATAAGCAGCCAAATGAGCGAATTTTCGAGAAGAAAGAATATGAAAGAATCCTATTACATGAAACAATAAATAATTGAAGTACGGAGACTAGCAGTCAAAGGTAATGGAAACTTCCTACATACGGCACTGATAAAATTGAATCCAGCACACATGCTGATGTAATAATCAATAAATCAACAATAAACGTAATATTTAAGTTCTCTCCGTGTACACTTTTATATTTATTGGTATTAGGATCTATGGAAATAATTGAGTACTTGTATAATTTGGATATTAACTCTAATAATAAAATGACAATCTTTTTATAATAAGAAAATAATATTGTCAATATAAATTTTGAAAAATATAATAAATGGGACTTAAAATTTGTATTACTTAAATACAAAGAGAAAAATGTACAACTATTTATATTATGACATGATATAGGTTGATTATTAGTTATAACAGTAGCAAATGCAATTTATGATATAATCATGCCCTTATTTACATATTTTCTTTAATTTGCAAGAAATTTTTTGCAAACCCATGAAAGAGAGCATATCAATTTTAATATTTTATTCGCTATAATGTGGGGACTATTAATGATTACGTCTTTAGATTTAAATGATTCAGGTTTCATAAAAAGAAGAGAAGAATGTCAAAACTAATTATTTTCTAATTTGAGATGATAATGTTAGAATTCTAAATTCAAAACTAAAAGCTGCTTTTGACAAAATGCAACGCACTATTTAACTGCTTAATTGACAATGTGTAGGAATGATTTGACCAAAGAGTTAAATATAAGTAAAAATATACATATACTAATAATAATAAGAATTAATAATAATAAAATATAAATATATCACTTATCTCCCACCATTCAGTGTGGGTTGACCTCTCACTTTCATGTGGGTATTTTTTCAATCTCTGTATGGATGGATCTCTCCCAATTAAGAGTTATTCCTCGAACCGTGCCACAATATATCTATCCCAGTTGGTCTCGGTAACCCTTTATATCAATTCCAAATCTCAAAAAAAAAAAGAGTTAAATATCAGTAAAAATACCATAATTTTAAATTTAAAAAATATTAATAAAATTATCAAAAATATTCTACAAATTACATAAATATTAGAAGATATTTTTTAGCCAATCATCAAAAAATAATGAAAATATCGATAATATATTAGATATTGTATTCATATTTAATTTCTTAAATTTTTTAAAATTTAATATTTAATTCCTTAACTTTGATTGCTTATTTGCGTGCACAGTTAAAACTTCAGGGTTTTTACAAATTTCACAAGTGCGTGTGCATACGTATATTGACTGATTAATAATAGTTTGCAACCTAAATTTTGAAAATATAATAAAAAAAGTATAAGTCGTTTCACATATGACGAAATTCTTTCAAATCAATATTACAAAACAAAAATGTAGGATTCTATTCTTTTGATTCATTAGTTTATATAGAAAACATTTTTTTTTTCAATTGTTTGCTTCATCATGCATTATGTATATTGTAGACAATTTGATAGATATATTTTGTTCTCCCAACTTCAAACTTTTTGTGCCACCCCTGCTTTTCCTGCTTGAGTTCAAGACCTATACAGCTCATCTCTTTTTCTCTTATCCCAATTGATTATAAATTAAACCATCTCAAATTATCTTTGTTGTAAACCATGCAAGGATGAGTTGAGAAAAATTCTTTACAGTCTCAAATTATCTTTGTTGTAAACCATGCAAGAATCAGTTAAGAAAAATTGAGCTGTTGAAAGAGCAAATTATACTTGTGTTTGTCATAAAAACTATGAAGGAATGAACTCATCAGAGAAATTGGGCTATCCAGAGAAGGGAAACTGAAGATTAAAGAGATGATTAATTGAATAATTAATGATTGAAAAATAGATAACAAAAATTATTTTAGTTTTTATATTTTAGTGATTTATATTATTTTTAATTGTATATGTAATATTGCAATATGCAATCCTTAAAGTTTTAAAAATGCATCAACTCAGTCTTTATATCAGTCCACCGTTAGTTTTCAATAGATTTCAAATGATATTTTTATCTTTAGATCACCTTCATATATGTCTCGAGTCAAAATTTAAAAAATAAAAAGGAATTTGACACATTTACTGCTAATCTTATGACATCTACCTTAAATATGAAATTAAAAAATAATATTAAAATAAAGAGATAACTGCAATAACATTCCTTATCCTTTGGCCTAATTATAATTACATATGTATAATAACCATGGAATGAGTTAGATTTGTAAGAACAGAAATTAGTATCTAAGAATCCCGAAATCATTTATGTGGAAATGACGTGATTTGGGCTCAAATTGCCTATTATTGGGATGATTTTAACTTTTTGAGCTAGAGACAAAATTAAATTAGAGCAACACCTCATCGAATTTCTTGAGCCACCCCGTTTGTTAAAAGAAAAAATAAATAAAGAAAGAAAGATGACAAAGGAAATGGACAAATGTCCAATCGGTTGCCACACATGTTACTCCTTGAAAGTCAATGAAACATGTGGTTGTCAAGTAAAGCAACAGTCATCATATGAGACAAAAAATGAGATTAAGATGAGAGAGTGAATAGAATGGCCGGGAGAAAGGCAGAAGGAAAATGAGAAAAGAAAACGGTGAATTCGGCCGAGGAAGAAGAAGAAAATAAGAAAAAAAATAGAAAATTAATTACTTGCTTCCAATTGTCCATTTCACTGGAGTTCCCACTTCCATTTGGAAATTAAATTAGTTGATATATTATTGATTTTATAATTGTTTCTTTAGGATTCGAGTTTTACGTTGCATGTGGAAAATCTAAGCTTGGATTATGGTTTTAAAGTTGAATAAATAATTGTGCTAAAAAAAAGTTGAATAAATAATTTAAAAATAATTTGGAACAAATGAATTTGTGGGAATTTATAGAGATGAATTTGATGGAGAAAATATATTATTCTTGGTGGATGCCTGAAATATAAGTGTGAGTTTTATGTTTAATTTGAGTTCTGGGTAGTAAGGAATTTATTTGATTAAATTTATGAAATTTGGGATGTTAATTTATTATGTGGATATTAATATATATAGGTGGAGAAATTTCAAAAAAGTTGGGAATGGATAAGAATTTATATTTTTGGGTTTATTAATAGTGAATAAATATCTTCAAAGTATTGAGAATATTTGGAAATTTCAAAATGAGTTCTCGTGATGTTTCATAATATATCCAACAATCTTGCGAGAGATGAATTGTATTAAAGGATAATTAAGAAATTATTATTATGAGTTAATTAATCGAGGATATTATAATTTGGATTTATTTTAAATTTAGAAGTTTAATGTTTGTAGTGGATTATACCTACAAAAAATATAATAAAGGCCACTGGTGGGACGGATTGGATCGAACGATCAGGAAAATTTTGGTGCCGTATGGATCAAGGTAAGGGGATTTCTAACTCTGGTGTAATATATGAATTTAATGAAAATATTGATTATGATTTTGTTGTTATATTTTATAATTACATGGAATGAAATGATAATAATATTTGTATAATGCATTAATAATATTTGTTGAAAAACCACGAAATGGGTTATATGTGAAAGTATTATAATTTGTATGCTATGATGGAAGCATTGATTGTGAAATTGTATCATGGAGAATCGGTATTGTTCTGATTATTGACAACGGTGAAGATGAAGCTAGCGAAGTTGGTGCCTATAGTTATAGCTGTTGTTATTCTTTTTGAGTTTGTGTGTCACAGGTCATGTGCCTCATTTGTTCATGTTGATAACTATTTAGTTGCTTGTGATTCTCCACAAAGTGTTACCTTCCAAGGAAGAACTTTTGTTCTTGATATGAAACAATTTTCACTTTTCGTAAAAAGTGGGAATTCTGTTGTTGTTAATTCTAGTTCTAGTGTTTTGTCTCCTATTTATTTATCTGCCCAAATCTTCTTCTTACAAGTTTGAAATTGAGCAAAAAGGCCGTCATTGGATCCGCCTCTATTTCTCTCCTCTTCCAAATTCAGGCCAGAACTTGACTCCCGCGTAGTTAACTGTAGTCACTGACAAATTTGTACGCTGGAATAATTTCACTTTTAAGAGGAGGAAATTATAAATTAGCTATCCAATTTAAACTTATTCTTAGAAGAAGTTAATTTTATAGGCTTATTATAATTTAGTTACTTACCGTTAGTTTATTTTAGTCAACAGTTAATCAACTTTAATAAAATTTGGGATATTTTTATCTTTTGACTTCATTTTACATTTTTTTGTAGTTCAAAAAAATTATAATTATTTTATAATAAAAAAACCAAAAACTAAAAAAAAAAAATAAAAAATAAAAAAATGGGATCTCCATCGTCTATCAATATTATTCGATGATAGAGATACTTGGGATCTCCACCCATCTCCATCTCCATGGAGATCCATAGAGATGGAGATCCAAGATCTCCATTAGAATCTCCATTGGCGATTTGGGTCTCTTTGATCAGTGACTAACATCAAACACATCTAACTAACAAATACATCCAAACACATCAAACAATCAGACCAACCAACCAACAAATTTATTTAGAAAATACAAACGCACATGGCGGCTCCTCATATGTGAGGAGAAGGATAGAATAGAACAGCTCTACCATTCTTCTTGTTGTTTTCTTTGTCGTCGCCAACTTTATAATAGAGGTTCCACAGGCTATTTTCGATCAGCTTTCTTCCCTGCACAAACCTCAACAGTGGCGAACTCAAAAATCTATACGAGGGGGGGTACTTTTTATGATGACAAAATTGCAAATAAATATATATAATCAAACTATATATTTTTATTAGTAAATTTAGTAATCAAGTTACATTTATAATCTTTTATCTAATAAATGTATATGATTTATAACAAAGTAAAATAAAATAAAAATAAAAGATAAAAACAATTATAATTCATATGAGTATTTTTATTTATAAATTTTATCATATAAAATAGTTTATATAAAAGAACAATAATTCACACAAAAAATCATGAGTAAATCAAGGTCTATTAACATTAAATAACACTATATATTTTATTTTCTAGTTTATGTAAACATGATATAGTTTGTAATAAAAACAAATAATTTGAAATGAATATAATAATTTGTGAAGTCAAAATATTTTAAATTTGAAAATCAGTTTGTAATAATGCGGAAAAAAAAATGAAAGAGAGAGAGAGAGAGCAAAAAAAAACATGTTTTGATGGGAAACTGATTAAATCGTAATGGGAAAAAAAATTGAGAAAAAGTAACATGTTTTAATAGAAAAAGAAATTAAACCATGGTAGATAAAAGAAAGAAAAATATGGTCTATGCCATAATAATAATTAAAAAAATACACACATATTTATGAAACAAAGTAATGATTAGGAGTGAATAAAAAAGTAAAAAAAAAAAAAGGCTGTAATGACTCAAAAAGAGATTGAACCATGGTTCCCCCTCAATTAAGAGATAGGCACAACCATCAAAGCTAACATATGCATGTGCTTGATTTTGGAATTCTATTTATATAATATACTAAGTGACTGAAAAAAGGAGGAAAAAGCAAAAACTTTTAGGTAGGTGAGGAATTGAACCTATGACTTCGGGAGCATAAGGCGTGCATATTACCACCAATGCCACTCTATTATATGTCATATTGTTGCATTAGATTTATATATTTAAATATCTAATGATTAATATACTAAACTTAATTAATTTTTAAAAAATTTAGGGGTGGCACGTCCCCCCGCCCCGCCACCTCCTCACCTCCCCTCCCCCTGACTCAATGGTGGGTTCGCCCTTGACTACAATAATTATAAGATTTTGAAGAAGAAGAAGAAGACATGATGTTTGATCTCAAAACCTCATTTCATTATAACATAATTGTACTTAAGAGCTTATGTCACTTGAACCTAGATTGACAATACAAGACAAATCAATAAAAATAACACATAACTCATCATAATAATTGAAATTGAAGAAACTAGTAGCAGTAGCCACTTATATATATATTCCATGATAAAATATGAAAACTAAATATGCCAATGAAACAAAAATAGTACGAAAAGAGACAAAATAAAACAAGTACATAACACTCAGAAAGAACCATATATTATATAATAGATAAAATTTCTCACACGTAGTGATAGCCGATAACAACCTTAAATATCTTGACCGATTTCTTCACTTTGATCATATACTTCACCTCATGAGTAGCTTCATCCCGATATTTGAGAAATTGGATTTCATCACCAAATTCAAATTTTTTGGTCCTAACAAATTTAGTCCAATCAGAAGAAAGAACATGTTTCTTTTACTTGTCTTTGTGGATGATCAAACGAAAGTGCCAAACTTTCCCTTCCAAATCTTCTACCTTGAGAACTTGAGCATGCATTTTGGCCTAAAAAGGAGGAAGATGTGCAAGACTGATACTTGCCATGCTCACTTGATGTTTGAGTTCTGTTTTAGTTGGTTTCACTGAGCATATCTCCAATATCTCCATCTGATTAGAGAGATGCACTTAAACAGAGAAAGGGAGATAGAATTAGAGAGAGTTAATGAGCGAGAAACAAAGGGAGGGTTTGCAAATGTTAAATAGAGCGTGAGAAGAGTTGTCCAAGACTGTAGTAGCTTGACTAGTGTTAAAATTCAATCTGAATTTTTGACTGAAATATGAACCAGACTGCAGACTTGTGGTACAAGTCATCTTTCATATTATTTACTAATTTATTTTAAATGTTAATATTAGTGACAAAATGAGATTAACTCTACGATTTGTCATTCATATATATTTACATCTTGAACGTTATGAGTCTGAATGATCTCCTCAAATACTTAATGTAATAGTTCAAAAAATAAATTCTTGAATGAAGAGATATTTTTTATTTTGATCAAAGGAAAGAAGGATCTCATATAGAGAGAGATTTTGGCTAACAAACGGAAGAGTTTCAAATTAACTAAGGGCAAAAGGCTTTTAAAAAAGTACATACTCATTACTCTAATTTGTCCAAAGAGAATATCTTAACAGATAGTATTATAAAAAGATGGTATTATAAAAAGAAGTATGAAATTTAAAAATAGTAATAAATAACTAAATAAATGTTTTTAACATCATCGGTATTCACAAACTATAAATGGATCGTGAATAAAGAAAATAATTCATACATAAATGCCACAAACTATATATGCATGAATTGTGCGAGTTATTGCCTTTATTTGTGAACTACAACTAGCGAACACTAATGGTGCTAAAAAATCTCATTTCAAATTTTTGGTGCTATTTTTAAACCTCTCTATTTTTTTTTTTTTTTTGCTAGAACAAAATAGATCCTTTTATTTAATTGAGTTTTTTTTTTTTTTTCAATTCTCCTTAGTATATATTTTTAGAAAAAATTTAACATATATAGTAGAATTAATGTAAACGTTATATACTAATTAATTAAATAATTGTAAAATTGACAATACATATACATGTGAAAAACCATAAACTTGAATGAGATAAAACAGGTCATGTGGACTTGTCCTTACAAATACATACCACCTTAAAAGGTCGGTGACTCTCTCTTTTCACACTTCTCTCCCTAAATAAAACTTTAATGTAAATAAAAAATGAAGTCTGTGATTAACATCTAGGTGAAAAACTCTCAATACTTGTATAAATTATATAGTTAAACAGGGATGGATTAATAGTCTTGTGAATTATAATGATAGCGAACAGTTGTCAGTCATCTTTAGTGTTATTTGTTAATTGTTTTAAAACTTGATATTATTGAATAAGAGTGACATGTCAGATATGATCATATTGTCCAGTTCCAGTGATATGCCACTTATATTTATATATATACTGATGATTTTGAGATAGTTGTCACCTCTTTCAAGCCTCAAATATTGACAGTAATTGTTCAAAAATCAAATATTTAATGAAAAATATTTTAATTCTCCTTAATATATACATTTAGCACAAACTTTTGTCAGGAAACAATTTAAGATTCAAAACTAAAAAGATTAAAAAATAGAAGGAAAAAAAACATTGTGCCAATCATTTTAACAAAAAATTGTACCATTAATTTTCCTTTTTGGGCATCAACTTTGCTTTTCATTCATTTTTTTTAAGGATATTATCGATGGAACAACGAACTTAGGACATTGTCAAACAAATAAACACTATCTGACACACAGTTATATTTGATAATTACCTTTCATCTGTACATGTTAAAACACTCCAACACAACAAAAAATAAATGTACAAAGTTTGCTAATTAGATTGCTAAGCTTCAACAATTTATTTCAAAAACAATTGTTAATCCATTGTTTTTCTTGTGTCAAAAGGATTTTGGTCAATTCCTAAGTCTTAACCCTTAAATGCTTGTTTCAAATATATATATATATATATATATCCTTTAATGCATTCTAATCTAAGGTTTTGAGTCGTTTGATAACATATAAGAAATTATGGTATAATTTGACACCATCTGACACCAAGTTATATTTGATAATTACCTTTCATCTGTACATGTTAAAACACTCCAACACAACAAAAAATAAATGTACAAAGTTTGCTAATTAGATTGCTAAGCTTCAACAATTTATTTCAAAAACAATTGTTAATCCATTGTTTTCTTGTGTCAAAAGCAGTTTGGTCAATTCCTAAGTCTTAACCCTTAAATGCTTGTTTCAAAAATATATATATATATATCCTTTAATGCATTCTAATCTAAGGTTTTGAGTCGTTTGATAACATATAAGAAATTATGGTATAATTTGGGGTTGCAGCTCTTATCGCATGTCTCTTGATCAGATTTAATAAAATATGTATTTAAAGATCAGATTTTTGTTAACATTCGCAAGTTTTAATGAAGAATGATATTTATTTTTTATTAATATTTGTATGAAAAAAAAAAAAATTTAATACAATAACGGTGCCTGGAACAAACTCAGAAAACTACCGGGACCAACTGAGATAAAACGCTAGTGGTACGGCCTGAGAAACTACTCCCAATTGGGAGGGATCCACTCACACGGAAGTGAAGGATCAACCCACACGAATGGTGAGAGACTACAATTATTATGATTATTATATATGAATATTATATTATATTATATATTTTATTATATATATAAACACACACACACATTTGGATCTTGCATTTAAATCAGGACATAATGTCAAAAGCATGAATTAAAGAAAACTCGGTTGCGGTTGCACTCAATGACGACATTAATTACGTCCTCATATGAAAATAAACCAAAAAAAAGAAAAAAAAAATCAAATATTTAAAAGTTGAAGAAAAACTCAAAACCTAAAAGATTCAATGTACTCGCATGATTAGATACGAACAGCAAGACAAAACAGACTCATTGGTCAATCGACCTCAATTTTCAAACCACTAACAAGTAACAACTTCCTTGTCCAAGTTTCTTTTTTGAGTCACTGGTTTTGCTAATATGTACTTTGTTAACACAATAGAAGCTGCTGCCAAGTCCAACTAACAGTCTTTGTGTCCTTTTGTGATTGGCTAGAACTTGGTATTGGTGTCTCACTCTGATTGGTCATTATTTGATGAGTTGTTTTTCTGTAATTGGTCCAGCTAAACACCAAGTTAGTTATTGCTAACTAACTTGTTTTTAAGATATATAAAGGTTGGTCAATGTAAGTCATGTATAACAGACTGATGGAATATCATCATGATTGATTTCTATTTTTCAATCTTTGAGTCTTTACATGGTATCAGAGCCACGGAGGAGACGAGAGCGTAAGCGGTGCAAAGAGTGAAGAAGATCCAACTCATCAACTCGACAGTGAACCTCCAATCTCCAGAGCTGTGGATCGTTCATTAATGGCTGCCATAGGTGATGCTACAAGTCCAGCCAGTGGAAGTAACAACAATAGCTCATCAACCTTGAATCAGGTACAGACTTCGTCATTTCCTACGCATCTGAATTTTAATCTGCCACTCAAACTAGATCACAACAACTATGTATTGTGGAAATCACAAGTATTGCCTGCAATAAGAGCATATGATCTTGAAGAGTTTGTATTAGGTCAAAGAAAGAGTCCTAAGAAATACCTAGATAGCAATGGTGAAGAGTTTGGTAATTCTTTAGGCAATGTAAATCTAGAATTCACTCAGTGGAAGAAAGCAGACCAACTGCTTGTATGTTGGCTGCTGTCAACTCTAACCCCTTCAATACTTAGTCAAGTCACTCATTGTGTGACTTCATATGATGTGTGGTCAACAATTGAAAAGCTATATTAACATAAGTCACTTGCCAGGATCATGCAAGTACGAGCACAACTCCAATCTACAAAGAAAGGTTCTTTGTCCATAGCAGAGTATGTGTCAAAAATGAAAGGTTTTACTGATGCTTTAGGTGCAGCAGGTCAGCCAGTTTGTGATAGAGATCTTGTTATGCACATTCTTGAAGGACTTGGATGTGAGTTTGATGCAATTGTGGTGAATCTCACATCACAGTTGAACAACATTGGAGAAGTATCTTTACAGGATGCACAGTTTTTACTGATGAGTTATGAAACTAGACTTGAGAATCAAGGAATTTCTGCTTCTTTGGCTACTAGAAACACGATTGCAAATTATTCCTATAGTGATAGGTTTGGTCAACAAGGAGGTAGTCAGCAGTTTAATAGAGGCAGAAGAGCAAGAGGAAGGGGTAGAATAGGTGGTAGAAGTGGATCCAGGCCAGTGTGTCAGTTGTGTGGCAAGATTGGTCATTATTCAGCCATTTGCTATCATAGGTATGACCAGAATTTTCAGGGAGTTAGAGGAGGTTATCAGAATGGATCAAATTTAATACAAGGTTCTGAAAGCTCACAAGGGAATTATGCAAATTTTCAAGGAAGTGTTCAACATGCCAATGCTTTATCTACTGCTCTATATGCTCCAACTTCAACTCAAAGTCAGTCACAAGGTTCAGATGCCTCTTGGTGTTTGGATAGCGGTGCAACAAATCACTGCACATCTGAGCTTGCAAACCTCAACGTTAGGAATGAGTACAAGGGCCGTGAAAAGCTGACAGTAGGTAATGGGAATAAATTGCCTATATCTCATATTGGTTTCACTTCTTTTCCTTTACACACACAAGCAAATAAATCCCTTTATCTTAAACACATTTTGCATGTTCCTAGTATTACAAAAAATCTTCTTAGCATCTCAAAATTTACTAGAGATAATAATGCTATTGTTGAGTTTAATGCTGATTATTGTTTAATAAAGGATTAGACCTCGAAGAAAATCCTTCTTCAAGGGGAGCAGAAAGATGGTTTGTACCATCTTAAACTGCCATCAACTCAAACAAAGAAGCTTCATGGATTACCTGCTGAAAACTCTCAAATTTTCTTTTCAAACTTTGAGTGCTGTCGAGATGATAACTCAGTGTCACATTACTCCAATTGTCTAAACAATTCTGTCCATTCTAGTTCTTCTGCTGGTCTAGTAAATTTGAACTCATCTTGTACAAATCCTAGTTCAAATGATTGTATATATGACAATAATCTAGATTCAGCATGTGTAATGAGTACTTCAGCTTGTAAAAACTCTTCTGTTGATAATAAAGATGTTTGTGTTACAAATCTTGCTGTTTCTAATCCTTTATCTTCAAAGATGGTTCAAATACATCTGTGGCATCAAAAACTAGGACATCCATCATTTAGAGTGATGAGTCAAGTGTTAAAAACTCTAAAAATTTCTGTTCCTTCTCAGTGCAATAGTTTTTGTAATGCCTGTCAATGTGGAAAGGCACACCAACTGCCATATTCCACTTCTACAACCAGGACATTCGCACCTTTAGAACTTGTTTGTGCAGATGTTTGGGGACCAGCTCCAGTTATTTCCTCTCATGGTTTTAGGTATTATGTCCATTTTGTTGATCATTTTACAAGATACACTTGGATCTTTCCTTTGAAAACAAAAGCTCAAGTAAAAGATGCTTTTCTCTTATTTAAAAATACTGCTGAACTCTTGTTCTCTACCAAACTAAAGTGTCTTCAAAGTGATCTTGGGGCAGAGTTCAAAGTTCTTCAAAAATTATTTGAGTCTACTGGTATCAAATTCAGATTCTCATGTGCTTATTCTCATCAACAAAATGGTCTAGCTGAGAGAAAACATAGACATTTAGTTGAAACTGGCCTTACTCTTTTGTCTCAAGCTGGTATGCCTCTTCAATTCTGGTGGGAGGCATTTACCACTGCTGTCCATTTGATTAACAGATTACCTACACCAACACTAAAAGATAAATCACCCTTTGAAATTGCCTATCATCACAAGCCCAACTATCATGATTTAAAGGTCTTTGGATGCTCTTGTTTTCCTCTCCTTAGACCCTATAGCAATACTAAATTCAATTTTCATTCCACCAAGTGTATCTTTATAGGTTACTGTCTTCAACAAAAGGGATATAAATGCCTACATCCTTCTGGTCGTGTTTATGTGTCTCGAGATGTTGTTTTCAATGAGTATGAGTTTCCATATTCATCTTTATTCCAATCAGCATCTGAGTCATTGCAATCTTCATCATCTAGTCTTCCAATTTCTATGCTTTATACTCCAACAGCTGGAAATTCCACTTCACTAAATGATCCTATCTTAAACAAGAATCAGCATAACTCACCTACTGCTTATTGTCCAAACCAACCAAACATTGTTCCAACATCTAAAATGACTGTCACAGACCCTGCCATACCTTTAACCATCAACCTTCCTATTAACAACCAACTTTTCCTCTCTACGCACCAAATGATAACTAGAAGTAAGGCAAAACAGTTCGCTGCTCTTGCTAATGACATAACCAATGACACTCATTCCTTTGAACCTAAGACAGCTAAGGAGGCTCTTGCTCATCCTAAATGGAGGGCTGCAATGGAAGATGAATATAGAGCTCTCATTCACAATAACACCTGGACCTTGGTTTCACCTCAACCACATATGAATGTTATAGGTAATAAGTGGGTTTTTAGGGTGAAATACAATGCAGATGGAAGTGTCCAAAGATACAAAGCTAGGCTTGTTGCCAAGGGGTTCCACCAAAATGGAGGTATAGACTACTTTGAGACCTTTAGTCAAGTAGTAAAAGCTTCTACAATCAGAATAGTTCTAAGCCTGGCAGTGACACTAAACTGGAGGATAGAGCAGTTAGATATTAATAATGCTTTTCTTAATGGGGATCTCCAAGAAACTGTGTTTATGCATCAACCTGAAGGTTTTATTCATCCTCACTTTCAACAGCATGTGTGCAAGCTCCAAAAATCTCTTTATGGGCTGAAACAAGCACCTCGTGCTTGGTATGACAAGCTAAAATCAGCTTTACTGCAATGGGGCTTTATTACATCCAAAGCTGATAGTTCAATGTTTCTTCAACATCATAAAGATGGTTTAATTCTGATTCTTGTGTATGTTGATGATATCCTTATTACCGGTTCAACTTCTTCACTTATAGCTCAAGTCATCTCTCAACTTCAATCAGCTTTTGCTCTGAAAACTCTTGGACAACTACATTATTTTCTGGGTTTTGAAATTGACAGAAGCTCTACTGGTTTGCATCTATCACAAACTAAATATGCTATTGATCTCTTACGAAGGACTAACATGTTTCATTCCAAGGTATGTCCTACTCCAATGGTTTATGGTGCCAAACTTTCTCAAGAGAATGGTGAGCCCTTTTCTAATCCTTCTTTATTTCGAAGCACAATAGGGGCACTGCAGTATTTAACCATCTCCAGGCCTGATCTTGCATACTCTGTGAATAAATTGAGTCAGTACCTAGCTCATCCTACCACAACCCATTGGCTTGCCTGTAAGCGCATTCTGAGATATGTTAAGGGTACTTTAAACTGGGGTTTATTTTTTAGGCCTTCTACTCCGCTTAAGATCACTTGTTACACTGATGCCGACTGGGGTAGCTGTCTTGATGACAGAAAGTCTACATCAGGTTTATGTGTTTTTCTGGGCAACAATCTTATTAATTGGAGTGCTCGCAAACAGAAGGTGGTTGCTCGTTCTAGTGCAGAAGCTGAGTATAGAGCTCTTGCTCAAGGTGCTACTGAAATTCTTTGGATCTTGTCTGTCTTATCTGAGTTAAATATTGCAGTGTCGGATGTTCCCATTATCTGGTGTGATAACACTACAGCTGTCTCACTTGCCCACAATCCTGTTTTTCATTCTCGCACCAAGCATGTTGAGTTGGATATTCACTTCGTTCGAGATCACATAGCTGCGAATGCTCTTGATGTTCGTTATGTTCCTTCTGCAGAGCAGCTTGCTGATGTTTTTACCAAACCATTGCCAAATGATCGTTTTGACAAGTTGAAGTCCAAACTGATTGTGGATAAATCCACTATCAGTTTGTGGGGGGATGTTAACACAATAGAAGCTGCTGCCAAGTCCAACTAACAGTCTTTGTGTCCTTTTGTGATTGGCTAGAACTTGGTATTGGTGTCTCACTCTGATTGGTCATTATTTGATGAGTTGTTTTTCTGTAATTGGTCCAGCTAAACACCAAGTTAGTTATTGCTAACTAACTTGTTTTTCAGATATATAAAGGCTGGTCAATGTAAGTCATGTATAACAGACTGATGGAATATCATCATGATTGATTTCTATTTTTCAATCTTTGAGTCTTTACACTTTAAGGAAAAATTTAATGTAAAATTCAGATTTATTTTTTACAAGGAAAAACTGTACCTAGATGGTGTCTAGATTCAGCGAGCATTATAGTTTTGACTTTTGAGTGCATCTTGAAATTTAGACTTCCGTTAATACAAAAAACATGTTTTACTTTTATATTTTTATGATTATTGTGAGACACTCAAATTCTTGTGCCAAAAAGTATGGGAGATATACAATCAGGGTATATTTGGTTCATGAGATTTGAGGTAGGATTGCGATTCACTTTCATTCCCACTTTACTTAGGAAATGAAATCCTAGCCATACAAATGACTTTGCCATTTCCCAATTTCAAGGGATTCCCTTTTTATTATTATTATTATTTTTTATTTCATTCTCTCTCACCACAAACTTTCTCTCTCTCTCTTTCTCTCTCTCATCTCCACCACACCCACCCACCGTCACTATAAACCACCACTTGTCTTTCTCATCTCCTCCTCCATCTATAGCAACAAACCACCAAGCAACTGAGAGCCAACCTTTTTTTTTTTTTTTTGCCCTTTTTAATGTGTGTGGTTGCAATCATCTGGGTTCAACTGAATATCATCTAGGTTCCAATTGAATCCAAATTTCTTCATCTAGGTTTATGTTCTTCATTTAGGTTCGAACCCAGATGAAAAGCATCAGGAACCCAGATAAACTATTCCAGGTTAATCAAAGAACCCTAAACCATTGGGTGTTCAAATCTAGAACTAGATGACTCTAGGTTCAACGATGAACCCAGAATCCGAACCCCCCTTTTGTCATATATATATATATATATATATATTTTTAAAGTTATGTTTTGATGTTGTTGTTGATGAAGTTGGTATTGTTGTTGTGGGAGATAATGATGGTGATGAACTTTAGGTTGGTGATTGATGATGTTGATGAACTTTGGTTGACAATGTTAAAGATGATGAACTACGGGTTAGATTTTAATTTATTTTTTAGATTTTTTATAAAATTTATTTTATATAATAAAAATTTTAAATTAATTTTATTCCAATGCAATCCTAATCTACACCAAACATGATATGATATCATTTTTAATCCAATCTCAAGTTCTACCAAATATGAGACTGTGATTTTCTATTTCAATTCAATTCATTTTATTTCAATTTAATCTATTTCATTCTATTCCAATCCTGCGTGTCAAACGAAGCCTCAAAGATATCAAAATGATTCAATTTTTAGTTGATGTGAAAATATGTTACTCAACGGGGGAAAAAAATTCACATTCTAGTTTCAAACTAATATCTTGATATATATGTTATGATTTATAATTACTAAGCATTTCTAGTGTGCTTAATTATATTATTTATTTATTTTATTTGATAGCCATTTCTAGTGTACTTGTTCCTCCTAAATAATTGATTCCATCTTTGTGGTTCAAATCACGACATGTTCTCTTACATTCTAAATTTATAGTAAAAGTAAGAAGAACATAGACCAATTAAAAACTGAAAAATTGTTTATCTGTATCATCCGACGTCCATTAATATTTCTTATAGTTACAAGGACAAAAATAAAAGAAACCTCTTCACGAATCGCTTAAGACCAAATTAGTCCCCCCTCTTTTGGAAACATACAAAAACCTTCCTTACATAGTCACATTTGTAATAATATATAAACGCCCTCCTTTGGTTTTTAGCTACCACTATCAATATAGGGCAAATTACACAACCCACGAGGTTTGATAAAATTATACTAATATGACAAGTTTGGCCATAATAACACAAACTTTCTCTGAGATTTAAAAAAACTCAATATAAATACTCTTACCGTTAGTCAACTACCGTTAAATACATATTAATAAGGATAAAATGGTCAATACAAAGATAATAAATATTTTAATTAAAAAATAATATTTTTAATTAATAAACTAATATTGTATTATTTTTCATTTTAGGTTAAAAATTGAGAAAAAAAAAAATAAATGCTGCAAATCCCTTCCAAGAGATCCACAACAATGCAAAAATATGGAGAACAAAAATCTAATCTCTATTGTTGAAAACCAGAGGATCTCCATGGCTCTATGGCCATGGAAACTGGTCTCTGCCTATTCCACCTGGCTTCGGGAGACTGCTTAGAGATGACATTGCCATCTCTCTCTCTCTCTTTTTTTTTTTTAATTTTTTTAAAATATTGATGAAGATGATCTACGATAATTTTTTTTGTTCCTATTGAAGATCTGAATTGTAATGATGATGATGAACTGGTGATAAATTGGTGGTGATGAACTAGTGATTATGATTTTTTTTTTAAATAGATAAATTTATTTTGATTTAAATTGGTGATGATGTCAGTGATAAATTGACTAGATGAAAACTGATGAGCAAAATTTGATGAAGAAAATTTGATGAAGGTGATGAAAAAAATTTAATTGAATTTTTGTTTTTAAATATTCGAAAATATAAATTTATTTGATTAAAATGATTAAAATTTGCTTGGGGCATTATTATTTTTTTCAATTTAAAAAAAAAAAAAAATCCCTTAAAAGGCAACACCTCAAATGTGTTAGGTGGTCAGGTGAGTCAGATCACTTTCTAAAAGCATTTTAATACTTTAGCTTAATTTCACTTTGACCGTTTGTCTTAACTAACAGCACTCTAATGATATGAGATATTTGTTCTGAGTTTTTTAAATCTCAGGAAGGTTTGTGTCGTTATAGTCAAACCTATCTTATTGGTGTAATTTCATCAAATCTCAAGGGATTTGTGTAATTTGCCCATCAACATATTTGTTGAGATGGTAAATCATAAACTAATAAATATCCATTTTACCCTTAATTATTTTTCTTATTAACCCCAAAAAAAAAAAAAATTAACAACTTACAAATTGATTTCAACTAATATTCCATTAGAAAAATTCTTTTATGAAAAAAAAAAATTTATTTGTAAGGCATAATTTTTTTAATGAAAACAACATCGTTAGAGATTTTTTTTTTTTTTAAGAAAAAAACATGTGTAAATTATATCAACACTATATATGCTAAAATAAATTTTTGTTTGTGTAATTATTATAAGCCTTAATTGGAAAAAAAAAAAAAGAAGGTATTTTTGCAGTAAAAGTTTTTATGAAAACAAAATCTTTGAATAAAAGTTTTTCCTAATGAAATAATTATGTAAATTATATTTTAATAAATTTTATATTATATTTGCTAAAATTATACTTCTTGATGTGCACAAACATTTTTTACCTTTTTTTTTGTCATTTTTATGATCTTTAATGGTAAAATACTCCAAAAATAAATTATTAAAGTTCGTTAAAACTTCATATTTTATCAATAAAAACAAATTAAAGACATAATAGATGCTTACTAATTTATGATTTGCCACTCAATATGTATTTGAACAATGTTACCCAAAACCTAATGATAAAAACAAAAAAGAAAAAAAAAATGTTTTCCAAATGTCATAAAAGTGTTTCTATATTTTTAAAAAGATAAAATTAATTCGGCCTTAACCCATTCCAGGACGCTTTTAGTTTTTTGGTCACAAAAATTAGATTACCTATCCATCAAAGTATTATTTCTAATTGGCCTTAATCAATGGATATATAATAGAAGCACGGCCAAGTCTTAAATACAAGCCAAATTTGTGCATATTTAATTGTAAATGTATAAAATCCAAGGTCTAAATGAGTCAAAAATCATTTGAAATTCTTGGAAAATGAGTAATTTAAGATCATTTTAATTTGTTAATCTTGGTTTTTAAAAAAGACCCTTTTACATACTAGACATGCACGTGAATCTTTTGAATATTGCGTGGCGCAACATTGTCATGTGTGGTTGTGTGTCAACTTTTTGGTGGCCAAGATTTCCAAAATCTGATTTTTTGCAAGGCAAATGTAAAGTCGGAAGTTTCCATGTGCGACGTAGTGTTTTATGGGGAAGGGATTTAGTGGTCAAGGGGCTTCACTGGTAGGTTGGAGATGGCCAAAACATAAAAGTTTTCTCAAACCCTTAAATCCCAAGACCTCTATCTTTCAAATTGGCGACCCCTATAGTTGATAATGGTTTGGTGGTAGCAAATTTAATCGACCAAGAAACAAGAAGTTAGAACCTTCAGAAGATTAATCGCATATGCCTTCTGGTAGATCGAGACATCTACATCATCCTTTCTATTCCCTTAAGTTACACAAGTGTTAATGTTAGAAGAAAATGGAACTATTATTCCAAAGGGAGATACACAATTAAAAGTGGATATCGGTTGGAAGTTGATGATCTCTCCAGAGCTTTTTCTTCGAATGGTACGACCTCTCAAAAGTGGTGGTTGACTTTATGGAAACTTTCTATTCGTCCAAAAGTTAAGCACTTTATCTGGAGAGCATGTCTGAATGCTCTCCCTATCAAGGCCAACCTCCTTCGTAGAGGTATTTTGCTTTTTGGATGCTGTCTCTGGTGTGATGAATGTTAGGATTTTTTATATTTCTTAATATGAGCTTACATATTAAATAACAATTATATTATGAGTTATCTATTTTAATAGGGCCAAATAAGTGATCTATTAATTGGGCTCTAGAAATATCTATTGGGTATGGACTTTAATGTGTAGAAACCTAATACTAATTAAATTAGGATTAATGAGAACCTAATTAGGTTAGTATATAAAGAACATAATTAGAGTTATGGTCCCCAAGTCAAATCAACATAATTTTGTTCTCTTTTCTCTTCCCCCATTCAAGAAGAAAAATATAGAGTAACCTAAGGAAATTTGACTATGGAAGATTCAATCCTACTCAGGTTTAACAATATAGATTCATATATGTTTTCTATAATAATTCTTATTGATTTAATATGAGTTTTTAGATTTTAATATAGGTTTAACCTATTAAAGTTATTTCCAACAAAGAAGAGTTGGAGTCAGTTGTCCATACTTTGCTGCAATGCCATGCCTTTCAGTTTTCTTAGAATGTTTGCAAGGAGGCTTACAAAATTCGAAAGTTGAATCCTTCTTTTATTCGGGACTTTTTTATAGGTTTCCTGAAGTCGAGCTCCCATGTTGCTTTGGCTAAAGCCTACATGATTATGTGGGGTCTTTGGCATAACAAGAATGCCAAACTTTTTGTAGGGGTTATAAAGAGATCAAACTACAATTGCTTCGTGGGTTGTTTCTTTGATTAAGGAGTTCCAAAAGTCCCATGGAATAGCTTTTGTACAGAAATGGGCATCAACTTCTTCTCCTCCTCCTTTTTGGTGTCCTCCTTTTCTTGGAGCCTCGAAGTTGAATTCAGATGCAACAGTGTCACGTGGGGCCAATGGTCCGAGCCTTTGAGTATCGATTAGGAATCACTAAGGTCTTATTGTTAAAGCAATCTCAAAGTTTGTTGTTAGACAATTCCCCCTTGAAACTAGCAAGATGTTGGCACTTCGAGAAGGTCTTATCTTTGCCAAGTCTAGTAATCTTATGGTTTCTTGTATAGAGGTAGATGTAGTAAATGTAGCTTCTTAGGTTAGTTCGTGTCTGCATCATTTGGGAGAAGCAGGTCTTATTCTTAATGATATTATGGTTGTTTGTAGAGAGGTGACTGTTGTTTGTTGTCAAATCATTTCCCGCTCAAGGAATCGCTTGGCTTATAACTTTACCGTTTTAGCCATATACTCTAGAGAGGTCTCTCACGGGAGCTATACCAATGTTAGTTGTATCTTCTTTGGTGCCTTCAATTTATAGGGTTGTTTGTGTATGAATTTAGTTGTTTCCAAAAATATTAAAAAAAGAAAAAAGAAAAAAGAAAAAAGAAAGCTCTTCCTAAGTAGAGTTGACCAGAATAAAAATAAATTACAATTTAATTACTCAAAAATAAAATATTTGCAGATGGAATCAAGTTTTCCCTTTTATCACAATCTAACTATCCACCGTTAAGGAATTACAGTTAAAATTAATACTAAACAGTGTAAATGTGTCTAAAAGATGAAAATACCGTCACCATTTTATTTTAAAAATTAAAAACTAAAATATTAAATAAAAATTTTCATTTTCACCCTCTCTCTCTCTCTTCTTCTTCTTCTTCCTCTTCTTCTTTTTCTTCTCCTCTTTTTCTTTTTCTTCTTCTTTTTCTTTCTCTTCTTTTAGACTCGATTTCATCTGGATTCGATTTCTTCTTATTCTCTTGTTCTTTTCTTCTTCAACTTTTCTTTTCTCAACCCCAAACACGCTGTTTATCTGGGTTCAAGACGAAATTAATGTTGGTTTGATTCTTGTTGGTTTGATGTTCAAATTGATGTTGGTTTGATTTTGATGAATGTGGATTGATGTTGGTTTGATGCTGGTTTGATGAATCAACAATGGTGATGATCATGAGGGGTTCGACTCATCTCTATGTTTCAAAATTTAGGGTTTTGTTTTTATTTTTATTATTTTTTTAATGGAGAAAAGCAGATCTGGTGATTAATCAAAGAAGCAAAAGGGGTTCATGCGAATTTGTTGGTGGTGAGAGTCTTTGGCTGGCGATGGAGATGGTGATATTATGGTGACTGTCTGTGTTGGTGGTGAGACCCTTATAAACCCATGTCTACATTTCTGCCGGGTTCCTAGCCACATGAAAATCTAGAAATCTAAGTTTATAGTTGGCTTCCAATTTATTTTTTTTTTTGTTCATCGATCTATATTTGATTGGATTTATTTTTTTATTTGATTCTTTGTCTTCATTCGGTTGAAGATAAAGATCTTCAACTAGATGAAGATGTTATCAATTATTCTTTTTTTTTTTAATTTTCTACTACTTTTTATTTTTTAATTTTTTGTTCAAATTGATGTTGGTTTGATGTTGATGAATCCGAATTAATGTTGGTTTGATGAATCAGTGATAGTGATGATGGTAAAGGGTTTGGTTCATCTCTATGTTTTCATCCCCAGATGGAGATGGAGAAGAACAACTGGTGGGATTTGATGAACAACTAGACATGGGTTTGGTTCATATTTTTTTATTTTTAAAAATTTTAATTTCATTTTTTAATTTTATATAAGTTTTATTTTTATTTTTTAAAATCAATCTCCATTGTCCATTTTAAGGTGGAGGATAGAGATTTGATTAGTTAAATTTTTTATTTAATTTATTTCAAAATTTTTAGAATTTATTGTAAAAGAAAATTAATAAATAAGGTAATAAGGATAAAATACAATTTTACCTCTTAGTTTGCTAACTCTAACGGACTTAAACTAACGGTAGAGAAGTAAATTGTAATAAAATAGAAAACTTGACTTCACCTGTAAATATTTTATTTCTAGATAACTAAATTGTAATTTGCTCTCAAAATCATTAATAAATTAACAAAAGGTATCGAAATAACTAATAGGTTAACTTAACAAAAGTCCAACTTTTACATCTTCATTGGTAAAACGTCCTGTGTAGGTATCAAAATATCAGCAATCGGTGAAGAAATAGGTATCGAAATAATAATATTTTTTTTTTTTCTGTGAAAAGAATCATAAACGTAATATTAAAGTTATTCTCTGCTTACAGTTTTTTAATTCTTGCTTTGCTTATTGTTTTTCATTATTCACTATTGTCATTAATTTACATCTATTTGCTCTATATTTAAAAAGTGAAAGATTTTTTAATTGGGCAGAGTTATCGCCGCCTATAAAAATAATTTAAACATCAATTTTTTTTTTTAAATATTCATGCTCATGTGACAAAGTTATCCTTAAATAAATTTATAAAAAATGACAAACACATCTTAGTAAAATAATCTGTTTACTTTTGAAACTTGAAGCTTTTTTTTTTATTATTTAATTTTAAGTTAACAAAACAAAAACAAAAATTCAGAAATATTTCTATCAGAAAATCTGACCAAAAAAAGAATGTTTATGAATCTAACATATATCAAATGATTCTTCAAATGTTTTTAAATGCAACACTATTTTCCAATTTTTTTTAATAATAAAATATTAAACATAGATTAAAACACCAAAAAAAAAAAACTCACTCTTAGTGAAAAATTCAGTAGCTTTAACCTTCAAGTATGACTTCTTCTTCTTGATAAAGTGTAAAATTAAGGCTAAGGTTAAGAATATGCTCAAGAGAAATGAGGAAAGAATAAAGATAGAAATTTTGTTTTAAATGAATATAATTAATGTTGTTTAAATATGGTTAATATTGGTATATTTATTGGTGTTTATATTAATATGTATATTTTTAAATTTAATTAATACATGTATTAATAATTTTGGGTGTGGAAATCGTATTTATGGGTGACAATATCTACACCCTTTTTAGTTATAGCTCCATCTATTTTGTTTTGCAATGAAAATGATATACATATCCTTAATATATTTTAAAATGATGACATAAATAATATAAACTATTAACCCATAAGGGGTATTTGTAATTTTCATATTTATATTTCATTTTTAATTTGTATTACAGTGCAAAGTTATAAATACCCTTGAAAGATTCTAAAATGATATAAAAGATTTTTATGTAATTACAGCAGATCAGACATAAATATCTTTTTAGTTAATTGAATTACGAACCATACAGAAATTCATCACATAATTTGCCAAAAAGTTATTTGTTCTACTGTTCATCATTTATTGTCCTTGTAAGAGCAAGAGCAAACCCAACAATCTAAAAAAAAAAAAAAGTCAGTTCACCTACCCTCTACACTATGAATGAGAGAGAGAGATGAGATGGCGAGAAAAGAAAAAGGTCAAGAATAAAAGCGTATTGAAAAATATTTGACGAATCTTTAAGGCTCATGTAAAAGCTACATAATAAAAGTTATAACTACTTAATTTTAATTTATATATAATTATTCTTTATTTGAAAGTGGTTTGATTTGAGGAAAAGTATGAAGTAATTAATTGTATTTTATTTACTTATTGCCAACAAAAATATATATATGACAATTGGTATTTTTAATTGTGACATTGATCCCTTTTATAATTGAATCCATTTAAATATTTATAACAATTTGTTACTTTGTAGTGTTTTTATCTAATTTTTAGTTTATAAAATACATAAATCGCATTAAAAATATATATAGATTATTTTATAACAATTTTATTTTTTATTTATAACATATCATTCCAATATTAAAATTATAAAAATTAAATTTGAATATAAATTTGAACATGTGGCTCACCAGTGCCACCAAATCTAGTTATATATATATAATGTTGTTTATTCCTTATTTGTTTTCAAAAATATAATTGAATTTTATAGTTAATATGATGTTATTTACATTATTAGCGAATTAGATGAGGTTCTTTACAAACTAATGGTGCGTTTGGAGCACGAAATTGAATTAAATAAGTACTTTAAGTATATTTAACTCAAAAATATAATAAAATAATTAATTAGTATCGTTTATCAACTATCAAATGATATGTTTAAACATAATTCAAAGAAGAAAGCTACGTTTAAAGTGAAGTAACTAAGAGAGATTATGTAGTGAGGCCATAAAGCCTATAACTGGTCCCGTGAACGGTTTATTTTATCTTGCAGCAGTAGAATTATTTTTTAATAAGAATGTTTTGTTCTAGTTTCAAAAGAAGCAAAAAAGGGAGAGTTTCCTTAAATTTAAAAAATTTATAAAAAATTAATAATTAAAAAAAAAAAAAAAAAAAAAAGAAGAAGAAGAAGAAGAAGAAGAAGAAGAAGAAGAAGAAAACCGGACGTTTTGTCAAAAAGAATGTTTTGTCCTCTCCAATGTGGGTGCATCTCGCAGTGTGGAGACACCAAACCTCATACTGGACTAAAATCCCAAAAATTACTGTGTCCCACCTCATGCATAGAATGGCGACTTTTTTTTTTCTTTTTTAATAATATTATTTAAAATAAAAAAAGTACCTTCTATATATGTTGGGTGTATGGAGTTATCCTTAACCATTTCTATGAGATTAAATTAAATTAGATTGAACTAATTTAATATTATAATATATTTTGTGCACTTAGAATTGGATTAAAGAAAATTGTCAGTTGCTTGGAGTAGTCTGGAATTGAACAAAAAATAATATATTTTATGTTTGATGTTATAAGATAAATTAATATAATAGCAAATTAAAATAATGTATTTATGAAAAATATTTAAGCTAATTAATATAATTATAAATTAAAATAATTTTTATATAAATAATTAAGGTACTTCCTTAAAATTTATTAAAATTATGTTCAATTAATTTTAAATAAAATAGTATTTAATATTTAATTATATTTAAAATAATATATATTAAATAAATATATTAAATTATAAGGTAATAATATATATAAAATAATGTTTAAACAATATTATAATTTTATATTTTTTGAGGAAATAATTTTATATTTAAACATACAATATCTTTAATGAAAGATTTAATAGCAATATATAAATTTAATATAAAATAGTAAAATAGAACCGAAAGTGTACCCGTTTCTGCGCAGCGAAAATTGCCCCGAATCCTAGATTGTTCAACTGATCGGAGTATGGTCACCAATTATGGGACCAAACCTTTAAATCACAGTGTAAGAATCTTATCATATATTCTCTCTGTTATTGCTCTTTTCTCTGTGTTTTCATGTATGTTGTAAAAGTAATTTCTCATTCTTCGTTACAAAATGAAATACATCACATATTTATAGGAGTGGCGGTTATTTTCTGATAACCGCCAGTAACTACCAACGGTTACTCGATCTAATCCAATTCAAATGGATTTTGATCGAATCATGGGTTTGTGTCATCTTAGATAAACTCGACCCAAAACCCAATAACCCAACATCTCTCACTCATACAAAATAAGTCAAATAGAATTCACAGAGAAAACGCTGGTGATCTCTTTATGATAAAGAGTACAGACATTTATACAGGTAAATACACTGTGTGATCTATGAACAACAATGTATGTAATGTGGCTTGTTTCTTCAAATCTCAATTGTACTACTATTCAAGAGATTGTAAATTTGTTCATTATTATGTCCTAGATTTAATAGAATTTTATTTGTTTTAGCATATTTGATTCCTTAACATAATATGCTCGATCCTCCAATATTCCATATAATCACAATTGTAATTCCAAATTGCAATTAGTCGCGACTAATAACTATAGGAACAAAATAAAATTCATTGAATCTTCGTGTCTCACTTTCGTCCTTCGGTCAACAAAAATGACTAACACTATAATAATATCCCATAAACCGTATTATCATAGTAATAGAAGACACACTAATGATACAAACATCACTTCGTTACTTTGAGACAAAGTGAACAGTCACTGATGACATAGGTAGAAGTTTTACAAACTTCAATGGAACTTAAACAATGAGGAATCGGAGATAAATTCACTCATTTTTCATGTCGATCACAATAAGCACGCACGGTATGAAATGCATATTGCAATGAATCTTGCTCTTCAATAAGGACACGTATGTCTTTTATAATTAGATTATTCACTATACATATCTTAATTCAGATGCTTTTCTAGCACTTAACTTGAGTTTCTAAAAGCTCACCCTTCAAACGTTTTTATCAAGAAACTCATATCTGACTTAATCAGGTTCTTATGATGGTGGAGATACATCACGAGCGGTTCAATAATTGATTTAAGTAGAACCTCATCTTGATTACAGTCAGGACGACATTTCATATATTTCAAGCCCTTAAGAGAATAACCTCATTTTTATCCTCTAAAAAATATATGTCTCATCTTGGCTTGCTCCCCTAACAACCAAAGTGACTGTACGTATAAGAATACAAGTCTCAAAACTTGACGATATACTTTCATATGTAATCTATGTGAAATAAATATGTGCTAGTTTTATATAATCATAATGACGTATCTAATCATAAAACAAATATAGCTTAATGTAACAATTATAACATTACAATCTATGCAAACCCAAAGATTCAGCATATGACATAAATACATCTCTTGTCATAGCTTTTGTAAGTGGATTTACAACCATCTCACACGTAGATAAATACTTAATTATTATATTCTTTTTCATCACTATATCTCTGATGAAATTCTACTTAATCTCTTTGTGCTTCAATTTATTATGATATTTTGTATATTTAGTATAGGCAATTGCTACCTGATTATCACAGTATACAGTAACTGACTTCTACTGTAACACCCTCATCTCGATCCCCGGCGTCTCGGACACCGAAACCGAGGCAGAGGATGTTACGTCATTTTATTTACGAGAATCTGTTTGTTTACTTATTTTAATTTACTGAAAATTTGGTAAAGTTTCTCCTATTTTATTGAAAACCCAAAATTTTAAAACCTGCATATTCAAAAGAAACACTTCAAATATATTTTTTACTTTCTCAACTTCCACTATCGGACACTCCGTCCGTCTCCAAACCACTTCAACGCACAAATTCCAAACATAACATACATTTTCTTGATTACTATTTCAAAGCCAAATAAACACATATTTTAAAATATCAAAACATCTAATTTTTCCAATTATTTGAGAGAACATTTAGAAAAACATAATACCAAAACTATATACATTAGAATTTACAAAACCTCGCACATATATGCATTGGAATATACAAAAAATAAGTTTCTGACACTTTATTTTTACAAAATATGTACATGCTAAAAATGTCTACTAAAAAGTTTGGAGATTTGCTGTGACTTACAGAGCGCACTGGGGATTATCTTCTCTTCGGACTCTTTCTCTCTCTTTCAGCCTACTCGGCTCACCTCACTACCTGCGCGTGGAAAAACTAATACGCTACGTATAACAGCTTAGTTGGTATACACATATAATTTCAAAATCACAAAATTTTACGAACACCACATATGAGAGATATCGCTTCACAAAACATTTAACAATTAACATAACAGACATTTTAAAACAACAATTTCAAAACTTTATAAAATGCTTTCAAACACATATATTCATCGTAAGTTTGTTATTAGTTATTATAATATCGTAAGAGCCTTTTGTAAATGCTGTCACGATACCATGGATCGGTAATAGATTTCACATGTCCCTCCAGCATCGAACACTCGGTGCTTGCCCATCGGAGCTCAACTTCACATTCGTATCAATTTTTGGACCAGACACTCAGTGCCTTTCAAGGTCCGTTAATCATATCAGTATATCAACATAACAGCATAATACTGCTAATAAGTACCTTATTGACATGCCAATTACCAATCTCCACCTACCAATGTACAAGTTTACTCAAGCTTTCAACATTTTTAATAATTACGAAAATTTTCAATTCGATTAAACTTTTTTACCAGTCGCGTAACTATCAAACATTCTCATTTATTTTCGGTTTTTGAAATATTTTGAAACCTTCCTCGTGATCACTACCAAAGGACTATTTTGCCCTTGGTTCAATTTTAAAAGCTTTATTACACAACAAAATTTCCTTTCACATTTTCATTAGGCCCGGAGAGGTGGTTTTCGAAATTTTGCCTTCGAAATCATAACTCATTGCACATATCATCACAACACGAGGTAATTAACATGTAAATACAAGCGAAATGACAAAAATGCCACTTAGTTTCTCTATGCACCACATTCGGCCAAAGGGTTATATTTTTCGAAAATTTGTTTTGTCTTCAAAATTCATCTTATAAATCATTTCAATATCATCCGTTAAACACATAAATAAGCTTGAAATAACAAAAATACCCCTACACCCCTCTTTAATACATATTCAGCCATACAAGTGGTTTTTGTAAAAATTTTTGTTTCACTTGTTTTCTCATCACACAATCCCTTTCATCAACATCCAAATAACACATACATATCATGTATATCAACTCAACACATCAAAATAGCCAAATCACAAAGTTTCAAAGCAAAAATTCCAACTTTTAACCACTAATAAATATCAAATTCGTGAATAAATGTATGCCAACCTTTTTGAGCTTGCACCTAAATTCTCTAGCACTCCAATTTGAAACTCAAAGCTTCTCATTGCCCTTGCTAAACTCCACACGTCTTAATTGATCACCTAGGGTTTCAAAAATGTATTTAATGCCATAAACAACAAATAAACTCAAATAAATGTTTACCCAACTATCTCTACATGTCTATGAATGCAGCTATATGCTTACTAATCTGTTTTAAACCCAAAAACCAGAAAATACTGCACTTACCTCACTTAAGTTCTTTTCTAATGAAAATACAACTTGGTATCTTGAAGGTTTTTACAAGAAATGAAGATTTGGATGAGTAGGGAAGATAAAATCAAGGTTATTGATGAGTTTTATAGCTTGAAATGAGAAGAAAAAGGGAGAGAAAATGGGGACATGCAGGTTGGCAGAAAAGGGTGAAGAGGAAGAAATGAAATTTTTCAAAAATTGACCCTTTTATATACTTGGCAACTTCTTAAAATTCTATCTTTGCCCCCACCTTTCTAAAATTCTATTCAAGCTCAAAGACTTTTACACTTGCCCCTTTTCTATTGGATAATCAATACAACTCATCATTTCACTCACTTTTCAACCACACATTTACTTAATTCCTATTGGCTCTTACAACTTTAACTTTTATATGTCAACTTGTTATTGGTTCAAGAAAATTTCACATGCAATGTATTCTAAATGCACTTATTTAGCCATCTAATAACAAATTTCCATCATCCTATCTTTCCCATTAAATTCTCAATTAATCCTCTTACTAAAAAAAATACCTCCAAAAATAAATTATTAAATAAACTATTGAATTTGCTAACAATTAAATATATTATTACATTAATTATATTTAAGCTAAATTTTAATCTCATTTAATGCATTCACATTCTAAATCTAATAGCAATATTTGTACGAAGATAAATATTGGGACGTTAAATCTACACATTAGTTTCAAATTTAAATTCTTTAAGAATCTTTTGAGCCAGACTGCTTCTTGGACTGTAGTTGAACATGCCATAAATATAACTTCCATAATGAACAATATAATGCATGACGACTTTTTGCTACTCTAAAAGATAGCACCTTAGTTGAGTAAAAATGCATAATCAGATACAGATTTTTGCTTATTTAAATCGTCTCTCCTATCAACATTTGTATACCTAACAAGACACATATTGCTAGATATAAGAAGTAATCGGCAGTCTCTTTCAAATATGCCAATATACTTTTCATAGTAATCTAATATTTCTGTCCAGGATTAAATTGATACCTACTTACCAGTCCAATCGCATAGTAGATATCAAGTCTCGTATACATCAAAGCATGTATGAAACTACCAATAGTACTAGAGTAAAGAACTCTTTGCTTTATTTCATATTCTTATGGAATCTTAGGGCACGTTGCAAGACTAAGAGTTTAATCCTTCGAGATAAAAGTATTTATAGACTTACAATCAACTATGCGGAATCATTTGAGGATTTTTAATGTATGGCTCTGCGATAAAGCCAAAATTTTTCTTAAATGATCTCTACTAATTTTAACTCCAAAAATATATAAACAGTTTCTCCTATGTCTTTCATCTTGAAAGTTGAGGATAATTATTCCCTTATGATTATCTTAAACTCCTTGTCATTTCTAGTCAACAGAATATCACTCACATGTTAATATAGTATTATGAACTTATCTTTTACCTGCTTAATATACACACAATGGTCCTTGTCATTTCCAGCCAACAGAATATCACCCACGTGTTAAGATAGTATTATGAACTTATCTTTTACCTGCTTAATATACACACAATGATCCTCTTCTGTCAAGTTAAATCCATAAGACATGATAACCTTATGAAAATGGAGGTACCACGGTCTAGAGGATTGTTTCAAGCTATGATCGATCTCGTAAGCTTACATACTTTCAACTTTTGTTCTTTGGAAACAAAATTCACTGGTTGCTCCACGTAAATTTCTTTTTCTAATTCTCTATTAAGAAATGTTGTCTCTACATCCAGCTGATGTAATTTCAAATCCATGTGTACGATAATAGCTAATATAAGGCAAATGGAAGCAAACCTTGCTATAGCAAAGAAGGTTTATTTATAATCTATACTATTTTATTGAGTTTATCCTTTTGCTACTAATCTCGCGTTATACCTTTCTATTGAACCGTCTACCCTACGCTTAATATGGAGAACTCATTTGCTTTCAATGACTTTCCTATTTGGTGGCAAGTTAACCAAGTCCTAGATGTGGTTGTTTTTCATTAAGTCTATCTCTTCTCACATAGCTTTAATCCAAAATATCTCTAGCAGGTGAGTTGAGAGCCTTATTCACAACCTTTAGTTTATTATTATCATGTGAAGCAAGTATAAAAACTTCCCTTCAATCTCAAATCAATGATGAGGAATAACTTTACAGTTGCTTCTACAAGTTGACAATTTTGAAGGCACTAACTCTTTAATCCCTTTGCTCCCACTAGGAACAAATGTACGAGCTATTCCAATAGCTCTGTCACTCTCACTAGGGATAGAGTATTCAAATAACTCTCTATCTTCCTCTAGTTGAGTGTTCGAATATGGAATAACATTTGAATCGTTCAACTTGTAAAATTAAAATTTCTTTTTCAACCTCACCTCTACTAGAAAATTCATTTTCTAAGAAGTTCACATCTTATGACTCTAATTCAGTAATGCTTTCATCTGAGTTTTCTTCTATGAGTACATATCCTTTTGAGTGCTAGGAGTATCTAATAAAGATATACTACTTTCTTCTAGCACTTAGCTCTGCATATTTTACTGGAAAGATTATGTACATATCCTACACACCCCAAGGTCGCATATAAACAAGGTTAGGTTTTTTACCTATTCATAACTCATAGGCTATGGAAGCTATTGATTTTGTAGGGACCATATTTATAATATAAGCAGTTGTTAAAAACGTATCTCTTTAGTAAGATACTGGGAGGTCCGCTTTGTGCTATCATAGATTTTATCATTTTCAATAATATTATATTATTTCTTTCTGCTACATTATTTTGTTGCAGAGTCTTTAGAATGGTCAACTGTCTATCAATACCATTCTCAGACACAATGTCTCAAATTGTTCTGAGAGATATTCTTGTCCTTAATCAATTTGTAAGACTTTGATAATTATATCTAATTAATTCTTCACCATATTTAAATATAATTTAAAACAATCTAATATCTCATATTTATGAAAGATTAGATAGATATGACCAAAATGAATGTAATGATTTATGAATGTTATACAATATGAGGCACCATTTGTAGCTCTCACAATCATTGGTCCACAAATATTAGAATGAATTCATTGTAATGGATTTTCAGCTCTAATTTCTTTTCCAAACGGTTTTCTAGTTATTTTTTCAACTAGATAATTTGCACATATAGGCAAATCTATCTTATTAAGGGAATAAAAAAATCTCTCTTTTTAGTCAATCTATTCATTTGATTCTGCCTAATATATTCTAGTCTAGCATGTCAAATATTAACATTAATATTGACAACTTTAGTGAAAGTAATAAGTGAAAAACAATCATCACACTAATAGTATCGTCAAATTCGGTATTTAATACGATAAAACTATTCATCAGATATCCAGTACCAATGCACGTTGAATTTAGACAAATCTTCAAACAATTGCCATGAAAAATTAAACAATATCCTAAATATAAAAGGACAATTATAGAGGCAAAATTCATTTGAATCTTCGGAGCATAGAAGATATAAAAAAAATACAACATTTTGGCCACCTCACAAAATCACCTTACAGGTGCCAATTTCTCTCAAGTTGTTCCATTTATAGATCCATTTTGTTCATCGGTTGATCCGATGATACTCTACAAATGCTCATCTGTCTCTAACTTTGTAGTTGTGGCTCTTGAATCTCTTTTTTTTTGCTCAGTGTATTCACCAACAAATTGACCCATCTTGCCACAATTGAAACTTTTCAACTTACTCTTGTCATTCCTTACGCCACCATGTTTACCCCTCTTATGCTTTCCGGTCTCATCCTTGTTGGATTTGGGATACATTTTCCCTTCCTTCCAACTCTTATTCTTTTCTCAGTTCTTGCGTTTAGAACTTAAATTCTTATGCATGCTGGACTCAATCAAATAAAGCTGATTCACAGTATTGGCTGCCCTTAGGCACACATTTTCAAGTTCAACATGTCATAAGATATCATCAAACATTTTGATGTCATCATTATGAGTTATGTTGATTTACATATTTTACTAGCTATTTGGGAGGGACTGAATCATCGCTTGTATTTAGTGCTCATCAGTTAAGGCTTGACCAACTGATTTTAACTCGTGTATTATATTTGACAATTCTCTCAGCTGTTGTCTCATGTTGTGATCCTGACGTATCTGATAAGTATCAAACTTGACTGTGAGCTCCTTAATTTAACGGTTGATGTCCCATCACATTTATCTATCAAAGTTAGTCAAATATCTTATGCCATATCATATTCTTCGTAAGAGTACATATGGTCATCAGCCAATCTAAACAGCATCGTTATACGAGCAATACTGTTTTTTATTTTACAGGCCTAATAAGCCTCAACAACTTTTCTGTATTGAGCAGAAACACTATGCTCGAGTTTAACCACGGTATGTTGGTTAGGATTTCGAATGCCTCTTGTTTCTCTAGTATATACTGAAACTTACGGTGCCAAATGTGATAAATATCACAATTTAATTTGTCACCTCACTACAACAAATTATGGTTTTAGTGACAAAATATTCGGTTATGAGTTTAGATTTCGTCACTAAAAATATACATATAGTGACGACTATTCACATTCCTTACTATTGATTCAATTAGTTACCAAATTCTATTTCGAAACTATATTTTGGTCACTAAATCTTTTATCCTCCTTTTAGTTATAAAATATTTAGTCACAAATTTATATTTCCTCACTAATAATATAGATGTATAGTGACGACCATTCACATTCCTCACTATTGATTTAAATTAGTTATCGAGTTCTATTTCGAAACTATATTTTTGTCACTAAATCCTTTATAATCTTTTTAGTTATAAAATATTTAGTTACGAATTTATATTTCTTGACAAATAGTATAGATGTATAATGACGATCATTCACATTCCTTACTACTGATGAAAATTAGTTACCAAATTCTATTTCGAAATTATATTTTTGTTACTAAATCCTTTCTCCTCCTTTTAGTTACAGAATATTTAGTTACAAATTTATATTTCTTCACTTATGGTTTAGATGTAATAACAACAATATATATCATTCACTAAATCTACCAAAGTGATTCAAATCAGTTACTAAAATTTATTTCAAATATTATTACTTTTATGATACATACAATTTACTCAACATCTTTAATTATTACAGTATATATTTATACTGCAGTTTTATACTCAATATATATTACTGCAATTGCAGTATATATATACTTCAATTGCAGTAATATATATACTGCAATTGCAGTATATAATTGCAATTACAGTATGTATATATACTACAATTGATTGTCATTGGTTTTTATGTTTCACAAATAGTTTTAGTTTGAAGTGCACCTATTTTAATAAAATTATAGCAATTTTTGTATTTTATTTATTTAGAATGGAAACCCTGTTAGAAGAAAATCAAAAAAGAACAAAGGCAGAATGGAATGATTATACCATTGAATCTTTCATCAAGATTTGTATTAATGAGACCTTGGCAGGCAATCGACCTAATGGTCACTTCAATAGACTTGGTTGGAAAAATATTGTGACCAAGTTTAATGTCATGACTGGTAAAACATATAACTATAAACAATTTAAAAACAAGTGGGACTCACTTAAGAAGGATTGAGAAGTGCACCGATTTTAATAATAGATTTCTTAGTTTAGATATGACTTTAATTATAGCAATTTTTGTATTTTATTTGTTTAGAATGGAAACCCCGTTAGAAGAAAATAAAAAAAGAACCAAGACAAAATAGAATGATTCTACTATTGAATTTTTCATCAGGATTTGTATTAATGAGACCTTGGTAGGCAATCGACCTAATGGTCACTTCAATAGACTTGGTTGGAAAAATATTATGACCAAGTTTAATGTCATGATTGGTAAAACATATAACTATAAACAATTTAAAAACAAGTGGAACTCACTTAAGAAAGATTGGTAAATTTGGAGAAGTTTAATAGGAAAATAAACTGGCTTAAGATGGGATCATGTGAAGCAAACAATTATAACCCCTGATGAATGGTGGAATAAAAAGTTGAAAGTGAAATTTGAAACTTATAATTGTTATATTCATTACATTTTACCATCTTAATTTTAATATAAATTTGAATATAGTTTTTTTTTTTTTTTTTTGTTATTGTAGGAGATTCCTGATGTAATAAAATTCCGCTCAAAAGGTTTAAAGAATGTTGATAAACTAGATATATTATTTAAAGATGTTGCTACTATAGGGGAAGAAGCTTGGGCTCCATCTACCAATTTTGTACCGAATGATGGAGAGGATAGGTCAAATAATGCACAAAATTTTGGCAGTGATAGGATGAATGGTCTTGAAGATAATTTAAATAATGACTTTGATAATGTTGATGGGCTCGAAAATATAGAGATTGATATTGGAAGCCCTCCTTCTATGAATCTTACAGAAGATAATGGACGGAAAAAAAGAAAAATAGTTCGAACGAGAGATACAGTTACAGATCGAATGTTTAAACATTTAGAGCGCATTGCAGATGCTGTAGATAATAAAAAAATCTACAAATCTTGACACTAGTTGCAACATTCTAGAAGCTATTGAATTGTTGCGCAGCAATCTAGGAATACCACGATTGAGTGAACTTTACATGTTAGCTACTAAACTTTTTCTTAAAAAGCAATATGGGGAGTTGTTTGCTGCACTTAAAGATGATCCCGAAGTCCAAATTACATGGCTTGAGGAGATGAAGAAGTAGGATTGCCTTTAAGATATTATCTGTTCATTTTATTATCATGATGTTAATTTGTCTTAATTTATGTTGACTCATCATAACTATTGATTTGAGCATGATTTCAGTTTAATTTATGTTGATGTATGAAGACTATTGTTGCAATTTTATTATCTTAAATCATTATTGAGTTGAATGTTAATGTTTACTATTTGGTTTAATGTTTCTACATGTAAGTAATGTTTAATTATTGTATTTTCTTATTACTTTATAAATGGAATTTTTTGGAAGTTATGATGATAATGCATATGAGAATAATGAAAGTGAGGATGATAACGAGCATAGTGACACAAATGATCAAGATGACTATTATGGATATTTACAAACTGGAGTTACATTATGTGTGTATTATTTTCTAAAGTATAGCTTCAAGGTGCCATGTAGAACATCATCTCATACAGGAAATAAATTTGTGACAGATATGTTAAATGGTCATAAAGATAGGTGTCACCAATAATTTCGAATGAAAAAACATGTCTTCTTAAAATTATGTGATGTGTTGAATCAATCATATGACATTCCAAAAGGTAAAGAAGTATCGTCAGTTGAGTCAGTAACTATGTTTTTTTATAACATTAGGACATGAATTTGGGAATAGAATGGTTCAAGAAAGATTTCAACATTCAGGTGAGACTATATTTAGGTGGTTTGGAATCGTGTTAGATGTTGTTTGTGGTATGGCTATTGACATTATGAGACCATCTGGCCTACATTTTAAGGGAATTCCAAAAAAAATTAAGAATGATAATCGATATTGGCCCTATTTTAAAGATTGTATTGGTGCAATTGATGGAACACATATACTAGTTGTAATGCCTACATCAAAGCAAGTACCATATATTGGTAGAAAATGGGTTCCTACTCAAAATGTGATGGTTGTATGTGATTTTAATATGTGCTTTACATTTGCATGGGCTAGATGGGAAGGTAGTGCCCATGACACGCACATTTTTTTGGAGGCTTTACGAAGAGAAAATTTGAATTTTCCTCATCCACCAAAAGGTTAAAGTGTATATGATATATATATATATATGATTTTTTCATAATTATATTAATTTCAAAAGTAAGCAATTTTAAATTATATAATTGTTTGTTAATGTAGGTAAGTATTATATTATGATGCTGGATACCCTCACATGAAAGGCTATTTAGGGCTGTACAAGGGAGAGCACTATCATCTTCCAGATTTTCGACATGGAAGTCAACCAAGAGGGAAAAAATAAATATTTAATCATACATACTCTTCATTGAGATGTACTATTGAGAGAATATTTGGTGTGTGGAAAAATAGATGGAAGAATTTACGCCAAATGCCTAACTTCCCTTTTAGCAAGCAAGTAAAGATTGTAATTGCTTCAATGACTCTTCATAATTTCATACGAATTCATTCGAATAACGATTAAGAGTTTAAGCCATATGATGATAATGATGAGCTACTCCTAGAAGAAGAAGAGAATGAAAGAGAAAGAGTTGGAGAAGAACATAACATAGATTTATTTTGTGAACGTGAGATGGATGAGGAATGTGATCGAATTGCAATTCTTCTCATGCATCGAAATTAATTAGTTTTTGTTATTAATATTGATTTTCTGTTATTATTGTCAGATTTTGAGTTTTTTATATTTAATTTTAAAGACGGTACTATCTTTTTATTGAGATGTTTTAAAGAGATTTGAAAAGTCACATGATATTCCATTGATGAAATGTTAATGAAAATCTACTTAGATTAAATAAAATTGAAGATGTAAAACCTTATTAACAAATCTAAATAAACACTTATCTTTTGAAAATAAAAAATAGAGAAACAAAATAATTTTACATTTATTTTATTAAAAATATATGTCTTGAAAATATATTTACATAAAATAATTATTAGTTGTTTGATTGATTAATTTTTTATGGTTAAGGTTGAAGTAATTACATTTCTAGAATGAATATATTACTCCTCTTTCTTATACCCTTTTTGGTAAATTAATAATCTAAAAGTGTTTTAAAAATAATTTAACCAAACACTCTATAATTTAAAAAAGTTTTTTAATTGACAACTAAACAATCAATAACTTTTTTTCAAAAGATCTACTTCTAAAAAATCTATTTGGAGAAACTGTATCAAACAAAACCTAAAATTGAATCCAATACACATGTTGATGTAATAATCAATAAATCAATATAAACGTAATATTAAAGTGCTCTTCTTTTACACTTCTACATTTATTGATCTTAGGATCGATGAAAATAATTGGATACTGGCATCATTTGGATATTTAATTTAATAATAAAACGACAAGTGTTTTTATAACAAAAAAAAAAAAAAATTGTCAATATAAATTTTGAAAAATATAATTAATGGGACTTAAAATTTGTATTACTTAAATAAATTAAAAAATGTATGGCTATTTATATTACGCCAATAACCCCTTTCCTTTTAAAAAGAACCCTAGTTCGACAGGTCTATCGACTCTCTCACTCCAACCCGATCGCCGCCGTGCCTCTGCTGGTCTGCGCCTCTCTCTCTCCATCGTCGCCGTGTTATCGCCGACCACCAGAACATCTCCGTCTCTCTCTCTCCATCGTCGACCAACAAAACCGAGGTCTGTTTTCAAAAAACCCGAGGTCTTTTAAATTTTTCTGGGTCTTGCTTCGATTCATCTATGCCTCCCAGGTCCTTCATAGCTTGTTGTTTTGCATCTGGGTTTTGTGCCTTTCCATCTTCTATGATAAATTATCTGGTTATTTTGTGTTATTGATGTTATTGGCGTTTGGATATTTAGGTCTTCACCCTCTGCTGCTGTTCGACGCCAATCCTCCAATGGATTTTCACCCTAGCCGTCGTAGCCGCTGTTTCAGTCTTCGGCCGCCGGCACTAATTCGATTTGTGTTCGAGATGTCGCCTCCCACCACTGATTTGATTCGTGTAAATTTTGCTTTTAGAAACCCTTAACCTTGATTGTTTAATATTTGTAAATATGTATGTTTTCGTGCTTGTGGAGATGATTAATTGTAGAGGTGTTGTTTAATTTTGATTGTTTAATATTGGTGTTGGGAACTGTATGTTTAAGATTAGAACCTGTTGTGCATGCTAGCTGTTAGACAAAATGCCTGAAAGAAGTGTTTTTTTTTTTTTTTTTTTGTTTCTGGGTTTAAATGATTTATCCTATCCTAAATCATGAGTTCAAAAAATGTGGTGTGATAATTAATCAGAATCATATTAGTAATGCGGTACAGCTCTGGTTCTGTTTAGTATTGTGAGATTTTTTTTACGTGTTTGTATGACAATGGTTTGATTAGTTCAAGCGAGAATTTTTTGTTGGTACAATTCTAGCTTGGAATATGCTTGACTAGATTGATAAAGGCTTGAAGATTTGTTGTGTGTAAATTGAACCAATCCTGTACTTTCTCAAGTTCTTCAAATACCCTATTTAATATTTCATTATTGTACCTTAGGTTGTCTTCTTCTTAGAGTAAGTACCCTATGACACACTCTGCTCACAGCATATTTAAAAAATTCTGATATTGTATATGTCTGTCTTATTGACTTACTTTAATGGTAAATTTCATTTTCTTTTAATCTGTTCTAACTCTTTGAAAGACACTTAACGACTCTGCACCATTTTGCTTTTAATATTGTTTGCTTTATTTGAATTGCGGAATTGGTATTTCTTTCATCTAGGATTAGAAGATTCATACACTGTTTTGTCTCTTAATATTAGTGCTGCATTGGCAAGAATGATCTTATATTGTCATCTCTATTAGAGTCTGTAGCCGGTTTTTAGTGCAATGGTTGCATTCATCTTTTCTCGTCCTCTTTTAATCGTTTCGCATTTTTTCTCTTTTAGTTTGAATCTTCATGCTAGCATTTAGTGGCAATTTATGCTAAAACAACTTGTAAATGTTGTATGTGACTAATCTGCAGTTTTGTGATGTGGGTTTTATAGTTCTTTTGGAATCTGGTTTTTATTTATATGATTGTTCGTGTTTGTTTTCATTGTTTACTTTGTTTTCTTTATATGGCCAAAAAAGTGTAGAAAACATAGATATGGGCAAGTATAATATATAATGTAAGGTTTGCCCTTTCGAAATTTGATTTTATGTCACCATATGAGATGCAACTTCTTCCTGGCTTCATTTCTATTTATTTGTTTTCTAGGAGCCTAGCAGGGTTGAAACAATCATGGAAACTGATGACCATATAGGATGTGCTATGAGTTGGCTGATTGCTGATGCTCGTACACTTGTTGAGCATGCTCGAGTTGAAACTCACGTACTTGCTTCTTGTTCATTTCTGAAGTCTGTCCGGTTTTTAAAACTAGCATCTTGGGAAACTCTAATTGTTGTTATGCACAAAATTGTTGTGAAATATAGCTCTTCTCCTCATTTATTAATTTCTTTTGTACAGAACCATAAATTCTCATATGGTGAACCAATGACCGTAGAATCTCCAATACAAGCACTTTGTGATATGGCACTAAGCATCTCGTACCCCTTCATTTGCTGTTACTATCATGTTGTAAACACCTATGTTCTAGTAGTTGAGTACTTTCCCCTTCATTTGCTGTTACTATCATGTTGTAAACACCTATGTTCTAGTAGTTGAGTACTTTCATAGCTGACTGAGAGACAAAATAAATTTTTATGTGGTGGTGTTGCAGACGCTCTTTAAGTTTAAACTAAGTTCATGTACATGTTATAATTAGATGTATTTCTTCAATTGCTTCTTCTTCATTTCTGAAGTCTGTCTGGTTTTTAAAACTAGCATCTTGGGAAACTCTAATTGTTGTTATGCATAAAATTGTTGTGAAATATAGCTCTTCTCCTCTTTTATTAATTTCTTTTGTACAGAACCATCTTTTGTACAGAACCATAAATTCTCATATGGTGAACCAATGACCGTAGAATCTCCAATACAAGCACTTTGTGATTTGGCACTAAGCATCTCGTACCCCTTCATTTGCTGTTACTATCATGTTGTAAACACCTATGTTCTAGTAGTTGAGTACTTTCATAGCTGACTGAGAGACAAAATAAATTTTTATGTGGTGGTGTTGCAGACGCTCTTTAAGTTTAAACTAAGTTCATGTACATGTTATAATTAGATGTATTTCTTCAATTGCTTCTTCTTCATTTCTGAAGTCTGTCTGGTTTTTAAAACTAGCATCTTGGGAAACTCTAATTGTTGTTATGCACAAAATTGTTGTGAAATATAGCTCTTCTTCTCTTTTATTAATTTCTTTTGTACAGAACCATAAATTCTCATATGATGAACCAATGACCGTAGAATCTCCAATACAAGCACTTTGTGATTTTGCACTAAGCATCTCGTACCCCTTCATTTGCTGTTACTATCATGTTGTAAACACCTATGTTCTAGTAGTTGAGTACTTTCATAGCTGACTGAGAGACAAAATAAATTTTTATGTGGTGGTGTTGCAGACGCTCTTTAAGTTTAAACTAAGTTCATGTACATGTTATAATTAGATGTATTTCTTCAATAGCTTTTGATCTAAATTTTCTGGTTTGCAGTCACGTCCATTTGGAGTATCTCTTCTTACTGATGGTTATGATGAGAACGGACCAAGCTTGTGAGTAATAATTGCTTTTTACATGTTCAGACTGCATCGCTCTTTAAGTACATTTGTATATAAGAAATAGTTGTGGTTTGAAGACATCTTCCATGCCCAGCTTGCATATCAATTTGTCAAATTGAGTCTGGAACTGCTTCAGGCCCAGACCCACATTGAACTGTTTTTTTTTTTTGGAGGATCCAGGCCCGACCTGCGCATTTTGTGGGTCTGTTTAGACCCCCAGCAGGCCTGGATTTGATCTGATCAGATCCAGATTGACTGGGTTGACCCAAATTTTATTTTTAAAATAAAAATTTTCAAAATTTTCTTTTAGATCATATTTAACTAATTTCATATAACATACTTCATCCCATAATTATTTTTACCGAATTTTACAAAAAACATACCACAATCAAAATTAAAAAAAAAAAAATTAAAAGTTAAAATTTATTCTTAATTTACATCCCAAAATAACAAAAAAATTATAAATACAAATCAAGATGATGATGGCTCTAATAGAATAAATTAAGTGAAAATTAAAAACTAAATTAAAGGTTACAAAACATAAACAACATAAATCTATTTATAATAGTTTAATTCTAATCCTTATAGAAATAAGACTAAAGATTAAATCTTAAACTAATAAAAATAAAGATTCTCAATCTAATAAGGAATCTGAAAAGTAGTAAAATTTGTCCTGCATCAAATCCCCTTGTCTTGGAAAAAAAAACTCAATTCTCGAGTTTTGTGATTGCAGAGTAAACTCATCTGGAGAAAAATACTTGAAGATATCATTGAAAACATTGAAAATATTCATGTTATTAGAGAGATCAACTTTATAAATAGTGTTGCTAATCTTCTGTAGTATCCTAAAATGGTCAATCTTCTTGTTTCGTAGTTTATTGTATATGCCTATAAGAAAACCATTCTTTCGAAGGTGAACCATCACTAAGTCGCCTATATTGAACTCCTTGAAACGCTTATGTTGATTAACATCAGTCTTGTAGAGTAAATTAGCTGTTTCAAGGTTTTCTTTGACTTTTTGATGAATTTTATGAATTCGTTTAGTTGACTTCTTGGCATTAGAATTAACATAAAAAGTAAAAGGTAGATGAATCAAATCCACAATATGTCATAGAATCCTTGTGTAGACAATTTCAAAAGTTTTTTTTTTGGTAGAACGATTAGGCATACTGTTAAAGGCCAACTTTATCTAAGAAAGGGCTATATCTCATTGCTTTGGTTGTTCTCCACAAATGGATCGAATCATATTTCTAAGAGTTATATTAGTGACTTCTGTCTATCCATCTATCTGCAGATGATTGGTACTACTGTATTTTAATGTAGTATCAAGCTTCCACAATGTTCGCCAAACTGACTTAACAACTTGACATCACGATCTGAAGTAATCGAACGAGATATGCCATGCAAGCAAACAATTTCACAGAAGAACAAATGAGCCATATGAGATGCATCTAAAGTCTTCTTGCACGGAATAAAGTGAACCATCTTGGAAAACGATCAATTACTACAAAAACTTAATCAACACCCTTTTAGGTATGAGGAAGTCCATTGTCAGATCTTGCCAAATTATCTTTGCAATAGGTAAAGGATTATAAAAACTTGTATTTTGAGCTTGTCCTTTAGCTCGTTGGCAGATAAGGTATCGTTGAACAAAATGTCCTACATCTCTCTTAAGTTGTGGCTAATAGAATCTCTAATCTATCAAACTAATTGTTTTCTTGTGCTTAACATGTCCACCTAAACATCCAAAAGTTCATACAACGAAAAACGAGGGATACATAATTGTGTGCCCTTAAATAGAAACCCATTTTGTATAAGTAAATTGATAACAAACTCATTATTGCTACATTTCGCCCATATTTCACTAAATCTTCATCACCATCGTAAATATCATCTTCATCCCCTTCAATTTATTCGACTCCTTCATAAGTGTCAACTTCAACTTTTGGATCGAAAATGTCCAAGTTGATTGCACAATCCACCATCTCATCGTCTTCGATAAAGTTAATAACTCTTCGATTAAAACAATTATTTGAGAGATGTTTAGGTTGATTGCATTGAAAACATTTTCCCAAATTAGGTCGAGCATATGGGTTTGAATTTGTCTGATTTTGCTGTTAACGTGGTGCAATAGTTTTACTAGGAGTAGCGTTGGCATTTTGTCATTGTCCTAAAGTTGGGATTACAGGAGTGGATTTAGAGTTGTTTACACTGTTGCCAATTGTTCTTTGATAGGATGAAGTAGTTGGGGCAAACCTTCGAAAATTGTTTGGATTTCGGTTCACTAGTTTATTCATTTGAGCTTCAACCTTCAAAGCCAAATTAACTGCATTGGACAATGTCCAGATGTTATGGAGAGCTAACTTATCATGAATAGCCAAACTTAAACCTCCTATTTATCTAGCAACTTGTTGATCCATAATTTCCATTAGATTACACCTAATTAATGAGTAGAACTCTTCAGTGTATTCTATAACTTTCCTACTCAACTGTTGACAATTTTGAAATTGTTGATATAAAAATTACTCGCGTTTAAGTAATCGTTTCATCTTTGCCCATATTTGAATACGTTGCTTTGCTTGTCTTTGATGATTGAATTACAGCTATTCCCACCACGTTGTAGCTCCTCCTTTTAACTTACACACCATTGTCTTACTTTATCGTTCCTCCGACATTTCTAAGTAGTCAAAGAATTGCTCTACATTCTACACCCAACCAACAAAGTCTTTAATGTCTTTAATGTGTAATCTAATCTTGTAATCTTGTCGTTCCCAACGATATGAAGCATTCTCGTAAGGGTTGTTGGCTAAATTGGCATTATCATTGTCTTTCGAAAAATCATCAAAACCTCCAACGGGTGTAAATCCCCTCTCACCATGTTTGTGGATTGCTTGGTTGTCTCCGTAGGCGTCGTGCCATTCGAAAACAACCCAATTACCCATGAATAAGGTTGGATCGGTGTGGGTATGGTCAAATCTCTTCGATTCTCCCCTTTCCCTCATTGTTCCAGCCTCTTTCACCGCTAATATATGGTCGCTAGCATCCACCGTCGCCATTACAACCTTGTTAGGGCTCGATTTGGGTTAGGTCTCGTGATTCTTAACGTCTACGATCATGGACGTTTGGATCCAAATAGTAGAGATCGGGATCTGCAATAGGATCATCGTGAGTACCTCATCGATTTGATAGGTACATCGATCCAATGACGGGTGGGCGGTAAGGTTACGGGTTAGGGTGGAAAACCCTTGCAAGACAAGCTTGGGTCGTGCGCGAATCCCGAGAGTAAATCCAAGTCACGCGGGTCTTAGTCGTTCTGATTTCGACCTTATTGTCGTTTGCGATATGTCCAGCGTTGGTGGTCATCATCCGATAACCTATTAAGTCAGGTTGACTTGTCAAAAATTTATCTTCTTTCAAGAGTCAACGCTTAAGACTTCGAATTGTTTCTTCAATTCTATTGAATCGTTGAAGCTTTTCATCTATCCTATCAAGTCATTGCTCGATAATCGCAAGCCACCATTCGTTGTTGTCGATGGTTCGTTGTCCCTTTAAACCAATTTCAGCCATCAACCGAGGGCCGACCGCGCTCTGATACCAATTTCGATGCAGCTAAAGACCTGTTTCGAAACGAAACGAATAAACTTAGATAATGATAGAAAACTATCAAATTTTATTGTTGAAATTAAAACTAAATAACTTATAAAATATAAACAATATATGTTTAAGTATAATTGTTTAATTATAATCATTATAGAAATAGAGATCCTACCTTATAAAAATAATTAACAATCACAAACTAATAAGGATAAGGATTTTGAAACTAATGAGGATTTTGAAAACTAGTAAAACTTATCCTACATCAAATCCCTTTCTCTTAAAAAAAAACTCGTCCTCGAGTTTTATGATTACAGAATAAACTCATCTAGAGGAAAATATTCAAAGATATAGCAACATTGAAAACATTAGAAATATTCATATTGCTAGGGAGATCAACTTTATAAGCATTGTTGCCAATCTTCTGTAGTATCTTGAAAGGGTCAATCTTCTTGTTTTATAGTTTGTTGTATGTGCCTACAGGAAAACAATTCTTTCAAAAGTGAACCATCACTAAGTCACCTATATTGAACTCCTTGAAACGCTTATGTTGATAAGCATCAATCTTATAACGTAAATTAGCTATTTCAAGGTTTTTTGGGATGCTATGGAATCTTTATGTAGACATATTCAAAAGGTGTTTTTTTGGTAGAACGATTAAACATATTGTCAAAAGCACTCTATCTAAGAAAGGGTTACATCCCACTGTTTTGGCTTTTCTCCGTAAATGGATTGGATCATATTTCCAAGAGTTCGATTAGCGGCTTCCGTTTGTCCAACTGTCTGTGGATGACTGGTATTATCGTATTTTAATGTAGTATCAAACATTTTCCACAATGTTCGCCAAAATTGACTTAAGAACTTGACATCACGATCTGAACTAATCGAATGGGATATGCCTTGCTAGTGAACAATTTCACGGAAGAACAAATGAGTCACATGAGACGCATCTAAAGTCCTCTTGCACGGAATAAAGTGAACTATCTTAAAAAAATGATCAACTACGACAAAAATCAAATCGACACCCCCTTGGGTACGAGGAAGTCCAAGCACGAAATCCATTTATGGATCTTGCCAAATTGTCTTTGGAATAAGCAAATGATTATAAAGACTTGTATTCTAAGCTTGTTCCTTAGCTCGTTGGCAGATAGGGCATCATTGAAAAAAACGTCTTACATCTCTTTTAAGTTGTTGCCAATAGAATCTCTCCTCAATCAAACTTAATTGTTTTGTCGCGCCCAATATGTCCACCTAAACCTCCAGCATGTAACCCCCTTCATCAAAATTCACGCAATGAAGAATGAGGGATACATAATTGTATAATTCACGCAATGAAGAATGAGGGATACATAATTGTATACCCTTGAATAGAAACTTATCCTCTATAAGGAAATTGGTAACAAACTCCTCATTGCTACATTTTGCTCATATTTCATCAAAATCATCATCACTATTGTAAATATCTTCATCCAGTTCAGTATATTCAGTTCTTTCATAAGTGTCAACTTCAACTTCTGAATCTTCTATGCTACCGTCAACCATCTCATCCTCTTCGACAAAAGTTAACAGCTTTTCGATTAGGACAATTATTTGAGAGATGACCTAGTTGAGTGCATCGGAAACATTTTTCCAAATTCCTTCAAGCATATGAGTGGTCCGATTTCACTGTTAATGCGGTGCAGTGATTTTGTTAAGAGCAGCGTTAGTATTTTGTCCCTGTCATAAAGTTGGGATTACAGGAGTGGATTTAGAGTTGTTTTCTTTGCTGTCAATTGTTCTTTGATTGGATGAAGCATCTAGGGCAGACCTTCGAAAATTATTTGGATTTCGGTTTACTAGTCTATTATTTGAGCCTCGACCTTCATAACCAAATTAACTGCATCAGACAATATCCAGATACTATAGAGAGCCAACATATCCTGAATAGACAAACTTAAACCTCCTATATATTTAGTAATTTGTTGATCCATAGTTTCTATTAGCATACACCTAGCACTTAATCGATAGAACTCTTTAGTTTATTGTGTAACTTTCTTACTTAACTATCAACAATTTTGGAATTGTTGATATATAGGAATTGCTCATGGTTAAAAGGAAGAAATCGCTATTTAAGCAATCGTTCATCTTTGCCAATGTTTGAATACGTTTCTTTCATTGTCTTTGACGATTGAATTGCAGCTGTTCCCATCAAGCTGCAGCTCCTCCTTTTAACTTATATGTCACTATCTTAGCTTCTTGTTCCTCCTAGATTTCTGAATAGTCAAAAAATTGTTCTACATTATACACTCAATCAAAAAAGTCTTCAATGTCCAATCTAATATTGTAATCTTGTTGTTCTTAACGATATCGACCATTGTCGTAAGCGTTGTCGGCTAAATTGGCATTATCATCGTTTCCCGAAAGGTCATCAAAGCCTCCAACGAGTGCAAATCCCCTTGGGCGTCATGTCGTTCGAAAACAGCCCGATTATGCCTTTGATACTCATGAATATGGTCAAATCAATACGGGTATGGTTAGATCTCTTCGATTCTCCCTCTTCCGTCGTCGTTCTGACCTCCTTGTCGTCTGCGGTCATGTCCGACATCACCATCGATGGTCGCCATCCGGTCACCCATTAAGTCAGGTTGACTTTGGCCGACAATTTGTCTTCCTCCGAAAGTCAACGCAACTCGAAGTATTTCTTCAATTCTGTTGAGTCATTGAAGCTTTTCATCCATACTATCAAGTCATTGCTCGATAATCGCAAATCGCCATCCATGGTAGGAGGTTCGTTGTCCCCTTGAATTAATTTTAACCATTAGTCGAGGGTAGACCACACTTTGATACTAATTTTAATGCAGTTGAAGGCCTATTTCAAATTGAAACGAATAAACTTAGATAATGATAGAAAACTATCAAGTTTTATTGCTGAAATTAAAATTAAATAACTTACAAAACATAAACAACATAAGTCTATTTATAGTAGTTTAATCTTAACCCTTATAGAAATAGGAATCCAAACTAAGGATAAAGATGATTAACAATCCTAAACTAAGAAGGATAAAGATTCCTAAACTGTCCTACATCAAATCCCCTTCTCTTGAAAAAAAAAACTCGTCCTCTAGTTTTATGATTCCAAAGTAAACTCATATGAAGGAAAATACTTGAAGATATAGGCAACATTGAAAACATTAGAAATATTCATGTTGCTAGGGAGATCAACTTTATAAGCAGTGTTGCCAATCTTTTGTAGTATCCTGAAAGGTCAATCTTCTTATTTCGTAGTTTATTATGTGTGTCCACAAGAAAATGATTCTGTCGAAGGTGAACTATCACTAAGTCGCCTATATTTAACTCCTTGAAACGCCTATATCGATCAACATCAGTCTCATAGCGTAAATTAACAGTAAAGTTTTCTTTGACTTCTTGATAAATCTTATAAATTCGTTCAGCTAACTCTTTAACATTAGAATTAACATTAGAAATAGAAGGTAGATGAACCAAATCCACAGTATGGGGTGAAATCCATGTGTAGGCAATTTCAAAATGTATGCTTTATCGTTTTACCAAAAAGACACATTTTGAAATTGCCTACATATGTTAAAAGCAAACTCTATCTAAGAAAGGGTTATATCCTACTGTTTTGACTTTTCTCCACAAATAGATTGAATCATATTTCTAAGAGTTCAATTAGCAACTTCCGTCTATCCATCTGTCTACAGATGACTGGTATTACTGTATTTTAATGTAGTATCAAACATTTTTCCATAATGTTCATCAAAACTGACTTAACAACTTGACATCACGATATGAACTAATCGAACAAGATATGCCATGCAAGCGAACAACTTCATGGAAGAACAAATGAGCCACATGAGATGCATCTGAAGTCTTCTTGCACGGAATAAAGTGAATCATCTTGGAAAAACGATCAACTATTATAAAAACTAAATCGACATCCCTTTAGGTATGAGGAAGTGCAACCACGAAATCCATTCTCAGATCTTACCAAATTGTCTCTGGGATAAGCAAAGAATTATAAAGATTTGTATTTTGAGATTATCCCTTAGCTCGTTGGCAAATAGGGTATCATTGAACAAAACGTCCTATATCTCTCTTAAGTTGTGGCCAATAGAATCTCTTTTCTACCAAACTAATTGTTTTGTCGCGCTCAATATGTCCAGTTAAACCTCCAACATGTAACTCCCTAATCAAAAGTTCATGCAATAAAGAACAAGGGATATAGAATTATGTACCGTTGAATTAAAACCCATTATGTATAAGAAAATCGATAACAAACTCATTGTTGCTACATATCGCCCATATTTCACCAAAATCTTCATCACTATCATAAGCAATCAGTAATTAGTAAAAAAACTCAATACATCATCCTTCTTGGGATAATACAAGCTCCAATTCCTTACACAGGGGCATCACATTTTATTTCAAACACTTTCTCGAAAGTTGGAAGTGTCAATGATGGGGCAAAACAAAGCTTTTCTTTAATTACTTGAAAACTATCTTCTTGTGCTTTTCCCCATTGAAATCTACCTTTCTTTAAACAATCAATAATTGGTGTCATGATTGTATTAAAACCTTGAATAAAGCGACTGTAAAAGGTAACTAAACCATAGTAACTTTGCACTTCTCGAACGATCTCAGGGGTTGGCTAATTGCGAATGGCTTTAACTTTAACTATAAGCATTTACACTATCATTTCCTATTATAAAACCAAGAAACAAAAGTCCATCAGTCAAGAAATTACTGTAAATTGATGTCCAAGTTATTTTTCTTCAGAACTTGAAGAATTTCTTTGAGATGCATCGAATGTTTCTTTTCGTCCTAGCCATAGATGAGGATATCATCAAATAAACCATAACAAACTTTTCAATAAATGGTCAAATAACTTGATTCATCAATCACATAAAAGTATTAGGTGCGTTAGACAATCCAAATGGCATCGCTAACAATTCATAAAGATCATCTTTAGTTTTGAATGTTGTCTTCCACTCATCGCCAAGTCGTATACGAATCTAATGATAGCCACTACGTAGGTCAAGTTTAGGAAACACCATGGCTCTTGCCAACTTATCAAGCATATTAGTAAGTCGCGGTATGAGAAATCGATACTTGATAGTAATTTTGTTCATTGCATGATTGTATACACATATTCGCTAACTTCCATCCTTTTTTGGAGTAAATAAAGTAGGAACCGCACAAGGTTTCATATTTTCCCGAATTAAACTTTTGTTTAGCAACTCATAAACTTCTTGTTGTATTTCTTCATGCTCTATTGGACTCATGCAATAATGTGGTAGGTTAGGTAGAGTAGCACCAGGTATCAAATCAATATGGTGATGAATATTCCTTCATAGGTGGCAATCCATTTGGTAACTCAATAGGTGATAGGCCTTTAAACTCTTTAAGGTATCAAATCAATAATGGGCGCACTGTTAGGTGAATATCCATCTTAGTTGTAATTGAACCTTTAACAACTGAGCTATGAGAGAATCCTGAGCTTTAACTTGCTCTATAAAATCAAATCTTGAAATCCATGTAAATAAATGTCCAATAGTGTTATTAACGCCTTAAGGCTTCGGTTGTGGTTGTTATGGCAACAGCACGATCTTTCTACCATACCACCAAAATATAGTTATATTGTCACAACCTTTGAATGTATCATCAAACATCAAAATGCCAAAGCCTTCCTAAAAGAGCATGGCGGACATCCATATCGATCACATCATATACTATTTCACCCTTATAATATTTTCCAATGAATAGAAGAACTTTACAAATATCTATAACTTGGACTTCACGATCCCTTTTAATCCTTTTAGGGGGTAAGGATATTTTTTTGTTTTCAAGTTTAATGCTTTAACTAACACTCTGGACACCATATTATCACTACTTCCATTATCAATAATAATGTTGTAGACTTTATTATTGATAATACATCGAGTCCGAAAAATCCATGTCGTTGTGATTCATCGACCCTTTTTTATGCTAACAGGAGTCGTTGAAACTTACAAACTTGTTCCTCTTCATCCCTTTCAGTATATTTGGCTCCTTCATAAGTGTCATCTTCAACTTCAGAATCTTTTTATGCCACCATCCACCATCTCATCCTCTTCGACAAAGTTAACAGCTCTTTGATTAAGACAATTATTTAAGAGATGATCAGGTTGATTGCATTGGAAATATTTTCCCAAATTCGGTGGAGGATATAGGTTTGAATTTGTTTGATTTTGCAATTGATGCGATGCAATGGTTTTGCTACAAACGGTGTTGGTATTTTATCTGTGTCCTAAAGTTAGGATTACAAAAGTTGATTTAGAGTTATTTTTACTCTGCCAGTTAGGATGAAACATTTGGGGTAGACCTTTCAAAATTGTTTGGATTTTGGTTCACTAGTGTATTCATTTGAGCCTCAACCTTCATAGCCAAATTTATTGCATTAGACAATGTCTAGTTGCTATGAAGGGCCAACTATCTTAGATAACCAAACTCAAACCTCCGATATACTTAACAACTTGTTGGTACATAGTTTATATTAGATTACACCTAGCACTTAGTTGATAGAACTCTTCAATATATTCTGTAACTTCCTTACTCTCAACTGTCGATAATTTTGAAATTGTGTCAGGAAATGCTCGTGCTCAAGAGGAAGAAATCTCTGTTTAAACAATCGTTTCATCTTTGTCCATGTTCGAATATGTTGCTTTCTTTGTCTTTGGCAATTCAATTGCAGTTGTTCCTACCAAATTGTAGCCCCTTTTATCTTATACGCCACTTTCTTAACTTGTCGCTCCTCCGGGATTTCTGAATAGTCAAAAAATTGCTCTATATTACACACCCGATCAAAAAAAAATCTTCAATGTGTAATCGATCATCAAAAGTGGGCAAATCCATCTTTATGTTGTAATCTTGTCGTTTTTGGCGATATCGAGCATTCTCATAAGCGTTGTTGGCTAAATTGGCATTATCAAAGCCTCTTTGAGCGTTGTGCCATCCAAAAACAACCCAATAACGTTTAAGACATGAATAGGGTCAAATCGGTGCGAGCATGGTCAAATCTCTTCGATTCTCCTCTTTCCATCGTCGTTTCGGCTTCTTTCACAAACGATATGTGGTCGTTAGCCTCCATCGTCGCCAATCTAGCCTTATTTGAACCTGATCTAGGTCAAATCTCATGAATCTTGGTGTCTTCGATCATGGACGTCAAGATCCAAATAATAAAGATTAGGATCTGCAAGAGAATAGTCGAGAAGACCTCACCGGGGCTTATGGGTATGTCAATCCAATGGTGCGTGGGCGATAAAGTTGTAGGTTAGCGTGGAAAACAGGTCTTGCGAGGTTTCTTGCTTGACGAGCTTGGGTCTCGAGAGCAGATCCGGGTCACGCGGGTCCTGGTCGTCCAGATTTCAACCTCTTTGCCCTCTATGATCATCTATCGATGGTCGCTACTCGATCACTTGTTAAGTCAGGCTAACTCTAATCGACAATTTGTCTTCCTTCGAAAGTCAACGCATCAAACGTCTATTGAAGACTTCGAAGTGTTTCTATTATTCTGTCAAATCATTAAATCTTTTCATCCATACAATCGAGTTGTTGCTCGATAATCGCGAACCGTCATTCGTTGTTGGGGCTTCGTTGTCCCCTTAACTATCAACCGAGGACGGATCACGCTCTAATACCAATTTTTGTGCGACGAAAATGAATAAAACTTAGATAATGATAGAGAACTATCAAGTTTTATTGCTAAAATTAAAATTGAATAACTTACTAAACATAAACAACATAAGTCTATTTATAATAGTTTAATCCTAATGAAATAAAGATTAAATCTTAAACTAAAAAAATTAACAATTCTAAACTAGTAAGGATAAAGATTCCTAAACTAATGAGGAACTCGAAGACTAGTAAAACTTATCCTACATCACCATAACTTGTATTTCTATTGGAAGGTTTGCTTTTTGCATTGAGGTTAACCTTGTTAGGGCGTCTGCTTAAGAATTCTTTAAACATGGAATTTTCGAAACCAGCATTCACATCCGGTTTGAACTTGATCAGGTTTGTTCGAACCTAATCTATGAGTCGAGTCTCATGAACCGTGGCGTCTTCGGACATGGACGTCAGCATCCGAATTGTAAAGGTCGGGATCTACAAGAGAATTGTCAAAAAGACCTCACCAAGTTGATAAGTATGTCAATCCAACGGTGCGTGGGCAAAAAGGTTGTAGGTTAGGGTGGAAAACAGGTCTTGCAAGGTTTCATGACAAGTTGGGTAGCGTGCGTGTCCCTAAGAGCAAATCCAAGTCGCAGGTCTTGGTCGTCCGATTTCAACCTCCTAACCGTCTACGATCATCTCCAGCATTGCTGTCAATGGTCGTTGTCCGGTCACCTGTTAAGCTAGGCCGACTCTGATCGACAATTTGTCTTCCTTCAATAGTCAACGCAACAAAGGTCTGCTGAAGACTTGCTCGATAATCGCGAACAGTCGTTGTTCCCTTGAACCAATTTCAGCTATCAATCGAAGGCAGACCACACTTTGATACCAATTTTAGTGCGACGAAAGACTTGTTTCAAAATGAAACGAATAAACTTAAATAATAATAACCATTTGTCCATTTGCTACTGTTTATGGGACAACTGATATTAAATTCACTTAAATCCATCGGCTATATGCCTTTGGCTTTACAGGATCTTGCAAAACAGTTAATTAGTCAAAACATTTATCAAGTGAACTTTAAAGTACAGTCATAGCTTTCATGCGAAAATTGCTAGTGTAAAGACCACCTTGTCAACCTTTAGATATCGTGCCTCTACACTGACTAAAGATTTGCTCATATAATAAACGAGCCACTGTTGTTTTTGTTATTCTCTGAATAATATGAAATTGACCACATGTACATAGACAGGTTTCTATTATTCTCTGAACAATACGAAGCTGACTGCATGTACATAAACAACTAAGAAACAAACACTCCTTATTCAAAGGCTTAGACAAAACCAGAGGACAACCAAGGTATCGCTTTAGAGATTGAAAAGCTTGTTCACACACTTGATCCTTGACTAATCCACCTTTGCAGAGTATTTTGAAAAAGGGATAGTAGTTGTCTATTGATCGAGAAATAAACATGATAGGGCTACGATCCTTCCTGTAAGCTCTTGGACTTCATGCACAATACAAAACACTGTATTTTATTGATAGGAGAGCTTTTATCTTATTAGGATTAGCTTCACTTCCACGTTGATTAACCAAAAAACCCAAGAAATTTTCTTTGATGCTACTTCAAATGCACATTTTAAAGGATTCAACTTCATCTTGTAATGCCACAATGTTTCAAAAGCCTTCCGGAGGTCAGAACAATGGTTGTAAGAGTGGAAACTTTTAACAAGCATGTCAACAACGTACACTTCCATCATACGCCCTATATCATCTTCAAACATTATGTTTACTAGACGTTGATAAGTTGCTTCAAGTATTCTTAAGTCTGAACAACATTACTTTGTAGCAGTACATTCCTTGATTGGTTATGAATACTATCTTCTCTTCGTTTAACTCGTACATTTAGATTTACTTATATCCTGAGTAAACATCCATGAAGCTAGACAATTGATCATCCCTAACAATTAAGCTTACCAACCGATCTGTACTAATCTTTGGGTACTTTGTTCAAATATGTAAAGTTTACGCATATCCTCCATCATCTTTCTTTCGCACAAGAACAACACTTGAAAGACATTCATTGTATTTTATTTCAAAAATGAAACCATTTGTCAACAACTTCTTTACTTCTTTTGCCATTACTTGATCTTTTTCACAATTAAATGATCTGCACTTCTGACAAATAGGTTTTACGCGAGAATCAATGTTTAACTTGTGTTGTGCCACACTTGGATCCATCCGAATCATACCTGTGTTTCCAAGCAAAGACATCTACGTATTTGTGCAAAAGAGCTTTAAGATCCTTTCTTACAATTTCAACTAATCTTGCACTAGTCATAACTATTTTAGCCGAATCTTTTGAGGAAATGGACAGAGCTTCAAGTTTATCTTGGGTATCTCCACTCACTTTTGCTCCCATAGCTCGAGGATCTACATTGGCTACTTCATGTTCTTCAGGTTGTAGACCTTGCTTTGTTGCTGTTGGAAGACCTCCATTGAAGATTTTTTCTTCAAACTTTGTTGCTTCTAGCGTAGTACATTTTTTTCAATCAACTATCATCGTGCTCCCATTGGGACGTGGATTATTGATGCTAATACGAGTGCACCTTCGACTTTCATCTTAATCTACGTGTACATATTGGTTATTGCTTGAAGGTTATACAACATAAGGCGTCGTGATTGCATTAAACAAAGTCTTTATCTTTGAGCATGTCTCAAACCAGATTGGCAAGCTGCTTGTGCGATTACAGTTGTTCTGTGACCTTCGATCCTCTTTATGATGCACGAGCTTACTGCATCTCTCTTTAATAGTCCTAATTGCTCGAGGATTGAGATATGAATCAAATCAATAGAACTCACGTGGTCAATAAGAACCCTTTTTACTACCCTTAATGATAACTTGATGCTTATCAATGTGTGCAAATTGTAATCCTTTCAAATCTTCAAGAGTAAATGTTATCGATTCCCATTTTCATGAATCTAAGAAATAGTTTAAATTCACTTCCACCAAAGTCTTCCCTAAGGGGTGAATAATGCGTAGCGGATTTCTCTTTGGATGAAATTTATTGGCTATTCGTTCCTCGAGTCCTTCGAACGAGCTTTTAAAGCTGTAATTGCCTTCGAAATTTTTTGACTTTGCTCGCATAACATACTCGATTTTCCATATCGAATAAAGCCTTCAATCTGATCGCGAAGTTCGCTGCAATTATTGGTATTGTGGTCGTGATCTTTGTAAAGTCACATCTTTTAGTCTTATCCCTCCTATTCGATGGAGCTCGAAGCGGATCAAAGGGTCTTAAAGGTTGTGTTGATTTGCTACCTTAAGCATCTAATTATGGGGTAACTTTAATTGGGTATAGTTGTTGTACCTGTTTTGCCAAAGCTTTTGATTTCTTTCTACTATGTTTAACCTTATTTCATTTTGTAATCTTTTAACTTTATCTATTAGTTTTCTAAAGTTAATAGAGGTTTTCTAGTCGAGGCATCGAGTAATTCACCTGGTAACAACGCCTCTATAAATGCAATCATCGTAGTTAGGTCACTGCAATCCCTAGCCTCTTGTGTCTTCTTTGATAACAATTCCACGTACCTACGAATCAATCCTCAAAAGTTTTTGCTTTATGCCTGATAAAATTACTACATGCTTTCTTCCATTGCTACTTTCTAGGAAGCTTGTAATAAACTCTGGTGCCAATTCTTCGAATGAATGGATGCGCAAGGCCATTATACCATATTCGTGCATCCCCTGTCGAGGTCATTGGAAAAAGCTTACAAAATACAACAATCGTAGCTCCCTACAAACTCATCCATTCTTGGTACATATCTCTATATGGTCCTCCAGATCTTGCATTTCATCATAACCACACAATTCTTTACGAGGGTAATGAATGTGGTTTGGAACATCTATTCTAGCGACCATTCACACAAATGGACCATCACGAAGTTCAGGCCTTCAGTAAATCCCAAGAGCTTGGTAGAAATTCTAATGTTCTTTGGGCTAATATATATAATCTTTGTTCAAATCGTTTCTTTCGTGCTCTGAATTATGGGAATCCCCTAACCACTTTCTGCTTGGTTCTTCGTGCCTTGCTTTTATCCACATTCGCTTTTCTAGACCTAGATATCCTTGCACAGCGTGGTAAGAAGTTTTCAGAAAGGTTGCTAAATTCCTTCCTTTCGTCGAGTTCAACATTGATTAGATATTGAATAGGCCTCTAATTCCCCTTAGTGCTCTCTCTTTATGTCACCTTTATCTCGATTATTTTAATTATGTTCCAAGTAAGTGTATGAATCTGCTCTTCCAGACTTCGTAAGGTTGGATCCTATATGTACAAAGTTGACACAGGCTGTATTAGGAAAGGGTATGTGGGGTTAAATATTGAAGGATAGGATGTTAGGAACGGTATAAAGGTCGACATATATTGATTGTATTGCAGATACAAGCTAGATTTTTTACTGGACAACACTCTTACTTGAATTGTCGAGTTTGATTGAAATCTGTCTATACAAAGGCATTGTACGATTTAGAACAAGTGCTCTAAAGCTTAAGGTCAGGATTGGCAATTGACTAGTATTAAGGACTTGAGTTGGCTAGGTTTTAGGGTTATTCAAGACATTTGTGACTAAAGGATCGGGAGGTGAAAACATGTGGATGGTTGTGCTTCGATCCATTTGTTCAGAGGTGATTAATTAAGGCCTTTCCTCTAGCACCAACTGTTTAAGCCAATGCTATCTTGGCAAATTTCTCTAATTCCTTCGCTTGGGTCTTCCTCTTTGGTTGCTCTTGCAAAATAGTAAAACCTAGGTTAGGACGGTTCGAAAGATATCCTAAATCCACCATCCGATACTTAAGTTAGTAAATCTCTTCGCGTTACCTATTTATAAGAGTAGAACTTACTTTACAAATGTCTTCATGCATATGAAAGTTTTTACATTTGTCCATTCAACCTATCTTCACTCGGATCTTCGTGTTATTTACATGTCTGATGTGTGTCCTTGTCAGGATGGCTCTTTGATAGAGTAACGCTTTGTAAGGAAATTCTTTTTGTAGCCAGTACCTTCGCGCCAAGGTTTTAAGTAATGCCACATGTCCTTTTATTAGTTGTTTATGTTTTTGCTTGTGATTGGATCCATTTTACTCCCTTATAATCATCATCCTCCTCCTCATTAGGATGTCATCCTTTTCTAATTCATCGTCTAATGATTGAACATACTTTCCTTTTCCTATACCAAAATAATTTAAATTAATATAATAAAAACTTTAATATATATTCAAATTACTCCATTGAATTATTAATAAACTTACATACATCTCTATTTCTCCTTTGCTTTTGTTGTGCACTCGGTTCATTCATGTCCATATTTGGTGCATAATGTGTGGACTTTTGCCTAACATCATCTTCTTTAATCACCCATACATCATCAAAAGACAAGTCAACAAAAACTAAGAACTCATCATCATCAGTTGAACTCTAATGCATAAGGAATTTTCTATGTAACTTTTTGTTGTACATTAGATACACTAATGAGTTCAGCTTCTTTGTGGCCAACCAATTCTTCTCTTAACTAGTCTCATACGATATTAAATGAACTCCAATTCCACTCATAAGCAAAGGTTTTGGCTTTGGGTTTGATCTCCTTATTGAAGCCACCAATCAACTACAATGTCAGTAACCACCTCTTTAGTAAGAAATTACAAATAATTAAAGAATACCTAAAAAGAAACTTCACATATCAAGACTATATTTGGTGGTAGATGTTCTTGCCAACTCGAAGACAAACATTATTTCCTTTTTCCTGAACTCATCAAACTGTAAATCTGCATTTTCTCGCTCTTCAAAATTTGGAAAATGCTTCTCTATGTGCATTACCAACTCAAATGTAATCTCTGGATCGATGGACTTATTATTTGAAAATTGGAATTGAGTATTCAAAAAATAAGCAACTACATACAAATTACGATGCATCTAGAATTTGTATTTCTCATCAATTATCATTCAAATCTCAAAGTAAGCCCTAACATAAGCTCTCCCGTTTCTGACTATCTCCTCTTTAACCAAATCTATTGCTCCATAGATAAATCCATTCTAGACACCTTTTTTGGATTTGTCAACCTCAACACACAAATAAGAGGTACAAGTTGGCTTTAATATACAAGACATATTAGGTCACAAACTCAGATCCCTCAATATGATTCTCTTGACATCCCCTCCCCTCCCCCCTTCCTTTCAGCTTTTTTTACATATGTACATCAACCCCACTTCTATGAAATAAACATCAAATTCAAAGGTCACTTCAGTTCAAATAGGTTAAAGCAATTCTTCATTTATACACTTTCTCAACAACGTTAACACCCATCCATGATTGTAAATGAAGTTATTCACCTATTATAGGACAAATTTTTTAATTGACATATGAGTCAAGTAAGATTAAAGAAATAAAGGATAATTCCAATTTCCCCCCTGTAGTTTAAACAAATAGCCAAAATCTCCTTAACTTTGAAAATTTTTTAATTGTGAGAGGGGATTTTGATTATTTGTTCAAACTACAAGGGGAAAATTGAGATTATCCCAAGAAATAATATAATAAGAAATACTATAAGTTTATAATAATACCCTCTTCATTTTTCTCAATGCATTTTTGTGTTGGGGTAGTTTTTCAAATTTTTCTAGCATTAAATCTATGTAATGAGCATCACATGACGTCCATCACAGTCATTTCCTCTTCTATATCAACATTTAGTAATAGTTTTAAAAGACGAAGATGGCTAAAACACCTCTAGACACATATAAGACATAACAGTTGGAAAAACCTGTCTCCAAAGGGTAAGGTAACCACCTCTAGCCGCCTTTAAGCAAGGCACCTTGAGATGGTCCATAACATGTATTACATAATTAAAAAAAAAAAATTAAATTGAAGATTAGAACATATGACCACACCCAAAAATACACACAAACAACGTATAAACACACCAAAAAAAAAAAAACACAAACACACCAATTTTAGAATTGTAGCTTAGAACAGTTTACCACACCAAAAAAACACACACAAACACACCAACTTTAGAATATCATAACCAAACACCAATTTTAGAAGCAATCAAGCACTGGTTTAGAGAGAGAGAGAGTAAAACTAAATGTAAAAGAAACTAGAAGGGTAGAGTAATAGAGTTAGTTGTTCTAAAGTGAATATGAGAAGAAACTAAAAACATGAACTGTGATGGGAGTGACGGTCGTCGTTAGTGACAAAGTGAGAACCTAAGAGGTGAGTGAATGTGAGTTAAGTCAGCGATAGGACTTGAGAGTGGAGAATTAAAGAATAAGTTAGTAGGGTGAGAGTTTTAAAATAATAATTTAAAAAAAAAAAAAAATCAGAGCTAATGGGGTGAGGTTTATATATATATATATATATTGATAAAAAATAAAAAGTTATTTTTTTAAATACATAAAAATTTATTAGTAGGGTGGAAATTCATAATTTATATACATAATTGCAAAAAAATAAAAAATGAATGAGTATGAAAGGTTTCATAATTAAGTTAGTAAGGTGGGGTTTCATAATTAAGTTAGTAAGGTGGGGTTTTATAGTTTATATATTTATATATATAATGATAAAAAATTAAATCATCTCCATCACTCATGTCTCAACATATCTCTTCCTCCATTGAGCAACTCAAGTTGGGGGTTTTATTTTACCTTTTTTTTTTTTCTTTTGCTTAATTGGATTAAGACTGTCGCCTTGTTCGTCTCAAGGCAACTATCTCGCCTTGCCTTGCCTCACCTTTCACTTTTTAAAACATTACTTGTAATTGGAGGCAGTCTAAACAACAATATCCTTTTTAACCTCTTCAACCACATCATCAAATAACTTGAACAATAACATCACATCTTTCACTATACCACTAGCATCAATCAATCCACCCATTGATACAAGATTTCTAATGTCTACTAATTATACAATTACAATCATAAAACTAATGTCTACTTATTATACAATTACAATCATAAAACTTAATTACGTGGTATGCTTAAAAATGCATGAGTGGTATGCTTAAATTAGGTGGTAGATTGGTATTATCCAAATACTTAGCAAATGTTATTTAATTTTTCAATTCCAACCATTCATTTTTATATTATTATCAAGAGATATAACCAAGCACATTTATTTATGTCATTACTTCCATTATATTTTTCAGGAAAAACAAAGAACCATGTCAAAAAAGCATGAGTGCGCTATCATTTCAAGTGGTCGAAATGGACAATACCAAATGTAAAATTTGTCAAGAAGATCCATGTACTTGCCAGTTCCTCGAATGAACCAAATTACAAGTAGCAGGTTTTTGAAAAGAAACAAGGTAGCAAAATTGAAGAATACCTTGTATCAATCTAAATTTAGTTGAGTACTTTATGAAATAAAATTCTACATGTGAAGTCTCTTTAAATTATATTCCATGAGATTCTAAGGTACTTCTATATATTAGTTTAAACTTATATTAGTTTAAACTTTTATTTGTATTGTAGATTGAACTTTTGTTTGTAATATACATTGGATTAAACTTGTTTTATGAATTGTTATTTGTGATGTTTAAATTTATATGTAATATGTAATAATAGGCATGCATCATATCTTGTACTAATGCCCATATCTAGATCATGTGGTCGTATGACGAAACTCAAAAATTTTTCCCACGACTGCCATATATTCATACCTTCCTATATTTACCCTTCCAAGCAAAAACAAAGAGTCAATCCTATTTTCTTTAAAAATCCAGCACAGTATCATACCAAAAAAGAAGGCTACATAGTGTAACCAATTTATACCCATCCATGCTAGTGAAACTACCTATTACTATAATTTAACATGTCCAGAAAACACTATCACCAGTAAGTGCAATGACAAAAATACTAGCTTTCTTCGGTAGCCCCACACAAAAAGAAAATTCTTTACAAAAGCCTACATCTCCCTTAAACAAGACATGATCTGACAAAACCAAACCAAACCATATCATAGATACAGCTCTAAAACTAACAAAAAATACATGTATATATTACTATTAAGTAAATAAAGTTTAGAATATACTCGAACCATCATCCAATCCAATCATGGTTCTTTTGTAATAAGATGAAAAAATGAATTTATTTAATTTAATTTTCTTGATTCCAATCTTAATTATTTCAAATATATATATTTATAATTTATACATACCTCGATCAGATCTGGATTGGGATGATAGTGTTGCATTCAAACTTGATTAAAGCGGTGCAATTTGAGTCTAAGCCTGTGACCCTCGAAGATCCACTTTACCTTTTTTGGCTATCTCATTTATTGTCTTAGAACTTTCTCCATCTGTCACCTGTGCCCATTAAAATAGATAAAGCTTGCTATTAATGGAATTGACATATTCAAAATATTGAAGATGGAAATGGGTTCATTCCATCACAAGCTGTGTTGCATTCATATTTGACTAAAGTGGTGTAGTATCAGTTTGAGTCTATTACCCTTGAAGATCTATTGTACTGTTTTTAGATGTCTCATTTGCTATCCTTGAACTTTCTCCAACTAACATCTTTGCCTACAAAAACAAATGCAGCTTGTGATACATTTACCTACGAAACAGAGAATATGGAATGGTACCAAAACTTCCAATGAGGTGAAATGATACTAAAGTGATGTGTAGGGTCAATAAAAGGTTGAAAAATGGCATATCACTCTGTGCAATCTTTAAATGCTTTGAATATCTTCTCTAACCAAAATGACCTCTATGCCCTGTCATGTTAAGATTGTCGTTTTACTAACGATAGTCAATATGGTCAATGGTATTTAAATTTTATATCAACTAAACTTGCATCATAGTTGTTGTAATGCATTAGGTCCGGGTACATTAGTGTAATTTGCCCTATTTTTATCAATAAAAGTTTAATTTTATTAATAAAAATTCAATTATCATCTATAAAAATTGGACATCATATATAGAAACTCGTGAAATTTTGCTACATAATACCACTCCACAAATTAGTATTATACAATCATAATAGTATAAACTTATAAGGGTTATTTTTTTTTTTTTTAACCTCTTAACGTTATGTCAGATAACTATCAAAACTTAGATAATATAAAACTCTAGTATGTAGTCCAAAATGCTACTTCCAAAACCAAGAGAGGTCGACCCACATATTGTGTTGGAAAATTACCCATAATTCGGAGGGCACGAGAGCTGGAACCATGCCTTACACTTATAAGAGCAAGTTGAAAAATGTATGAGAAAAGAATTTGAAATTAAAGAGTTGGATAGAAAAAATACTTTTTTGGAATAGAGATTACTTACTCAAAAGAGAGAATTTTCTTTCCCACAACAAATATGTTACTGATCTACTTAAGGAAAAGAAAAATTGGGTGTAAACTAGCAAATAGCACCCATAGAACAGAACCATAAGCTGGGTAAGGCAACTAAGGACTCGACAATGAATAAGGACATGTATCAAAGGCTGGTTGAGAGGTTAATTTACCTTTCACACGCACGTTCAAAAATAGAATATGTCGTAAGTGTTGTGAGCCAATTTATGCATGATTCTAGATAAATACATCTACATGCAGATGCTGCATATAAAATATTGCATTGCTTAAAGATTCATCCAAGAAAAAGGATTTATTTAGGAGGAATACAAGCTAGCATTGGTAGCATACATAGATGCTAATAATGCAGGCTCGATAAATGATAAAAGATCGACTTCAAGGTATTGTACATTCTCGGGAGACAACTTAGTAACACAAAGGAGCAAAAAACAAAATGTGGGTGCAAGATGAAGTGCAAAGGTAAAATTTAAGGCTATGGCACATGGGATTTAAGAATCTTTAAGACTATTGTAACAATAAATCCATAAGAACCATTGTTCACAACTCAACGCAGAATTGTAGAACAAAACATATAGAAGTTGATCAGCATTTAATAAAGGAGAAACCTAATAGTGAAGAAATTTTGTACACCCTATGTTTCTATAAGAAATCAACTGGCAGACATTCTAACAAAGGGACTACAAACAACAATGTTTCAAGATATTACATCCAAACTGGGGATGAGAAATTTCTATTTCTCTAGCTCGAGGGGGAGTGTTAGAAGACATGATTCTAATTTCTAACAATCATGTTAGAAGGTGTGATTCTAATTTCTAGGAATCATATTGAACATATGATGCTAATTTTTATAGGAATTATAATTGAAGATATTTAGCGTCCCAGATTGATTATTTCCTTTTCAAGAAAGGAAACAAATTCGTAACTGTAGCTGTCATAGTTGACTACTGCTATCCCTAATGGGTAAATATGTAGTACAATTTGTAAAGTTGATGATGTGAATAAAAATTTTCTCAAGTTCACAAAACATCAAAAATTACTATACTCAATTTTTGTATGTATGGATATATTTGTTATTTCAGATTAATTGTATTGAATTTTCAAGAATTATTTGAATGTATTGCTTCATTATTTGTTAGTGAAACAAAAAATTATAAAAGCATCGCAACAACTGAAAACATAAATATATATATATATATATATATTCTCATATATTTTCATTGACCGCAACGACAATACTCAAAACTTACCACTACAACTAATCTTGAGAAGCTACTAGTCTAAAATGGAGCTATAAAGCATTTTTAAATTCTTAAAAGGCCAGAACGAGAGATTTTGATGGTGAAGGACAAGAATGGACAAATTCAGAAATTTCAATTAACTCAAGGTTGGCTAGAATTTGTTCAGGCTATAAGTCTCGTACCGGAAGTTATTAAGACTTTCAATAAGCACCAAAAATGACGATTTTGGTGAGCAATATACAGTCAAGGTTTACGATATCGTCAACCACCCATTTTGATTGATGTGAAGGTGCATCAGTCTAAATATATTACTACAATTATTCCAGAAATTTGAGTTGCTATGGCTAACATGTAAAACAGAAACGGTTTCTAATTGTACAATCAGGACATCTTCTGCTTAAGATTTCTATAGCTGAAATGTTACAAGTCAACCGAAAGCAAGAATAATGGGTTGTATATAAAACATCTGGAAACAATAAGGAGATATGTATTGTTGAGAACTGGGCTGGCTCTGAGCAAGTACGAAAGGTGGGACTACCCCGATACCCAAATATTATAAATTTTCAATTTTTTTCTATAATTAGTAAGTAAATACATAAATAACTTCCGTGTGGTAAAGGCGCCTTTTATTGGTGGTCTCTAACCAAGGTTTGAATGCTCTTATTGGTGGTCTCCAAGCAAGGAAGGGTAATCGACCAGATTTGAACCCTTAACTAGGCTGACACATTAGCCACTAGATTACTAAGCATGCTACTTAATTTTAGTGATATAATTTATTTCAATAAATATTTAACATCCTAGTTTACCTACCTTATCAAAGTTAAAATCTGTTAGTCGATTCTATTGATCTAATTTATTTCAACAAATATTTCTATCATCTTAGTTTACCTATTAAAATCCGTTAGAAGTGACGGTTGACCATGGTAGACCATATTAAAAGTCGAAAATATCTCAATCAACAATTAAAACAACTAAAATGCCATTAATTAAAAATAAATTATAAAAACAATAAAAAATATTAAAGAAATTTTTAAAAATCAATTGAAAAATCTGAAAAAAAAAAACACAAAAAAAAAAAACTAAAGAAACATGTTAAAAAAAAAAAAAAATGGTCGAAGATCCCCGCAGATCCCCGCATCGGGTGTGATAGGTAGTGAAGATCGACAAAGGGGCCCGTTATAATTTTTCGCTTCAGGCCGCCAAAATCTCAGAGCCGGCCATGGTTGAGATCCGTTTCCAATTAGAAAGCAAGTTTTCATTGTTGGAGGTGGCAAACCTCCATCGTGAATCAGATTGACCTATGGTGAAAGAATAAGGTTGAACCTCTTTAACCTCCTTCGTTGGAGGAGATCCTCTCTTTGTCAGCAAGAAGATCATGGTCGTGGAAAGAATAGAGATCCATCGACTTCTGCCTTGGAGAGGGGGAGGGGGGACGGGGACCAGAGTTGAAAACAAGATTTATTAAATTTGTCAATAAAGTTACCTTCAAGTTTGTAACTGCAGACATCTGCAATCCAAGATCGCAAGATTGTGACTGCAGGCATCTGCAACAGATGCAAATCAGAGCCCGAGACCCTCCTCATGTGCTGTTCCGGTGTGCTTAAAGAAAATCTGGCGACAGACTTTCTGGGTACTGCTTCAACGGTTTAAAGGTTTCCCATGTTTAGAGCTCTTTTTTGGCCTTCAAGATAGCATCTCTAAGGCTGAATGGGAAATCTTCTATATGCTGCTTTGGTGTGTCTGGTTTAATCACAACAGTGCACTTCATGACAAACCAGTTCGTGGTTGTCTGGAATTGATAAAATGGAGTATAAAATTGATGCACGAGTATCAGCGTGCCCAACGTTTGGTCAACCTTTGTTCGCCTTCTTCAAGCAGAACTGCGTTCACTTCTTGTACTCCTCCACCTCTGTAGACTCTTAAACTCAATACTGATGTTTCAGTCAAACAGATTGGATCTTGGTTTGTTGGGGGGAGCAGCAATAAGAGACTGTCATGGACGAGTTGTTGCAGCACTTGCCAAACCTCTGAAAGGCAGGTAGAATACTGAACTTCAAGAGTTAATGGCACCCAGAGAAGGACTTATTTTAGCTGATCCACTCAATCTCAAAGTCTTTTATCTTGAATTGGATGCAATCAATGTGGTTTCTCAAATTGTAAATGATACTCCTCTGCGATCTTCTGCTTAAAAGTACAGATCCAGAAACTGTTCTTTTAAAAAAAATCCGGAAAACTTAACCAGTTGCGAGATTGAAAAATAAAAATTCGGAAAATTTAACCAGTTTCGAGATAAAAAAAATATCCGACAAACTCAACCAGTTGCGAGATTAAAAAAACCAAAAAAAAAAAATTGGCAAACTTAACTAGTTGCGAGATTATAAAAAATCGGGTACCCTTGCGAGATAAAAAAAGATCGGGAAAACGGTAATCTTCAAATAAAACGGATCCAGAGGAGTGCATACTCTCTCTCTTCGTCTGGGGGAGAACGCTAGCTGCAACTTTAATACCGCCTGCCTGACCGACCACCCACTTTAATCGGGCATAGTTGACAGACAGGTGGACCCACGTTCCTTGACAAATGCGTAAGCATACCTCCACCCATATAATCCGCGTGACTGACCGAGGGGTGTGGACCACCTACTTTCGCCAAATTTCTCGTTGAGTGGCAAAGGAATCCAATGTAACTTTTAATAAGGCATAACACTTTGGCTCCGTTCCATCTGGTGGTTCTAGGTTCGTCGCTGAACCTAGAACCAAATGGTTCTGATCGGTGATAAATTCAGATTTATTATTAATCAGAATCAACTTATTCTGGGGTTCAACAACGAATCCAAAACCCAGCTTTGGGTTCATCGTGAATTCAGAACCATCATATTTTTAAAAAAAAAAAAGAATAAAAGAGAGAGGAGAGGTCCTATGGATATATGATGAGAGAAAGAGAGTGACAAAGAGAACAAAAAGAAAGCTATGAGAGAGACGGGAAGAGAAGAAAGAAAATCACAAATCTAATCCTATCTAATGATATAATTTTAGTTAGAATTGAGAAATATCAAAAGAATGAAAAATAAAAGAAGATTGTGATTCTTGAATCTCAATCCTATTTAACTTAAATTGATCTTTAAATATGGTATTCAAATGATTTGAGATTTTTTAATCTCAATCTCATCCCTAATTCTATATGTTAAACATATCCTTAATGGACACGGCAAAACTAAATGCAAACAAAATCCGTCACTGTAAGGGTTAATTGTTTTTTCAGCTGAAAAATTATTTTAAATTAATAGAAAGGATGTATTTGATATAAAGTAATATTTGCTCAAAAAGCAGATTTTTTTTTTAAAAATTAATGGGGTGTACAAACAAAGAGAGGTGCATATCTAACGGGTTTTGTTTTTTTTTGAAATAGTACATCCAACTTTTTGAGGGGTTGGTATTATCGCCACTCTTTGTCGATTTTTTCCTTATTATCTGTTGTGGCGTTCAGACTTGTGATGGAAGATTCATTTATAATTTTTGTATTTAAAATTATAATTTTTCAATCTTGACCTTCTTTTCTTTTTTTTTTTTTTTTTTTATCCAACCATGATATCTACTATCCAAAATTTTAATTAATAAAATTTTGTTGTTTTTAATTTTTAATTTTTTTAAAAATGAATTTTAACCGTCCGTTATCAATATCTCCAAAATTTTGTAAAGATCCAAACCATGAGAAGGATAGATAAAAAGACTTTTCTACCTTTGATGGTCGTTATTGATGCTTAAATTACCGTATTACCCATATAAAATAATCAATTTATAAATTAAATGATCTAAAACACTCTAGATAAAGTTTCTAAATCACAATTTTATTCAAACCATTTTAACATGATTTAATAACAAAAATGTTCTCATCCGTAGCTTTTTTTTAGATCAAATTATAATTTAGATATCTATAAATAAAATATTTGTAGGCAAAGTTAAGTTTTTCCTTTTATTACAGTTTAGCTACCCGCAGTTAGGAAATCTCTATTAAATTGATAATGAACAGTATAAATATGATTAAAAGACTAAAATACCCTCACATTTTATTTAAAAAAATAAAAATAAATTTAAAAAATAATTAAAATTAAAAATTAAAAAATAATAACAACATTATAGCGAGTCACCAACCACATTATTTTCATCTTCTTCTCCTACCAACTACAACCACATCTCTCTCTATCTATCTCTTCTTCTTCTTTTTCTTCTTCTTCTTCTTCTTCTTCTTAAACCTAGATAAACCCAGATGAACCACCTTTATCTAGGTTCGACGATTCGAACTCACTTGAAACTTCACCTGGGTTTGAATCAACACACCTTGATAAACCTTCATCTGGGTTCGCCTTCATCGATTCAAACCCAAATAGGTTTTTCTTTTTTTAATTTTTTTCAATGTAATTGATCAGTTTGTACTTTATATAGATTTTGGTGATTTTTGATGATTTTAATAGTAGTGGTAGGTAAGCGTGGTGGGTGCGTGGTTTCTAGGTGTTCAAGGTGGCTGTCGCCAAGTGTGGTAGGTGTTTGATGTTGATGGTCGTTCGGGTGTGATGAGTGATTTCTCTTTTTTTCTTTTAATGTTTTTGATTTTTTTTTTTTTCAAATTTTGTTGTTGGATAGATAGACAAAGATGAATTTTGTTTTTGATTTTATTGAGCTAATTTTTTATTGGGATGGATAAAGATTGATTTTCTTTTTTATTTTGTTGAGCTGTTTTTTTATTTCAGATTAAAGATAGATGAATGATTTTTTTTTTTGTTGAACACGAATTTTTCATTTTTTTTTTTTTGCTATGATTGGATCTCTACCGTCCATTTGTAGATTTAATCTGGAGATCGGATCTCTTTTTTTTGTAATTATTTATTTATTTTTTGTAAAATTTATTTTTAAAAAATTAAAAATAATAAATAAGTTTAAGAAACAATCCTACCTCTTACTTAGTTAACTCTAATAGACTTTGACTAATGATAGGTGGTTCATTGTTATAAATAGGGGTGGGCAACACCATGTTCGGATCGCTTCCGATCGGATCCGATCCGAACATGGTAACTTTACGGATCGCCATTTTTGGATCCGAACATGATCCATTAAGGAGAAAGAACCGATCTGATCCGAACACCTAGTTTACGGATCGGACCGGATCGAAACATCTACTTTCAATTTCAACTTATGATAAGAAGATAAATAGAGATATCTTGTTGGTGTACCTTCGTGAATTGTAATACATATCTCTCAAACTTTGTAAACATTCATACAAATTACTCAACATCAAACACGTGCAACATCTCCTTTATCGGCTACCAACATCAAATTACGTGGACTTTATATAAAGGCATATGAAATTACGTATGTATCATTGTTCACGAGTTCATAGATCGGATCGATTTTTGATACCCTGATCCGATCCGATCCGTGAAACATGGTGTTTTCACAAGTGAGGATCCGAACACCTTACTTTTGAACATATGATCCGATCCGAACACCCACGGATCAGAGATATTCGGATCGGTTCCATGTTTTTGTGTCCACCCCTAGTTATAAAACAGAAAACTTGACTCCACTTGTAAATTATCGTATTACCCCACATGAAACAATCAATTTATAAATTGAATTGTCTAAATCACTCCTGAGATGGAGTTACTAAATTACAATTTTATTCAAACCACTTTAACATGATTTATTGACAAAAATGCCCTCATTTGTAGCTTTTTTTTCAAATGGGTGGAATTGAGTAATATTTATGTTTACGAAATTATCCTTTTATGTGTGACTTTTACAATTAAAAAAAAAATTGATGTAATTTTTTAATAAAAAATTTGTTTGTTATCATTGGCCAACGTTAACCAAATTTGATATAAAAGGTGCACTTCATCAGACATATTTGAACCTATTGTTGTGAAATTTTTTCTCTCTCCCCAATTTTATTCATTTGTGCTTATCATTTTCTCACCAAATTTAATTCATCAATTTCACTTTTCTACGTTTTGTCCAATAAACCAAAGGTGAAAACAAGGTTAATTAAAATTAGTTATTTTAACATTTAACTTTTTATTGGGTTTGATTTATTTTGTTTGGGGAGACTACTGTATCAAATTCCAATGGATGGGGAGTGGCAAAAAGATTATAGGATGAGCATGGAAGCGTACAGTTAAAAAACACCAATTCCAGACTATTATTGTTTGGGTCGATATGTATGCGCTACGCGCTTCTTACGGGTTGTACTCTTGGTCTACGTCAACTTCTTTCCGATTAGGCCACACATTGCGCTTTCAAATAGGGATAATTCTAAAATCTCTTTTATTATTTGATCTAATCGCTAAGAACCCCCTATAGGTTGGACTAACCCCATTTTACCCCTTCGATTACCTCTGTTAGTGAAAAATGAATTCTAACATTAACAATGCATGAAAAGACTAAATTGCCCTTCAATTTTAAAAAAGTAAAAAAAAAAAATTATTAACAATTTTTTTATCTCCACCATCTATCATTTATGATGGACAGTCCCGATTAAATTCCAAAATGATTTTTTTAAGAAAAAAAAAACTTAAAATGAAAAAACAAATATCTAGTCGCCTGAAACTCAAGGTTTTTGACAGCTGGGTTTCCAGTGACTGAAAACCTAGAAAACGCGCCATCAACTCAGAAAAATGAATGGTGGAGCTCCTTCACCATCAACCTAGAAAAATGAAGGGTTGAAATCCCACGTCATCAACCTAGAAAAATAGAAGATCTCCACTTATCTCCATCTCCATGGAGATTTTAGATCAAACATCCATCACACTCAAAGAAATCAAAATTTAAAATTTTTGAAACAATAAATAAATAAATAAATAAATAAAGTTTGAATATCTGGGTTTTCGAACCTAAATCTTTAATCCCCTAACCATTGATCATTCTATTGCAAACCCCTTTCCAATTGATCCCAAATTCTGACCACCATAAAAACCCCTTTTTAAACACCCTACAACAACAAAAATTCGACAGAAATAGAGATGGAGGATACATATCTATCACTATAAACATAAGGCAAACCAGATCGTCAAACATGATTTGGGTCTCCTAACACCTTTGATCTCCTCACCATCCACCACAACCATCTTTGAATTGTTGCCCTTGTTCAGGCCATTAGAGGCACAATCGCTTCGTCACGACAAGCCCCAGTCCCAAGGCAACCCAACTCGGATTCATCGAAGAGGTTGCTCAAGCTATTGGGGGCGTTTAGCTAACAACGACAATGGTGAAAGATAAAAATGAGGCTTTATTGGGAAAAAGAAAAAGAATAATTGGATGGGGGAAGAAGAAATGGAAGTAAATTTTTTTTTTTAATTTTTTTATTATATTTGATATCCATAAAATTATTTTACTATTTTTTTTATTGTATTTGATCTCCACCGTCCACATGGACAGTGGAGATCAAAATTCTTAAATATAAAAAAAAATGAAAAAATAAGGTCAAAAGACCATTTTACCCTTCTAGCTTAATAGTCGACCATTGACTTTTTATGTCCAAGTTGACAGCAGAGGGTTTTTTGGCCATTTTCATATACTACAACGAGTTTTTTATGCATTTCATAAATCAATAAAGGGTACTTAGTGATTTTAGAAATATTTGATTTTTTTGGCTATTATGTCAAACTATATGGGGAAATTATAATTATCTCTTTCAAATAATCTTTTTTAACCTATTGTCAAATATTTACCAATACAACTTACCATCTTTGAGATGGATGACTCAAATTTATTTGTATTTTTTAATTCAAATTTATAATTTCTTTCAATCTTGACTTTTATTTTATTTTCTTTTATATTTAATTTTTTTCCCTAACATAATATCTATCATCCAAATTTTTAGATTGACAATACACATCCACTTTTTATAAAGTAATAAAATTTTATAATTTTTAATTTTTTAAAATAGATCTCAACCGTCCATTTTCACAATGGACGAATGACAATGCAGATTTTTTATGTTAATTTTTTTCATTATATGGTTCAAATAGTTTGAGGGCATTTTTATATTTTTACCATTTTTTGATAGTCCACCATGATTATTAATGATCAAACTAGTCTCTATCGTTAGCACAAGGAATGACATTATAACTAAGTGTAAACATTGTCTCTGCCTATCAAAAATCAAACGTAAGAAGAATATAAGGTAATTTACTCTTTTCAGAATTCCTTGGTTAGAAAAGTGTAAAAAGGCTTTTACTACCCTTATAGATTTTTTACAGGTGCGGCTACATCATACATCTTCTTGTTTATGGAGAAAAAAAAAATTATGGAGCCATGAACTAGTTGAGCCGGTGTCTCATTGGTCAATTGGCTCATAATTTTTAATATATCACGATCTTCTCCAATGAAATTGGAGCAATTTTTCGCTGTACAAGATTAAAAATTGGAACTGGTAGTTGGAACTTGGTAGTTGGATTAGTTTGAGATTCTTTTTCGAATGAGTAAATAACTGCAGCCTTGAGCATTCGACAGTAGTCTGTTGACCATATAAAACAAAACACTTCCATTTGATAGCTTCATTGGACAGGATTCCTACTTTTTCCAACTTGAAAATCCAAAGTTCCCGTTCATTTTGTAATAAATAATAGAGTAAAATATGCAAAACTCTATGAAAATATACATTATTACAAACAAAAACTACGTTTATCTTTTATTACACCATCCTCCTCTACACTAACGGTTTAACCGTCGCCAACATTTTGAGATAATTGAAGAAGGGTATTCAAGTCATTTTAAAAAAAAATTCTTTAAAAATTATATTAATTAATAGGTTGTTTAGATCTTTACCGTCTTTCTGGATGGTGGAGATCTATTTACAATAATTTAAAATTTTAAAAATTATAAAATAAACTAAAAATTAAATTATTTTAAAATTTATAAAAAAATTAAATTAATTAAAATTTACAAGATGGACGATCCATATATCACTTTTTTATTTTTTTAAAAAAAAAATTTTTAAAAATTCTTTTATATTTTAAAAATAAAAAAATTGCAAAAAAATTAAATATAAAAAATATGTTTTTTTAGTGGATCTAAGCTGGCTATCTCAAAGATGGATAGTCATGATCAATTTGAAAAAAAATATAGAAAAGTATATTATTAAATTAAAAAAAAATTATGAAATAATATTATGAAAAAATATAAAAAGTGGAGATATAATCTCTAGATTGGATCTCTACCATCCATCGTCGTGGAGATTAGATCTCCATTGCAATGTGTTCTTCTTTGATAATGAACATTGAAGAACAAGGTCTCCTTCTACAACAAAAACAAACAATCAACAAGATAATAGTTTTTCACCATTAAATCAACATCAACAAACACCAAAGATAGCAGTTTCTCACCATTAAATCATCAACAACAAAAACAAACACCATTGAATCAACAACAACAATAACAAACACCAATTCTTTAATGTTCTTCATTCTTCCATAAGTCTCTTTCATTCTTCATTCTTCCATGGGGGACGGAGACCTAATAGCCTCAATTGCTTAGAGATTAGAACTGGTCTCCTTCTGATAAAGACTAGTTTCTGGTCTAGATTGCTAAGGAGACCAAAATCTAGTTTCCCTAGCGATGGAGACCAGAACTTCTTTCTATCAGGTGGAAACCAATTCTAGTCTCATTGATGATGAAGACTCCATCACCGACTTTGACGCTTCATTGTTGTCGAGGTTCAATCGGCCATAAAGGTTGAGTCGAGAGAGAGAAATGAGGTTTAGGAGGATGATGGCGGCTACTTAGGGCTTTGATTTGAAAAGAGTACTAGGTTTTGATTTAAAGATGTCGAAGATGACATATATCGATTTGGATTGTGTTGTGTTGTCTTACAAATGTATGGTTATTTGATTTGCATAAATCAATTTGGATTGTTGCAAATGGATTTTGGGGGTTAACATTGGATTTTGTATGAAATGGGTGGAGATCCAACCTAATCTCTACCATTCATCAATCTTAATGAGCGATGGAGATCTAATCTAGGTTAGATCTCCATTTTTTTTTTTTTTTTCAAATTGATCTTGGCTGCCCATCTTTGAGATGGATAGCTTAGATCTATTTGAAAATTTATTTTTTATAGTTAAAATCTAATTATTTTTAACTTTTAAAAATAAATTTGATTTTTCTTTTTTTTTAAATGGATCTTCATCATTTATTTTTAAGATAGACTGCTTAGATCCACTTGAAAAAAAATTATTTTTAATTTATAAATTAAACAGATCTCAATCGTTCATTTTCGAGATGGATGGTTGAGATTTTTTAAGTTTTTAAAACTTTTTCCTACAAAAGTAGGGCCATAAATTAGTAAGTCAAGGACATTCTCATCATTTTGCTCTATTTTGTCATTTTTAGTTATCTCAAATAATCAATATGGTCAAACTGTTAGTACAGAAAAAGAGACCGTTGCGAAAAAAGTGGTTTACGTTTGTAATATGTTCATAAGGTTTTGAGAAATTTACTCCAAGTAATATTATTTAATGATACTATTGCCTAAAAAATTCCTTTTAAGAATATAGCTGATTAAACACAATTTTCATCTTGGTCTTGATCATCATTGATAAAGTATATTCATTATCTCTTAAATAATCTCTTCATCAAGAGTTGATAAAATATTAAATTACTAAAAGAGACATTATTAATTCTTTTTTTTTTCTTTTTTAAATAAGGGTATTCCATGTTAATAATAAAAATTAAGGATATTTCGATCAAATAAACCTTCTACAAAATAGCGATCTTGCCTCCTTCATCGTTGGAGGAGGATCAACCATACCGAAGGAGGCTCTGATGATGGAGCATGCCTCAATTGCTGGCACAATGAAGACCACCACCATTTCTTTTTTTAAATTTAAATTTTAATTGATTAACATAAAAATAATTTTATTTCATCTTTTTATTTTTATTTTTTTATTTGATTTTATTTTATGTAAAATATTAAAAAACTTGGAAAATAGAAAAAGATGAAATAAAAAAATTGAAAGACAAATATAGTACATTTTAACATGTCCATTTACTAACTTTATATAATCACTTAAGATTTATCAAATACAATTGTCTTAAATTATTTCATGAGTTAAACTACAAGTGATTATTTAACAAGTAGAAACAATCCAAACATAGTTTAAACACTTCATGTTTAAATTTAATGTTCAACTGAAATAGTTTATTTGTGAATTTAAACGTACTTAAAAATGCATATTTTTCAGCTTACTTACATATTTGAATTGAAGAATATATTTGAATTTAAATTCACATCTACATTTAAATAAAAGTTAAAATTTATTTCCCTTAAGCGTATGAGATCAACAATTGAAGTCCTATAAACAATTGTTCTAAAATTGAAGGTGTTGGTAGTTTTTTTTTTTTTTAATATAATCTCTCTCTCCTATTATATAAAAAAAATACTAAAAATATACAATTGAATAAATTATAATTTAACTATCCAGTTATAAACTATTTGCAGGCGGAGTAAAATTTTGAGTTTTATTCCAATAAACTAGGGGTGGGCATTTGGGTGTTCGGTTCGGTTCCTACTGGAAACGACTCAAAACAACAAACTCATCGGTTTTGAAAATGAAAACCGAACATGAAAATTTGTAATATGAAAACCGACCTAAACCGAATAGGATCGGATCGGTTCGGTTCGGGTCGGTTCCATGTTTAACACCAAAGTCACATTATCAGTTTATCACAAATTCATCCTCCATATTTAACCTAAACAGAACTCAAAACTCAAATCAAAACTCAAACAAATCAAAACTCAAACAAATCAAAACTCAAAACTCGATCAAACTAAATAATTGAAAAACCCACTACCCAATAAATCTCAGACCAAAAAATCACAAAACCCAACCACACAAAAAATCACAAAACCCACCACATAATAAATTAAAAAACCCACGAAGATGGACAGGTAGGCGGTAGGGATGAGATCAGCAAGGTGAATGGTGATGTGAGCAGCGACGTGAACAGCGACGTGAACAGCGATGACGGGACAAGGAAGAGGGAAGAAAAAGAAGATAAAAGAAGAAGAAAGAACAAAAGGAAGGATGATATCGATCGACGAAAGAGGCAAAGAGGGATGAGATCAGCAACAGGGACGAGATCTGTGACGTCATCGGCAACGTGGACGGCGACTTGGGGTTTCGATTGGTGACGGGATAAAGAAGAAGAAGGAAGTAGAAGAAGATGGAGGAAGAAGAAAGAACAAAAAAAAGAAGAAAGAAGAAGAGAAATGAGGAGGAAGAGGATGGAATAAGAATAGCAGGTTGGTGACCAAGAGGATGGTGAGAAACATCAGTAGATGGACATTGCTTATATAGGGGCACGTGCGAATTACGCATGTGCCCTCATAAATTACATAAATTACCCTGTACCCTCATTCTGGGTGTTTCACGGATCGGATCGATTCTGGATATCCAGAACCGATCCAATCCGTAAAACATAGTATTTTTAAAATAGAGGGTCCAAACACCTTGAAAATAAACATGGAAACTGACCCAAACACCCATGGATCGGTTAAGATCGGGTTGTTCGGGTTGGTTTCATGTTTTTATGTCCACCCCTATAATAAACCTTTTGTCGTTAGCCCATCTTCATTAAAGTTAACAGACTAAAGGGTAATTTTTTTTTTTTTTTTTTGGGACCTTCTTTTAAAATAAATTTTAAAAAATTTAAAATAAGTTAAATAAAAATTATAGATTAAATAATTAATTAAATAATAATCAGATTTTTAATGTCTATCTTAAGATAGACGGTAAAGATTATTATTTTTAAAAAAATATATTTTAAAAAAATTAATATAAAAAAGTATAAAACCAAAAATCTTCCTCAAAGTTATCTTCTTCCTCCCCAAAATCTTATTTTTCTTCTTCTAGATATCTTAGCCCTAGTGGCGACTTGCTCCTTCAGTTGCTTCATCTCCTCTGAGATATTGGCCTCGAACAAGAACAAGAGACGCTCGTCTCCTTGTTTGTTGTGGCGTTCATCGTAAGGAGGCTCGTCTTTCCTCGATGAATGTTGTTGCAAACAGAAGAGCCTCCCCCATTCACATCATTGCTGCTACAGCGATGGATCTTGATCTAAAGGTGATGAGTATTCAAGCTCGTGGGGTTTTGAAACCCAGGTACGGAAAGGGTTTGTGTTCAATTTGATTTTGTTCATTTCGAAACCTAGTGATTGATTTTGATTTTATTCATCTTCGAAACCCTTTTTTTCATTTTTAACCTCTTTGAGATGGTTTAATATAGGTAATGATGGTTTGTTGTTGGTTTCAATGGTGATGAATCGATGATGGTGATGAAGATTGATGGTCAATATAGGTGATGAATGTTGGGTTTCAATGATGGTTTAATATTAGTTTCAATGGTAATGAATTAATGATTGATGATGTTGCTTGGAAACCAATCGCCTAGAATTTTTTTTTTTTTTTTTTTCCAATTTTTTTTGGTTGATTCTTTTTCAAGGTTATTATTGTTGACAAAGATGATCTAGATTGTGCAAAGTTTTGATTGAAAATTTTTTTTACTGTTTTATTTTTTAAAATTAGTTTAAGATGGATAGTGAAAATCCAATAAAAAATTATAACAATTTTTTATTTAATTATTTAATTATTTTTATTTTATTTTTTTCATTTTTTAATAAGATCAATACATATGCACAAGGGTATTTCGATCTTTTTATCATATTTATATTGTTTACAGTTAATTCAAACATAATTCCCTAATAGTAGAGAGGATTATTGTAATAAAACTCAAAATTTTGCTCTCTTCGCAAAAAATTTTTAATTGAGTTGTTAAATTATAATTTGCTCTATACAATTATATTTATTTTGAATTGGTTAAAAGAGGTTAAATCAAGGCAATAACTAAACCCTAGACACTATGTGAGGCTTTTATATTCAACCCACCAATGAGCCGCGTAGTACTTCGACACTGTTCTGCTTTTTCACAAAAATGGTAAGCTCTTGCTGTATTGAGCTGCCGTGATTTTACTGGGTATTCAATCTTCACATGATCGAGATAATCTGCAGTATGAAGAACACATGATGCAAAACAAACATTTAAACTGAACGAACAAAGAAGATCAAACATGTAAAATGATATCTTGCAACAAACAATATCCAGACTGAAACTGAACGAAATCTAACATCTAAACAACAACTATTTGGCCCGATGTACGATTATTTTCAAATAGTCAACAAAAAACAGGATAATCTTACTTTGTAAGAGGAAAAGAAAACCGGGATAATCTCACCTCACAGATGACGTCACAAGAGGAACGAGATGATCTGCAGTATGGGGAACACATGATGCAAAACAAACATGTAAACTGAACGAACAAGATCTACCAGTTGCGGTGTTACCCTATAAAGGAGTTGATCGGTTGCCGTCGCCATCGTAAAATAACTGGAACCTAAATAACGCAGAGCAATCCGGTTTCTTTATAGGAGGTAAGCACCACTTCATCGTAAAAATAGAAACCCAGTTTGCTCGTTTTAAAAGATGGTCAATTTCGATTTTCGATTTTCTCTTTCTTTAGTCAAACTCACCAAATTTCGATTTTCGATTCTCTTTCTTCAGTCAAATTCAGCAAATTTCGATTTTCTCCTTCTTCACGAAGAGCATCATCGTCTGGACGCATTGTCAGTTCACCAAATTTCGATTTTCTCTATGTAATCAACTGACACATGCAATTGCTAGCTGGGCTTCAGTATACAACAGCGCTACAATCTGGAAAATGTCATTTCCTCGATGGATCCTTAGACAAGCTGATTTGGATGCATCTTTCTTGTCTACCTTTTCTGGTTGTTGATTATTATTATTATTAGAGTTAAATACACAATACCCCTATGAGGTTAACTCAAATACAAACGGATGAACATTTTATTTTTAAAACACTTTACCCTCCTGTTAACAGTGGACGTTGGATGCCGTTAGAAATAAGAAGGGTAAAACGGTAATTTTATATTTATTTATAGTTTTTTAAAAATATAAACAAATTGAAGGAATTAAAAAATATATGAAAAAAAAGAAAAGAAAAAAAAAAAAAAACTGATTATCATCAACTTCATCATCACAACCAAATCAAAACCATAATTTCCACCATCTTCATCATCTCAACCAAATCAAAACTCTCTATCTTCTCCCTCCATCACAAAAACAACATTACAAAAACAAATTTATCAAAAATAAAAAAATCCATTGACAAAAATACTGGTGGTCTGTCGATGGTGCCACCAGCGAAGACCCGGAACTGGGTTTCCAACATTACACTCGGACGTCTGGGTTTCCAGGTGGAAACCCAGACGTCCGATCTGGGTTTCCAGGACGTCTGGGTTTCCACCTGGAAACCCAGACGTCAGATCGACGTCTGGGTTTCCATCGAAACCCAGACGTCGTACCTAGACCGACGTCTAGGTTTCCAGATGGAAACCCAAACGTCGATCTGGTCGGTCTGGGTTTCCATACCCAGACCGATGTCTGGGTTTCCAGAAGGAAACCCAGACGCCCGATACCCAGACGTCGATCTGGGTATCCGGGGATAAGAGAAGGAGAAGATGAAGATGAAGAAAGAGAAGAGAAGAAGAGAGAGAGAGAGAAAGAGAGAGAGAGAGAGAGAGGGCTGTCGAAGAAGGAGAAGAGAGTGAGTGGGAGAGATGAAGAAAATATTAAATTTATTTTTAAGTTTTAAATTTATTTTTTAAAAAATAAAGTATTATAAAATTACTGTTTTACCCTTCTTATTTTTAACAGCATCCAACGTTCACTATTAACAGGGGGATAAAGTGTTTTAAAAATAAAAATGTTCATCCATCTGTATTTGAATTAATCTCAGAGGGGTATTATGTATTTAACCCTTATTATTATTTGTTAATACATATTCAAAAATAAAAAATCGATTTTCTCTTTCTTCACTAAGGACATCTTCACTGATAAGGACCTTTTCTGGAACCCACATTGATGACAAACACGTGGTCCATGCTGTTGAGACAGAAAAATTCATTAACTTGCATTGAAAACTATCATTTTTTGGTTTAGTGGGGTGGGTGTCTGGTTGGGCGGCGGGACCACGTGGGTGAGACGACGAAATTTAAAAACTTCGTCTAACTTGTATCGAAAACTATAGGGGGTAGGCGGGAGTGGGGACCACGTGGGTGAGACAAAGAAAGTCCTATTTTTCTTTTAAAAAAGAAAATTTTTTTAAAAAAATTAATTTAATTCCTAATATTTAGTAAAATATTTTTTTATTAATATTTATATTTCGAATTCTGGCCGCCCTTAACATTTTATAAATATATCAATTTAATTACTTTGATAAAAAAGTTGACGGTCAAATGTGATAGGAACGGTAGAAAGATGAATTTATCTTTGATATAATTTAAAATAGTTAAAATAACGTAATTATCCTTTTAAAAACTGATAATTAAAAAAATAATCATCTATATTACTACAAAATTACCATTGACCACTTTCCAATCAAATTGTGACACATGATTGAATCTTTTTTTTTTCAATTGAGAAAAATGGAAGTGTTGCTGCTAATTGGTTTGATGTGTGTTATGTACATGTAAAATTTCCATTTTACCCGATTATTTTCTTTCTAAAAAAAGTTTAATATTAATAAAACATTCTCTTATTACTGTTGAGCAACGATAACCAATACATGTATACATAGCTCAGGTTTGTGATCAACCTTATTATCTTAAACTTCTCATATTTTTCCTCCAAAAATCATTCATCTCTCAAAATCTCTCATTTCTTCAAAAATTATCAATGTTCACTTTTCACATTCATGATTGTTTACTCATATTATTTCATTTTTGTGCAATAATTTGAGTGTCATTACATCCATAAAACATCCGCAAACATGGCATCATCAAGCAATACGTCCACGAAGTGTGGTATCATCAAGCAAAACATCCCACAAGAAAAACTAGTATCGTCTTCTTCCTCACCCATTTGAGAGGAACAAAAATATTCAAGTTAAAATGACCAAACTAACCTTCTGTCTATTAAGGTTGACTAACATTTTTTTTTTAAAAGAAACACTTCATTTAAATTGTATAGAAAACTATCATAATTTTCTAGGATAATTTTAATATCTTTATTGTTTGATTTAATTGTTATTTAACCTCTGTAGTTTGGATAAATCTCATTTTTCCTCTTCTATTAACTCTGTTAATAAAAAGTTAATTCTAACAATAATAATACGTGAAAAGACAAAATTACCCCTCAAAATATTTAATATAACATTATTAAAAATTATTAAAATATGATAAAATAAAAATAAAATAAAATAATTATTAAATTTTCTGAATTTGTTTCTAGCTCCAAAAAAAAAAAAAAAATTTTGAAAATACAATTTTTTTCTTCAATGAAGAACATTCTTCTCCTACATCGAAGAACAATGTTCTTCTTCTGCATTTTTCATTAACAACACCACATCAACAACAACAAATAATTTGGAAACCATATTATATTTGAAAAAAAAAATTGAAAAAAAAAAATGAAGAAAAGATATTGTTATTCATTCAAACCCAAATTCATCTTCCTCAATCTACCATATTAGTCGACCGTCATCAACACATGTATCCAAATCATCATCAACATCAACAACATTAACACACAATCATTATCATCCATTTGAAAAAAATAAATGGAAAAATAGAAAACATTGGGTCTTCTTCATTAGAGACCAAGGGTCTCCAGTGAAAAACTCTTCGCGCAGAGATTGAAACTGGTTTCCATTGTTGAGGAACCAAGGGTCTCAGGTGAAAGAGATCTAACGGTCTCTTTCGTGTGGAGACTAGAACTGGTCTCCATGCAAGAGACTAGAACTGGTCTCCATGCAATAGAGACCAGTTCCAATCTCCATGATCTCCTTCATTGGAGATCTATGGTTTTCAACAAATGAGATGAACTAGTTCTTAGTGCCACGTTGGAGCTTTTGTTGTGGTCGCTTTTGCCGCTTATGATGAGATAAAGAAGAATATGAATGAAGAAAAAGAAGAAGAAGAAGAAGAAGAAAATGAAAGGTGAAGAAAAAAATGAACGGTGGAGTTGGAGTTAAATAGATTTTTTTTTATTATTATTTTGATTTTTTTCCTTTTAATATTCATTTTCCATTTCCATGACTTTACTTTTTTTCTTTAAGAAAATAAGTTTTATTTTTTCAATGTCATTTTTTTTTTCCATTTTAACCTTTTTTTTTTTTAATTTCAATTTTTTTTTTTTTTTTTTTTTTTTTTTTTGGCATTATTTTTTTTAAAAAAAAAAATTTAATTTAATTGTTTAATTAATATTATTATATATTTTATCTTACTTTGATAATTTTGCCCTTCCTAATTAAAGGTCAAATATTGACTTTTAATATTTAAGTTAATGGTAGGGTTTTTTTTTTTTAGCTATTTTTTTAAACAATAGGGGTATTTTTGGCCATCTTTATAAACTATAAACAGATTTTTAACGATTTTCATAATTTAAGAGGTTTTTTTTTTATCTATTATACCAAACTACAGAGAAAATAGAATTATCCCTATTTTTTTTAAAAAAAAAAACCTATCATAATTTTAATGTTCTTTGGAAAACATCTCTTTTTTATTCTAAAATTTTAAAAACTCTTCAGAAGGTCCATCTCATCCGGATAATGTACAAAAAGACCTTTTTACCTTTTATGGTAGCTATTAATACTTAAATTAACGTATTACATATGATAAAACAATAAATTTATAAGTTAAATTGTTTAAAACACTTTTGAAGTTTTTAAATTATAATTTTATTTGTACTATTTGACATGATTTATTGAAAAAAAGGTCCCCTTTTCAATTACTTTTTTCTTTTCACTGACAGTGCATGTGGAACTAAGTAATATGCATATTTACGAAATTACCCTTTTACGAGTGATTTTTAAATGAAAAAATTGGAGTGATTTTTTGGTGAAAAATTTTGCTTGTTATCGTTGGCCAATTGTAACAAAATTTGATATAAAAGATGCATTTCATCAGCCATATTTGAACCTACTGTTGTGCAAGTTTTTCTCTCTCTCCAAATTTATTCATCTGTGCTTATCATTTTCTCTCCAAATTTAATTCATCAATTTCAATTTTTCTACTTCGATGGCCGGTGCAAAAAGATTACGAGTGTCTTCACCTTTGAAACCAAGGAACACAACACATGATGGGCCTGCAAGCGAGCTCAATTCTCAAAGGTCATCGCCACTTCACTTGGCAACTGCAAAAGGGTTCTTGGTTATAACGAAAAATTGGTATCAATTAACTCTTAAATGTGTATTGTTTGTCAGTTTAGGGTTATTCTTACAAACAAAACACATTTCAGGTCAACAGACACCAATTCATTCATTATAACCAAGAATCCTTTTGTGGTTGCCAAGTGAAGTGACGATGACATCTGAAAATCGAATTCTTTGGCTAGCATGGTTATAGCCAAACAATGAATACAAGAAGAAATGTTGATTTTTTTTTTTTTTTTTTTGTGTTAGTTTAATTTTTATATTTCTCTTTTGTCGAGGAGAGGGAGAGAGGAGGATCAGGTGCGAAAGGCAAGATAGACAAGATTGAGGTGGTGGTGGTGATCAATAAAGGACAAGGAGAAGCTGTGTAGGGTTACTACAGAAGAGGTGAAGGTGGAGTTTTTGAATAGTCTTTTTGAAGCTTAAGAATCCAAAAGGTTATAATGTGGATAAAAGCTTTTGGACATTATGGATGTTAACATATGTATAGTTGTACATCTTCTCCCTCTTATAATATACTGTAAATAAAGTTTCCCTTTATTATGCTTATTGATTTAATTATTCTTTTTAAATACGAAATGTTTACTGTAATTCTTATGATCACTTGAAATTTTATTAATCTATGAAACGAAAATCTATTGAATCTTTATTTTTTTCTCCTAATGAAACTAAATGTATTGTAATTAAACTTAAAATTATTATTTATGATATCATATATATGATAACAATTTAAGTAAAAAAATATTGTTAAATAAGTAGCAAAATCTAAACATCCACTCAATATAAATTATAAATAATAAAATTTAATTAGTAATTTGTTTTAATCTTAAAACTTATTTGATAAAAAAATGAATATAAATTTAAGCACGTGACTTGCCTGGGGCGCTAAAACTAGTAGTTAAAAAAAGGTTATAATTAGAATATATTTATAGTCTAGTGTGTAAATATATTTATTTGTGAAAGGCCTTTAATGCAAGTTTTCCACGGTGACTTGAAAACATAGCTAAATGTTATTTTGTATTTAATCCGTATAAAAATTAACTTTTTACATTCTTTTCCCATACATTTTGGATTAACGTGACGGTGAAATTGCAAGGAAAGCAGGTCATCGCCATGCCATCTAACATTTGAAGTGAGGTTTAAGACAGCAAGAGTAGCTCAGAAGACATTTTCAAAGTTCAAACTACTCCTTTTTAATTTTGCTTTTCTTTTTGAATTTTTTTTTTTTTTTTTAACTATAGCAAGCCCAACGTATAATTGGGACCTACAGCAATAGATGTTATAGTGCGATCTGAAGAGCAACTCTCAAGAATAGGAGGGAACATGACAGAACCCATCCCGACTCATCTATTGAGTCTAGGAGAATCCCGTGAAAATTGATATATTTCTAACTAAAATCTAGATTTATTGAAAATCTTTTGAAAAAATCATTGTAAATCTCATGATCGCTTTGTAAATATAATCTGAATAAATCGAAAATCCTTACATTTCAACAAATTGAAAATCCTTACATTTCTCGTATTGTACATATATACTGAATATATAAAATATTCATAAAATAGCATGAAAAGATATTTTATTTGTAAAGGTATTCTTGAAGCAAATTTAAGAAATCTAGTTAATTAAAAATGATATTTACTAATGCAAAATGTTTATCATCATATGATCCTTTTCACGATACGCAACAATCTACACGAATTTACGGCGGATACCTAAAAAAAAATAGGTTTTATAAAGAGTGAGCACTAACATCCAGTAAATAAGTATAACTTTTGTAAAAATATTTATAAATAAAACATAAAATATGACTTGTAATAATAAGTGACTCTCATAATTCAAAACATTTATATGTGAACAATAAAATTGAATAAAAATATCATATCATAATACAGTTATAAACTCCTATATGAATAATTTTTATATCTATAATAAAATATATATACTATGAAACTATTATTTATAAAAAAATTTATTTGAAAACAATAAGAAATCATTTTGAATATGGTCTATTAAACATAAATTGGATATTTGATTGAAACTTTTCTGAAATATCTTTCGAATACTGCATAGACTTCTCTGGTTTGACCACCATGTTTCAAACTTTCATTCAACTACTAGATGTAGCACTGTGGAGGCTAGCCTACCCTACCCACCATTGAAAAAAAAAAATTGTAATAGTAAAACTATAACCGATTGCTTCAATTTATGTGCTTAACAATTGGGGTATATTCAAAATGGCTTGCATCAAGAGATCAATCTATTTTGGCTTCACCATTGTTCAAAAACTCGTACTCGCTAGTCGACTGACGACCCAGTGAGCAACAAATAATTTGTAACTCGACGAATAATCAATGAGTACTCAAAAAGTATTATTTTAGGGGAAAATTATAATTTTGAAGTTTGAAAGCGTAATCTGATATTTTTATAAACGTCAGGGGCCATGACCAAATTATTCTCACCTTATTTAAAGCTCACCAGTCACCACTGAGTCACTCATCTCACAGTCAAACACTCTTTCAAAACCCTCATATTCTCTTTCTCTCTCTCTCTCCATTCTCCTCTCTCATGCCTTTTCTCCATCTCACCTCTCTTGTCGTCACCTTCACTATTCAAGTAAGCTGTTACTATTGTCGTTTTGAGATCATGAATAGCTGTTGTCACTAAAGTTGAAGCTGAAGCCACTTTTCTTCATTATTGTAAGTTCTCTCTCTTCTCTGCGTACCCAGTTGTCTCCATTGGTTCAAGTCTCCTTTTCTCTCTTTGTGTCGTTGACACCTTCCTTCAAGCTGTCACCGTTGTCTTTTCCCTTTAACTCGTTGCCGGCGATGAACTGTGAATGTGATTGTTTCTCTAATTTTTCTTTGGTGTGTGGTGTGTTCTTTGTCTTGTTTGGAGTATTGGGTTTTGATCGATTTTTTTTTTTTTTTTTTTTTGTGGTGTTTAGGATGATTTCTAACTGGTTTTATGATGGTTAAACTCACTAAGTTAATCGAGTTTGGCTGAGTTAGGCTGAGTTAGGCTGATTATCCACCTCCGACGAGTAAGACCTTTGATTTAGAGGTTCTTGGATCGATGGAGTGCTGATCTGCGAGAACTCGATGAGGACTCTGTGAAACTTGTCGAGTTTTTAAACACTAGTCCTTAATATTCTCACAAGTGGCAGGGGTACATCAGAAGATTCTGTTGCTGCTGCAGCTGTGGCATTTAGGCATATCTATGATGATTGTCCTAAAAAATATATATTTTTTATTTAAACATATATATATTATTTTAATATTGAAACAAATATATATTTATTCTAAATCTATTGCATGTATTTTCTTGTTTATATTTATATTTCTATTCAAATATTGCATATGTAATAATTTTATTTTATATATTAGATGTGAAATTTTACTTAAATTATCACATTTTTCTTTTTTTAATTATAATATTAGTTACATAATATAATATTTAAATTTAATTTCTTTAGTGTTTTTTCTAATGCACTCTTTCATTTAAAATGTAATAAAAACTATGAATTATGATTGTCAAAATGTAGTTTGTCTATGTCTAAAGAAAGATTGTTGATGTTGTAGCATTATTATGCTACAATTCATATGTGATAAATTTAATCATTTAAATATCTTTAGTAACAGCATAATTGATGCTTCATTTTATATACATTTCATGTTTCATTCATATTTTGTTCGATCTTTTTTACTTTTAATTTTATTTATTTATAATATGAATCTTAATGAGTAAATAAGATTTATTATATCTCTCCTTTAACTAGGTATATCTATGTTTTTTTTTTTTAATTTATAAAATATTTTTATACTATTTAAGTTCATTTAAAAATTTTATTCTAGTCCACCCTAATAAAAATTTCTGTCTATGTCCCTATGGACTACTATTCATGAACTTATTACTCTTATACACATGTGGTCCTTAGTCTTATAATAAAACTGTAAATATTTGTAATATAAAAATCTACATCAACTAATACGAGAATTTTGTTATACGTAATAGAGATACACAACATACATATAGAGCGATAATAGCTAGCCTGGGCGACTCTATGACTGTCTAGACATCTCTCATACACATGTTGGATAACTCTTTAGAACTTACACATGTGAAACCTGATGACTGTTAAAAGGAAGAGCACAATTTTGATGTTTTAAAAGTCTTATTTCAATCATTTCCAAATCTCAAATCATTTTCATATACAAATTGTATAATTCTATTTCTAAATATGAATATAATTCTTAATAAATCCATTTTTTTCATAATATAAATAAATATTCTATAATGAAATAATAATTCATAATTCAAAATCAATAAATTAATAGATTAATTAAATAATTTCCTTTGGATAACAATTAAATAAATAAAATCTGAAATTTAAATAATTATAATAAATCAATTTAATTAAAATAGACTATCCAGACAATTAATTAACTAACAAATAATTAATTTTTAATAATTTATAAATAATAAAATCTTAAATATATAACTACAATGAATTAATTCAATTTAAATAAATAATCTACTCATAATATCTATGCCTAAAACGGGTGGTTCCACATTTGTTCCTCATTATTTTGAATCCATCCTAAATTACATATAACTTAATTTAAAATTTATAAAAAATTAACTAATTTTTTTTGGATTTCAAATTTTATTAAAATAAAATTAATTTATCTAGATAAATCAAATATCTAAATATTTAGTTCATCCATACAAAATGTTCCCTTCTTTTTTCTACTCTCTGTTTTTTTTGGGGCTTTACCGGCACTAGTTTCTCTTATTTCTGCAGCTTGCTCTGCTTCCAAAGATATATATACAGCCGCTTTATCATCAAATATAAATATAATATTATATACGGCCACTTTAATTTCTCTTGCTTACAATGCACAATCTCCGGTTACTCATCTCATTTAATTCATACTTCCATTTTGTTTACTGACACGCGCACCCAATTTGCATCTCTTGATTTTTATTTTGAAATATTGTTTCTCTTGATTTTGATTGACTTTTCTTTTACTCTTTCTCTCCTTTACTTTACTTTATTTTATTTTATTTTAAATACCACTCTCTTTCATTGTTATCCCATGTCTATCATTCTTTTCTTGCAACTTGCTTTCGTGACGCTTACGCTGTTGCACCTTTTGACGTGGTTTCTTGTTGAACTTGGATGGGTTAGAATGGAAACAGAACATATTTTACAAGCACATTATTGATTATTCTGGCCTAGAAGGAGCAAAGAGGGGGATATTTTCAATGCTTTTAAATGGTGGTGGGTCAGGACGTCCAATTGTTCCAAAAGCAACACCATCAGAACAATAGCTCTTTAAAATCTCTAGAAATTCCAAAACTAAAACCCAACGCCTGCATTTAAGCAAATGGGCAGAAAGTAGAATTTTTTTTTTAGTATAAGAATTGTGTCAGAGATAAATTCTGAAAACTATGGAAACTCAATCGATATAGAACGCTAGTAACTCGATTTAAAAGATTACTTTCAATTAAAATAAATTCACTCATATAAAGATGGAGAAAAGACTCATATAAAAATACGAGATCAATTCACATAAATAATAAAAAACTATTATTATTATGATTACTATATGAATGTTATTTTATATATTATATATAAATTTAGATTTTTACGGGGTGAAGTGTCATATCTAATCCTCCTACGAAGGGAGAAAGTAGAAAGTTACAAGCTTATTTATTTATTTATTTTGAATAAAGTTACAAGCTTAAATTTATAAATGTAAAGTAAAAGAGATATATATATATATATATATATAACTAATCCTAAAAGAGATATTCTCGCCTTTATTCAAATAGGAATGATAAATTACTTGAAGATTACATTATTAGAATAATAGAGAAGTTTTAAGTAAATAAATAATCACAAGAGAAGATACATGTTTATAAATCTTGCTCTCGTATTTATATTTATGTGATCTTATTCTCTATTATTTAATTAAAAAAATTTTAAAAAAATTTTTGAAGAGGTCCACTAGAAGATGTTGTATGTGTGAAATGGATAGTAAAATTTAGTGTTGAAAAAATAATGAAAAAGAAACATAAGATGAACTTTGACACCACTACCATTACTCTCACATAAAACTACATAGGTATCTGTTACGTACAAGGGAGAAACACCAACCATTTGAACTGGAAGTGATTGCGCCTTGCACTCAAATTTTATCACATATACAAAGATTGAGATGAAATAACCACCTAAATCACCACGGTGGTGTTTGGATGCAATTTTTTAAGATGGTTTTTTATTTTCAAAAATAAAAAAATGAAAGTAAAGTGTTTGAGAATATATTTTGTAAAATGTGATTTTGAGAATGAAAAAAATATTTTTAAAAGAGTTAAATATACAATACCTCCCTGAGGTTACTTAATGTAGATGGAAATAAAGTTTGGTTTTTATAACAAATTACCTTCAACTTAATGGTTAAAGAGTGTTAAGTTTAACGGTCAACTGTGATTTAAAGTATAAAGACGAAAATACCCATAGATTTCAAAATTAATTTTCTTTTAAAATTTAAATAATAAAAATTAATCTAATAAAAATATATCTACATTTGTTTTTATTACAATTTTTTTATTAATATGAAAAAATAAAAATTAAAAATATATATACAAACAAAAACAATTAAAGTAATTTTTTATGAAAATAAAAAAAAGGCAAAAACAAAAATAGAAATTAAATAAACAAAATCTTCATTTTCATTGGGAATGAGATCAAGATTTTGTTTGAAGATCTTCATCTTGTTAGAAGATGTAGATGAAGATTCTGTTTATTTAATTTTTATTTTTGTTTTTTTTTTATTTTCATAAAAAATTACTTTAATTGTTTTGTTTTATATTTTTTTAATTTTTACTTTTTCATATTAATAAAAAATTATAATAAAACAAATTTAGATTTATTTTATTAGATTAATTTTTATTATTTTAAATTTTAAAAGAAAACTAATTTTAAAAACCAGGGATATTTTCGTCTTTATATTTTAAATCACAGTTGACCGTCAAACTTAATACTCTTTCATCGTTAAGTTGAGGGTAATCTGTTATAAAAACCAAACTTTATTTTTATCAGTATTAAGTTTAGGGATCGTTTGTTTTTTTGTCTGAAAGCTGAACAGTGTTATCGAAGACTGAAGGCTAAATAGTGACTGAAATCTGAATAACATGTTTGTTTTTTTTTCTCTTGTCTCTGAATATATTATAAACTTGTTTGTTTTTTAAATCTAAAATTGTCTGAAAACTAGTAAGTTAACATTTATGCAATTTTTATTATTTTATTGTTATGTAATTTTAATTAATTTAATACAAACATTTGAAAATAATTAATGTAATAAATTCTAAAATATTTTTATATACATATTAATAATATTTTATTCATAATTAAAATATAATTAAAAAATATAGTAATATTAGTCATATTTATTTTTGAATATATTAGTATATTTAAGAAAACAACTGAAAAAATGAACATTTAAATTGTAAATTAAAATATATTAGTTCAATTCTAAGATAATTTTGGATAAGATATATTTAAGTTTTACTTTTCAATTTATTTTTGGTAAGTATAAAAAAATAAAAAAGAAAAGAAAATTTGAATAATATAAAATTAGGATAAATTTGAAATTATGTTATTTTGAAGAGGATAGATTTGGAATAAAAATTTTGAAATGTGATTAAATGATTTGTAATTATGTGAAAAATTAAAAATTCATACTGAATTTTTTCAGTTGTTTTTTGATAACTTTAAGTGGTTTGACCATTTAAAAAAACAAACAAAAACAACTTAATAGGTATAATTTAATACTATTAAGTCTTAAGTGGGGAAAACAAATGACCCCTATATCAAGAGAGTATTATGTATTAACTTATTTTTAAAAATTATAATTAAAAAGTAAAAAATATTTTTTTAATATTTTTTACTGTTTTCAAAATAAATAATTATTTTTTAATTCAAATAACTATTTCACTTATCTTCAAAATAACATCAAATATATTTATATCATTCTTTGTATTTGAAAATAACTTTTAAAATATTCTATCAAATATTTTATATTTTCAAAATAATATTTTTAAAATATATTTTTTATTTTTAAAAATACCATTTTCAATCCAATTTCAAACGCGTCGTTGTGGTTTCTGGCCCCTTTAAAATATTTTGTCGGGACCTGGTACTCACTGGTCACTACCAAATCAAACGTGTCAGATTCTACTGTTTTTAACATCAACACTCTTCACAATTATTGGACCCACCTAAACATCCTAAAGTCTTTGTTGATGAAGACCGGTTATTATTAGTATATAATTTTTTATTTAAAAATATTATTTATTATTTATTTTTATTACCTTTTTCTATTTTGATTTAGAGTGTTGATCGGAGTGTGAGTTAGAGAGAGGGACAATAGCAATAAAAAATCTTTGGTTTCATTGGAAAATTCTGAGTAGGTTCCTTGATCATTTCAAAAAAGAGTAGGTACGAGTACTACCACTAAAAAGCAAGCACGTGGTTTCATGAAAAATTAATATCATTTGTTTGACGTCCTTTTTTTGTTATTTTTCTTCAGAGGTCCAGCTGCTTTGGGGCCCGCAAATTTGATATTGTTTGTCTTGGTATTGACATCATCTTCAATTTTATCATTTGTGCCACCAGGTAGGTCGTAGGTCCTGTCATACCGATGCCGTCCGCATTTAAGTTTTGTATGGATTTTTATAATATAAATTTATGGGTTAATTATACTTTTTTTTTTTTTGAAACTGGTTAATTATGCTATTAGCGCTATTAGATATATATTTTTAATTTCATTTATAATAACAACGACAATTTTTTTAATATAAATTCATTTTGACAAAAACAATAAAACAATAATAAAAATACATATTAACTTTTCAATATAATTATTTAAAATAAAATATATCTCAATTTTTTACCAATCATCGTGAAATACATAATTTTTCTCTCCCTCCCTTTATATTTTATAATTAAAAAGAATAGTAATAAATTTTTCTACTTTTAATAGATTAGAATGAGTAAACAATCCTACCCAATATTTCTAATAAAGTTTCTCAATTAAAAAATTGATCTCCATATTTTTTAAAGTTGTTTTTATTGCATTAACTTTATATTTGAGTTAAAAAATTATATTAAAAAAGATTTTTTGATCTCATTATCTATTTATTTTATGTGATAAGATTTGATCTCAAATAAATAATAGTATGGGAGACCTTTTATAAAGAAAAAAAAAATTAAATCAAAACTATAAGGTATATGATGCTTTTGTGGGTCAGGCTAGTTGCATTAGTTTTTTATTTTGTGTATTCACCTTACAAGAAAGTAGAAATACCAAGAGTTATTTTCTTTCTTCAAATTGAAATAGTAAGAAGTCAACTGGCTGCTGGCGCAGTGGTAGCGCCAGCAGCCAGCCCTGCCTCCCTTTGTAAGGGGGTAGGGTTCGACACCCTGTATGTATACTATTTAATAATATAATAATTTATATAATAATAATAATAATAATAATAATATATAATAATATTTAGTTCCTATCAATTGTATGGGTAGCTGTCCCACCTTAGTGTGGGTCTTCCCTTTCACCTTCGTGTGGGTAGTGGTCTCCCAATTGGGAGTAGTCTCCCGGACCGTACCACTAGTGTCCTATCTCGATTGGTCCCGGATGTCTCCTGGACCTGTCCCAGTTACAGTTCATGTATTCAAAAAAAAAAAAAAAAGAAATAGCAAGAGAATTAATGCTTTATATGAGTGGGAATTTATGGGGATTCCATTTGCAATCTTGCTTATATGAACTTACTTCTAATTTCTTACGTCGAAGTATCCGTGTCAACGTTATCAACTCATTGATTTTGAGTTATTTCGTCGTTATATTTATTTTTGTTTTATATTCTGAAAAAAAGTCATGTCATCATTTAAAAAAAAAAAAAGTCATGTCGTCGCTAACATACATTATTATTATGGAGTGGAATCTAGGGGCTGGTAGGGCATACCAGCATTATTGCAGCGTGGAACATAGGGGCTGCTAGGGCCACTCCCCCCTTCCTCGAACATAATAAAAGTGAAAATTTTTCGGTGGTTTCAAAAATATTATATTTTTAAATTACTTTTAAAAATAATTCTTTTTATTTTTAATTTTTAATTTTTTTTTAAAAATTCAAATCATCGATTAATTAATCATCTATGATAATTTTAAATAATTTAAATTATAATTTTATATAATTTAATTTATAATATATTATTTTATAAAAAAAATCCGATAATTTATATATTAGTAATAACTATTAAAAATAAAAATAATTTTTAACGTATTTTATTAATATTGATCGTTAGTTTCTAACTAATAATTTAAATATTTTTTTAAGAATTTTGAAAAAATTAATGATGAAAAGAATTGTTTATAAAATAGCTGTAAAAATATGATAATTTTAAAAACCATATAAACTAAAACAAAGTTTTGCCATAATAAAAATATTAAAAGTGCGGCAATTACACTAATTAACTCATATTTGGTAATATTTGCATGCATATGAAAGTTTTGACATTTATTACATAAAAGTCTCCTATCTGTAATAGTCAATGATTAAAATTTACCATTAACCAAATTTTTTATGTGAAAATCAAAATTATTCCTAAATTTTTACTTTAATGTTTTATTTTTTTTCATTTTCGAAAAGTTTATTTACTATATATATAAATTAAAAATTTTAATAGTATTACGACTTGTTCAACCTAGATCATTACCATCAACAATCCAAATTATCATCATCGATAGCCTAGATCATCATCGTCAACAACCCGATTCATCATAATGTTTGCCTATCTTCAACCTAAAGCCCATAGATCACCTTAATCAGTTCCAAAAAAGAATAAGTACACTCACCAATAGAGTAAGAAAAGAATATATATACACACACACATATATATATATATATATATACATATTTATATATACCCATCACTAATGGAGCATATATTTAGGATATATATACCCGTCACTGATGGAGCATATAGTTACGGCGAATAAGTCCCCTGCTCCCCTTAAGTATTATAAATTTATAATTTTACCCCTTTTTAAATTTGTGTTATGCCTTACTACCTTCAAAATTTATTGTTTTATCAACATTTTTTGTAATTTTTTTTAAAAGAATACTTAACAAGTTTTCCTTAAATGTAAACTAATGTTATATCTTATTTAAGCTGTACCTTAAATTTGTTATTTATTCTTGTTCATTTTTTTTTTCTTAAAATCACACCTTAATCATTGCTATCATAGCTAGAATTTTTCTCCTTTCAAAGATTTTTCCATCACCTCCAATCTTTTATTATGGAAAAATTTTATATTAGTCTCTAAAATTTCAAAAAATATCAAGTTTTAAATTTTTTTTGGAAACACTCTTTTCATCTCTAACTTTTCCAAAATTCTTCAAAAAAAGTTCAAACCATCAATCAACTGATGATCAAGAATGATTTAGGCAATTTAAATTATTATTTAAAAACTTAAATTCAGAAATATTTTAGGATATTTAACTTATTAATTCATTATTTTATACAAATAATTCGATAATCTATGTACCACTAATAATCATTAAGGATAAAAACATTTTTTTTTTTATATATCTTGTTGACCCTTAATTGATTGATGATTTGAATTTTTTTGAAGAGTTTTGAAAAAATTAAGAAGAAAAGAGCTGTTTGCAAAAACATCTTTTGAAACCTGATATTTTTTGAATTTCAGGAACTAAGATGAAGCTTTCACTTTATTTTAGTCATTTTAATGTTGTGCCATGCATTTAATTTATTATTTATTAAAGAAGATTAATTTTATTGATTTATGTAATTAAAAGAATGTTTTTTAATAAAAAAAATAGTTTGATAAAGATTGAATTATAACTTATAGTATCGTTAATTATTACAAAAAATATATAACTTATAGTATCGTTAATTATTACAAAAAAATATATATTATTTTAAAACATGTCCGCCAAATGTAACAATACACTCTGTATGGTTAGGGTTCCTCCTGAGACGGAACCTAGAAAGGAGAGTTGAATAAGTTCACCAAAACTTTTGCAGAATTAAAACTCTTTATTATATAAAAATAAAAAATAAATTAAAAAAATAAAAAGACAAAAAAGTTAAGGTGACAGAGAATTTGTTCTGAAAAGCTTTTCTTATTGTGTCAAAAACAAAAAAGAAAAAAGAAAAAAGAAAAAAGGAATAGCTTTTCTTTTAATATTGGATATAAAGATTCTTTACAACTAACAGAAGCCACAAAAACAAATAAAGGACACAAGTCATGTTCAACTTAGGATGCCTTCAGAAATATTTACAAATGACGACAAACTAAACGATAATTTAGCATCAATTATTAAAATATTCCCCAATTTTATTGGCGCTGGATGTAAATATTCTTCACATGCAATTTAATGAATAATTTTTTTTTTTAATCTATTACACACACATATCACAAATATATTATATATCACGAAGCATGCCGGACTCTTGATCAAGATATCTGAAGTGTAGTCCGAAACTGACGCCCCCAAACACAAGAGAAGAGGCCTATATTTGCGTGGAAAAATTGCCTTTCCCACAAAGGTCCTAGGTAGAGATTAAACGGTGGGCTTCTGACCCAAATGGGCTAGAGTCTTCATGGGCTGGGTGCCAATGGCACCAACAGCCATTTGCAATATTTGCATCTTCTTCTTAGATATAATCATATCTTAAGATTCCTTGCATTCATCTATCACATAACCAAATACAATTTAATAAATCAAAATAATAAGGCACATCCACACCATAAGGTAAATCATCCACCGATGTACAATATATTTTTTAGGGATAAATCTAATTTTCCCCTTAGTTGGATATAATAGCCAAAAACCTCAGATTTAAAAAATTACTGAAAACTGCCTATAGTTAATAAAAGTAGCTAAAAAACCCATATTATCAATTTGAACGTTAAAGTCAATGTCCGATCGTTAACCAGGAAGGCCAAAACTATCAATTCATTGTAAAATAAGTTTAAAAAATTAAACAAATATATGAGTGCCACGTGTACAATGAAAAATTATATTTTTTAAAATAATTAAAAATATATTTTTTAAAATCATGTCCACACATAATTCAAAAAAAAATAAAAAAAAAACATTTCATTTCTTAAAAAATGCTCCTCACTCTCCTCTCTCACTCTCCTTCTCTGGTATCTTTTTCATCTTTATCTTCATTTTCTGTTCTTTGATTTTGTTTTCCTCTCTTTCTTCTTTTTCTCTTCTTCTTCTTCTTCTTCTTTAAACTTATAGATGTAAACCTACATTTGGGTTTGATCTCGAACCTAGATGTAATTCACATTTGGGTTCAATTATGAACCTAAATGCGAACATCTAGGCTCAAAATCTAACCCATGGGTTCACATTTCAGTTCAATTATAGATTTCAAGCTCAGATGAACATCCGTGTTTATCATCGAACCCAGATCTTTTTTATTTTTTTGTGTTTGTTTTGTTTTCATTGAGATTTTTTTTAAATTGCTTTCAATGAGATTTTGAATAAATGCATTTATTGTAATTGTGTTTGGTTGATGAGAAACTATGGTTTCGTGTCTAGAGATTGATGATGATGGTTTCATCTTTAGCTCATCAAAATATTGTTGAGGAGGATGATGATGATGTGTAAGGGATTAGTGGAGAAGTGTTTGAAAATAATGTCTAGGTTTTTATTTTTATTTTTTAAAATTCAATTTTGTTTTTATATTGTTTTGTTAATTTTTATTTATTTTTTTAAATTCAGTTTTGTTTTTATTTGTTTTGTTATTATTATTTTTTTTTTGCTTTTCTATACTTAAAGGGTAATTTCATCTTTTTGCACATTATCAAAGTTAGAATCTATGTTTACTAATAGATTTAATAGAAGAGGAAAAATGAGATTTGTTCAAACTATAAGAGCAAAATTAGTGATTAGATCAAACAATAGAGGAATACTAGAATTATCCCTATTTTTTAGGTGAAAAACTCAAATGAGAAAAACCATGGGACCTTTGGTCAAGCCTCAGAAAAAACCATGAAGTCAAGTCCCAATATACAATGTACTTGACCCTAGCCTTACTTAATCATGTCCTTGGAGTGGCATACCAATTAAGTTCTTACCACTCCATGTGACTTAGGTCTTGGACTTACTCCGTTAGTCTTTTTATACCTCACAATACAAACACTTATGCTTTGTCATCCAAAACGACTCTTCCAGCTACCCTAGTTTGATAACCTTATTAACATTTTTTTAGTAGTTGGACATACCTAACATTTAATTTGACACACAAAAACCTTCTCACTGTTTATTGAGATGGAGCAGCCTTAGATCACATTTACAACTCAATATTTACACAATATTTTAATAATGTTCTAAACAATTTGAACTCTACATTGACTTCTACATAAACAATTATAGACCTTACCTTCGCTCTAAATCTCCAAGCTTTTGGTCTTCACACTTCTAATGTTAAGATAAGAAAATTGCACTAAATCTTTACATCACCTAATCTTAAGATCTTTACAAAAGAGCTCTAAGCTTTTGGACTTTACACTTTTGATGTTAAGATAGTTTATTTACACTAGATCATTACATCACTCAACCATAATCAATACATATATATGCATGAATTATGCTTCAAGTAGTTCTATAAAAATAACTTACTCTAAATATGCAATCTCGACACTTCAACGAATCTAACAATATATAAAATTCCTATTTTAAAAATGGTTTTAATTATCATAAGCTTTTCTAAATCTCATGCATCAAACAACTAATGAAATCACACTTGCATTTCAATCAAATTATGGGCAGTGTGTATGACTTATATAAGTCATACCTATCAACACAAACGTCCTATATATATCAACTACTTGCAAAGACTTCTAGTACTCAGTGACTCATCAATACAAAAAAAAAAAGGGATAATCCCAAAACACCCTTTAACTTTTGATAGATTATCCATTTTCCCCAAATGGTTTTTTTTTTTTTTTTTTTTTTTTTTTTTTTTTTTTTAAATTTAAAATACTGCCTGGTTTTTAAATAAACACCTAAAATACCTTTGGGATGTATGAAAGGAGGATAATACCTTTGATGATAACAAGTTCTATGAGATGGATAAGGTTGACCGTTTGACTTTAAGAGCAAAAGTAGAAATGTGAAGAAAATTTAAAAAAATATATCAATTAAAATATGAAAAATCAAAATAAATAAATAATATTAAATTTGAAAATATAAAAAATAACGAAATTTTTATTTAAAAATTAAAAAATTAAAAAAATTGAATAAAAATGAAAATTTTTTCTTGTCACTCGACTCTCTCTTTCTTCCCACCTCATCAGTCTCTTTTTATCTCTAACTTCACTAGTCTCTCTCTCTCTCTCTCTCTCTCTCTCTCTCTCTCTTTAAAATTCTTCTTCTTTTTCAACTCTGTTGCTTGTTGCCACCTCCACTAGGCATCCACCACTACCCCCTCATATGCTGAGTCCTCTTTATCTCTATCTCTCTCTCGTGCCATTGCCGCTTGCTCTCCCTCTTTTCCTCTTTCTTTGCATCATCTGAGTTTGAACTCTCAACTGAGTTCGAACCCAGATGAGATTCATCTAAGTTTGAGACCCTTATTTGGATCCCTTAATTAGGTTCAAACCTAGATGAACCTAGTTGAAGGTTTGATATTTGATGATGTGTGATGATTTTTTATGTTTAATTTTTGATGATTTGGAGTTTCCAAGCATACTTGATGATGTTTGATGATTTTTTTTTTTTTTTGGGTCCTTGTGGGTTTATTGATTGATTGTTGTTCAATGTAGGTTTATTGATTTATTGTTGTTTATCCTTTGTATGTTGATTGTGTTGTTGATATGTTCATATGTGATGGATGTAGTTGTTCATTACTGGCAGTGGATCTTAAGGTTGATGATGATAATGAAATGACTGGTAGAGATCTAGATTGGATTTTCACTATCCATCTTAAATATATATTTTTGTTTGTTTATAATTTTTATTTTAAAATATTACTTTATAATTATTTTATTTTTTAAATAAAATTTTGAGGGTAAAAAGTGTTGATTTTGTAATAAATAGGCGATTTTAAATAAAAATGAAGCCACATGAGGGAAAATAGATAATCAGTAAGACCCCAATCTAATATAATCCAAGAGATTAATTGAAATCTAATTTATTGTTATTAATTTGATATAGTTTAAGTTTTAAAAGTAAATAAGTTTATGGGTAAATATCTCATAGGAGGATTTTTTTAAAAAAAAATTAAGAAAATTGGGCTAAAGAAAGACCATAAGCCTATAAAATGAAATTTTCATAAGTTGGAAAAGCGGATACGGTGGGTGGGGATTTTTCATTTTAAATATTAGTGGTGGGGTTCATTGAAAAAATATATATAAAAATATTAGTGGTGGGTCATATCTATTTATATATATATAGATTTTCAAAGTCAATAAAAGGGTGCTGAGGTGAGAAGGAAAAAATAATAATAAAATAAAATAAAAATTTTCATATGTTTGAGACCTTTATCTGGATCCCTTAATTAGGTTCAAACCTAGATGAACCTAGTTGAAGGTTTGATATTTGATGATGTGTGATGATTTTTTATGTTTAATTTTTGATGATTTGGAGTTTCCAAGCATACTGGATGATGTTTGATGATTTTTTTTTTTTTGGGTTTTTGTGGGTTTATTGATTGATTGTTGTTCAATGTAGGTTTATTGATTTATTGTTGTTTATCCTTTGTATGTTGATTGTGTTGTTGATATGTTCATATGTGATGGATGTAGTTGTTCATTACTGGCAGTGGATCTTAAGGTTGATGATGATAATGAAATGACTGGTAGAGATCTAGATTGGATTTTCACTATCCATCTTAAATATATATTTTTGTTTGTTTATAATTTTTATTTTAAAATATTACTTTATAATTATTTTATTTTTTAAATAAAATTTTGAGGGTAAAAAGTGTTGATTTTGTAATAAATAGGCGATTTTAAATAAAAATGAAGCCACATGAGGAAAAATAAATAATCAGTAAGACCCCAATCTAATATAACTCAAGAATTAATTGAAATCTAATTTATTGTTATTAATTTAATTTAGTTTAAATTTTAAAAGTAAATAAGTTTATGGGTAAATATCTCATAGGAGGATTTTTTTTAAAAAAAATTAAGAAAATTGGGCTAAAAGAAAGACCATAAGCCTATAAAATGAAATTTTCATAAGTTGGAAAAGTGGATACGGTGGGTGGGGATTTTTCATTTTAAATATTAGTGGTGGGGTTCATTGAAAAAAATATATAAAAATATTAGTAGTGGGTCATATCTATTTATATATATAGATTTTCAAAGTCAATAAAAGGGTGCTGAGGTGAGAAGGAAAAATAATAATAAAATAAAATAAAAATTTTCATAAGTTGGAAAAGTTCATATGGTGGCTGAAGATTTTTCATTTTAAAACAAGAATGAATATAATAATAATAATAATAATTAAATATTAGTGGTACGCTCCATTGAAAAAATGTATAAAAAAGTTAGTGATGGGCCACGCCCATTTACATATATACATATATATATATATATATATATATAGATTTTCTGCCGGGTGAGAAGGAAAAAAAATAAAATAAAAACAGATTATGTTTGCTATTTATGTTGTATGATGGATGAATTTTGAAATATGTTTTAGAAATTTTTAAAGAATATGTTTTGAAAATTTTGTTAAAGTATATTTAAAACTTATGAATCTTAGATTTTATTTTATAAATTTTAAGATATGATTGAGGGGATATTTTTAAAAAAAATTAAGAAAATTGGACTAAAAGGAAAAGAGCCATAGGGATATAAAATGAAATTTTCATATGTTGGGTTGAGGATTTTTCATTTTAAAAAAATAATGAATAATAATAATAATAATAATAATAATTAAATGTTAGTGGTGGATCCCATTAAAAAAATATAAAAATGTTAGTGGTAGACCGTCCCCATTTATATATATATATATATATATATATAGATATATAGATTTTCAAAGGGTGCCAAGTGAGAAGGAAAAAATAATAATAAAATAAAATAAAAATGAATTATGTTTAGTAGGCATGTTGATTGATGGATGAATTTTGAAATATGTTTTAGAAGTTTTTAAAGAATATATTTTGAAAGTTTTTTAAAAGTATATTTAAAACCTATGAATTTTAGATTTTATTTTATAAATTTTAAGATATGATTGGGAGGATATTTTTAAAAGAAATTAAGAAAATTGGGTTAAAAGGAAAAGGGCCATAGGGCGTAAAATGAAATTTTCATATGTGGGGAAAGTTCTCGTGGTGGTGAGGATTTTTCATTTTAAAAAAAATAATGAATCTAATAATAATAATAATAATAATAATTAAATGTTAGTGGTGGGGTCTATGGAGAAAAAAGATATAAAAATGTTAGTGATGAGCCATATCATTTATATATATATATATATATATATATATATATACACATTTTGGAATTATGTTTAGCATGTACGTGGTGTGGTGGATGAATTTTGGAATATGTTTTGGGAATTTTTAAGGAATATGTTTTGAAATTTTTTTTGAAGTATATTTAAAATCTATGAATTTTAGATTTTGTTTTATAAATTTTAAGATATGATTGTGATTTATAAAATATGAATTTTGATTTGAAATCTTAAAGTATATTTTATAATTTATAGATTTAAGAGCATGTTTTATGATTTTAAAGTACACTTTATGAATCATAAATTAGAAGCCATGTCTTTTAATAATTTTAAAGTATAATTAATGATTTGTGAACCTTATAGTTTGTGTTGAGTTTTCAAAGTGTGTTTTATAATTTATCAAAGTAAACTAAGTTAATGAATAAATTAATTGATTTATGAAAATTTATAACAAATTTTATAATTTTCATGAAAAGCTATGATTTTGATGAATACATACATGAATGAGGATTTTGTTGGAAACTAAGTTTTTAGTATGGAAAGTTTTATAAAAATATATTTAGAAATGTATTTGGAATTTTATTTGTAAAAATGTTTTTAGAAAAGATTTGAAAAAAGAAAAAAAAAATAAAAAGGTGTTTCAGAACACCAAAGTGTACCCTCTCCTTTAACGACCAGAGCAGGCATCATGTGAGTAAGCCCAGAGAAATTGCCCAACATATGCTAGTGTAGAGGTTAAAGAGATGAGTCTTTGGGACTTGAGTAAGAGTTGTTAAGTCGTCTAGCATGTGGATGACAAAAGTTATCCCTCGCTCTTTGTATATGTATTGAGTATCTCTACCATGTATGACAGAGTTTCCTCGATACTAATTTGGTGAAGAGTAAAAATCTAAAATCATATTTTAAGAAAAGTTTTACAAATTTTGGATTTTCATATTTTATACGCACAAAAGGAAAATTTACAGAATACCGGATTTATAGAAAGAGATTTCCAAAATTTTTTTTATAGATTTTAGATTTTCGTATTCCATATTACTAAAGTTATAAAGATAATTTATGTAGAAGTTTACAATTTTATAAGGATATAAGACTTAATTTTAGTTTTATTTCCAGATATAATTATCTATGAATCATTGAAATTATTTACTTTTATCAATGAAAAAATTTTATTTATTACTAAGAAATATTTTAGAAAATTTATATGAAAGTTTACAACATTATTACGATATCATATTCGAATTTAATTTTATTATTTCATATACGAATTTATATGATCCACTGAGAAGTAGTTTTGTTACCAGAAAAATGTTATGTTTTATTTCGAAATGTTTTTGAAAAGTTATGTCCATTCACTGGACATTAGACTCACTCTTTTATAAAGCCTTTTTTCTAGGTATCCGTCGCAGGTTTATGCAGATTATGATATATCGTGAGAAGGACCACATAATGATAATAGTTGAATTTGTGTTTATTACTTCTTTATTTACCAAAATTTCATAAATATATTTCCAAAATAATTTTACAGACTAATAATCATTTTACAAATATTTGAAAAAAATTATTTTATATGTTTAGTCTATAGATTTCAACAAGAGAAATTTAAAAATTTTAGTTTTGTTCAATTTACATTTTGATCAAAGTCATTTCCAAAATTACGATGATTATTTTAAAAGATTTTCAGTGAATTCAGATTTCATCCAGCAGACTCCAATTTTCACGAGATCCTTTCGAACTCGGGATAGGAGTCAGGTCGAGTCTTGTTATAATCTATCAAAAGTGAAGTAGATTTTTAGGATTTTCTCAAAAAAAAAGAAAAAGAAAAAAAAACACCAATCAACCAAGAATCATTAGATAGAAAATAATTCTGTAAACAAATTTGCATTCACTTCAAGAATCGCCAAATCGTCAATCAAACACCAACTAGAACATGATATGCCTCTTAAACAATAATCTCAATGATTAAACACAATTAAATCAATATATTCAATCACTTCAAGTAGTCTTACTAACTAGGACAGAACAACTAGATCCAAGATCCAAACAACAATCAAGGACTCCTAATCGCAATCAAACACCACTATCGATAATCAAACATCAACTAATTGTGATCGATGTTTCAAGCCTTATTATCAATAATCAATATGATTGAATCGATGTTTTTCAGCAACAAGAATAGTCTTAAATTAACTAGGACATTTTCTTTCTCCACGTTCAAGTATACTGACCTGACCATTAAAGCATACCGACTTTGCTGATACATTTTATCGATTCTTTTTGTTTTCAAGGAAACAACTTTAGTGGGGGTATGCAAATGGGTGTGCAAGTAATCCGTTAAACAATTGCAAAATGCATTCTTATATTTGGTTGACATGTTTTAAAATAATATATATTTTAATAATTAAGGATACTATAAGTTATAATCCAATCTTCATCAAACAATTTTTTAATTACATAAATCAATAAAAATTAATCTTCTATAATAAATAATAAATTAAATGTATGGCATAACATTAGAAATGAGATAATAAAAGATTGGAAAAGATAAAAAATAAAAAATCTTTGAACAGGAGAAAAATTTCTAGTTATGATAGCAATAATTAACTTGTGATTTTAAGAAAAAATGAACAAGAATAAATAAAAAATTTAAAGTATAGCTTAAATAAGATATAATATGGGGAAATTTTATTTTAGTCTCTAAGGTTTTAAAAAATATTAGGCTTTTAAAATTCTTATGAAAACAGTTCTTTTCATCCCTCATTTTTTTAAAACTCTTTAAAAAAGTCTAAATAGTCTGTTAACTGACGTTTAATAATAACTTTAAGCAATTTAAATTATAATTTGATAACTTAAATTCAACAGCATTTTAGATAATTTAATTTATAAATTCATTATTTTATGAAGGTAATTCGATAATTTATATGCCACGAGCAACCATCAAAGGCAAAATTATTTTTTAATGTATCTTATTAATGTTGACCATTAGTTAATTGATAGTTTTAAATTTTTTGAAGAGTTTTGAAAAAAGTTAGGAATAAAATGAATTATTTTAAAAAAAGTTTTAAAAACTTGATATTTTTCGAAATCTTAAAGACTAAAATAAAGTTTTCTCGCATAATACTAGTTTACATTTAAAGAAAATTTGTTAAGTATTTTTTTTTAAAAAAAGGGAGAACTTCATCTGGGTTCCTATGTTTTTGAAAAATTTCTCATTTTTAAATACGAATCCGTTTATAGCCTTCATGGTCCCTAACTTTTCAAAAACTCATCAAATTGATCATTCTGTCATCATTTTGATCCCTATGTTTAATATAGAGAACTTCATTTTGGTCCCTGTTTAATATAGAAAACTTCATTTTGGTCCCTATGTTTTTATTAAAAATGATGATAGAAGGACTAATTTGATGAGTTTTTGAAAAGTTAGGGACCATGAAGGCTATAAACGGATTCGTATTTAAAAATAAGAAAATTTTCAAAAATATAGGGATCCAGATGAAGTTCTCCAAAAAAAAAAAAATTACGAAAGATATAGATAAAACTATAAAATTTATTAATAGCCCAATCTTGGGTTTGATCAAGCGCACCACCCTCATACTGCACATAAAAAATGATACTAAAAGTGGGTTTTCTCTCTTCCTCTTCTGTGAGGACAGTCTTCCTACCTATGTGTGAGACATTTTCTCTTATCTAAGAGTCTCTATCCGGATTGTGCATTCAGTGTGTATTGATCCCCGTTTGATTCCGATTATATTTTTGGTAAGTTTCAGTTACATAATATAGAATTTTTTTAAAAAAAAGGAGTAATGGATCCCCTCCCCTTACCTAGACTAGATGTGATAGTTTAAATTTATAATACTTTGACGATTTTCTTGGCATTAAAGGCAGCTTCAGTGGCACTAGATATAATTGCAATATTTTCTGCAATTTGAGACGAGAAAGCAATGAGGAATGGACTCCTCATCACTTTTTTTGTTGTTTTCAATTATTAGTTTTCTTGAAGTCATGTACAAGATGATAGTCAGCAATACATGTTGGGTTTTGTACCCTAAGAGTTTGTAATAATATAAACGATTTTAATAAATAATAAAGTATTCATTTTATTTAATTTATATATTTTGCCAAAGTTGTATATATCATGAGAAATATTCTTAATTACTGATGTAATTTCTAATTAAATATATAAGAATTATATACAAGTGGATTTAGTTTGAGATAAGTAATCTAAAGAGTCCGTAGAAAGCAAATGAAATTGGTCACTTTGTCCATGGTTAATCTACAGTCGCGGTCCATTTCGTATTCAGTACGATAATTTTATCCGAGACTATTCATATAATGACATGGAAATGGAGACACCTTATATAATAAGGATTATATAGGACTGGACCACGATAAATATGAGTCTCTAATTAATATCTGTTAAACTTAGAGATTTTATTTGTCGACTAGATGGTTATATGTGAATTGATCTTAATCCTTAGTGTATTTTGGACTCCTACTTATTGAGTTACATCATTTGATTTACATGGGTAAGATCGTTGTAGATGCTCGATCAATAACTTCGTATTTTGAGGATATGATTTAGTAAATAGCTGAGAATATTTTATACAATCGTAGAATCCACTTCTTTTTGTGAAAAGTAGAGAAATAGTTCCCTTAAGTGTTGATTTAGGTCTTGAACAATAAGAGCACTATATATAAACGAAAATATAAATTCATAAGTTGTTATGAATATATTATTTATTAGAGAATCAATGGTACCTAAGAATCAAGAAATAATTAGAGGGGTAAAATGAACATTCTGATCTAGCTTTAATTATGAACTATTTGTGGAGGGTCAAATCATATGCAGTGATTATATCAATGGATGCTGAAAATTTTTAGATTGTATAAAAACATGTGCAGTTTTGAGAGTGCAATCTTAGGTTTTTAGTGGAGTAACTCTAAGATTAATAATAGTGAATTATTTAATTAAAGAGTTTAATTAATAATTTTGATATTATTACAGCTCAAAACTGTAGGTCCATTAGGTCCATTGATAGCTCATTTCACTATAAGAAATGAGTATATAGAATATTGTAATTGGATCGTCCAATTATAGTTGTTACATAAGTAGCAAAATATGTGTTCACTTGGTATTTGAATAATATTGATTATTCAAATTATTAATTAGTTAATTATTAATTAAGAATTAATAATTATTTAATTAATTTTATGACAGGTCTTGAATTTGATTCTTAGTAGTGACCGAGTATAAATTAATTATGAATTGATTAGAGGTCACAAGTTCGATTTCAAAATATAACATGAATTAATTATGTTATATGAGACAAACGTTTAATTTTTATAAATTTGAGGTTTAATATTAATTTTGATTAATTAAAACCATAATTGGTTGCTTATAAGTAGAAAAGAAATAGTTTTTTTTTTTTTTTTTTGAATGAGAATAGTTTTCTTTTTAAGTGAGAGCTTTTGGTTATATGTTTGTTTTTGAAAAACAGAAAGAAAAATAGAGAATAAAAATCAATGTTTTTGTTCTTTGTATAGTAAAAAATAAACACTCATGTTTTATAAATATTGATTTGATTTTCTTTTTTAAAAAAACAATCAAAAGTAAGTGAGTACAGTTCTATATAATTGTGCCCACTCATTTGTTTCTTGGTGTAGAGACATATCAAGAAAGTCAAGGTGGTGAGTAATTTACAGAGATCAATACAAAATATACAATATTCTATCTTTATTTTTACATATTATTTTATTTTATTGTTTTATAGATCTAGGGTTCTTGAGTTTTATAAAAAGTTTTAAAACTTAGTATTCTGTAGATTTCTTATTTTTATAAAAACAATTGTTTTTAGTATTCTGTAGATTTCTTATTTTTATAAAAACAATTTATTTTCTTTTTTTTAATTGGTATCAGAGCCCAGGTTCCGATAAAACAGTGTTTTTAAAATAATATGTTTTGTATTGATTTATAAGTCATTGAGTAGGTACTATTATTTTTTATTTGATTATGATGTAATATATTTTTATTCATGTTTGATGAATGAGATTGCATGGTATGATCGTTAATTACATGATCTTTTGATTATTTTAATTTGATTAAATTTGTAAGCCATTTGTAGCATTTTTTTTGTTGTAATTCATAGTTTTAGGATTTTATTTATTTTTGAAGATTGGTTGCTAAATTTGATCAGGAATTTTACTGCTGTTATGAGTGTAAATTACGAAAGAATTGAAATTAAAATCGAAAAATATGATTTGTGCTCATGTAGTGCGGTCGGCGCATGAGATGTGTAACAAGCACTGATATTGATGCATGAGTGTAGTCGGTGCAGTTGATGCAAAAGCAACTGCGAATTGATGCGTAAACATAAAATAGCATCCATATTGCATCTGACCGTGGGACAACACATGTGCGCTGAGTGCACATGTTGCACACGGTAGTGTGGTGCAAACCTGTGCAAAAAGGTCTACACAGGTAGGGCCCCACATTATGTTCATAATGAAATTAAATTTTATTTAAAAATATATATTTATATATATTGGTGCAATTGTATGACGTGAGCAAGCCTGGTGCAATTATTTGCATAGTGCACCAGGCTTGCTCACGTGTTCCCATTTAGCAACTTTTAATTTTAATTTTATTTAATTTTTATTTTTTTTTTAAAACATTCCCTAGATTTCTATTTTATCATATTTTCAAGGATTTTAAGTTTCTATTTTTCTCATAATTTTTTCTTAAATTGTTAATAAGATTTGAAAATAATTATTGCATTTAAAAAACAAGAAATGGGCTTCAAACTCAATCATTTGATGGAAGTTCTTGATAATTAAATCGAATTTAATTTTGAGCCCAATAAAACTTATGAAGATCTTGAAGACTATAAAGATTATAAGTAAAGGTCAAAGAATGCTTTGATTAATTTATATAATTTTGAAATTAGATTTAGGTTGTTAAAATCAAAGAATTTAATCATACATATGTTGTTTATTTAAATTATTTATCATACGATGATTGAATAATTTGTTGATAACATGATCATGCATACAATATGTCATATAAAATAGAGTGTCTACTCACTGCATTATAATATGACGTGCATCATATGTATTATTTTATTTTACTATTAAATTGTTTATTAGCACAAATAGAAGAATAATATATAGAATGCCTTTTAAATAATTTGAATTGATTTTAGTAAAAAATCATTGGTTTCAAATTAGAAATATGATTTCAATAATTGACATTCATAATGTAGATTAGATTTTAATTAGTTAAAATCTGGTAACTTCATATTAAATTTAGTTTTTATAATTTTGATTATTTAAATTAGATTTACAAATTGAAATTAGATTTTTAAGTGTTAAAAATCCGGTAATTCATTAAGTGTTAATAAGTTTCAAACTTTAGTAACTCACAAATTTTTAGTAATTTAGATTATCTTCTTAGCCGTTAATAATCTAAGACAATTACTAAGAATTTTTAATAGAAAACCCTAACTCTAAAATAATGAGTGGGAGAGGGATATATGATACTATATCTCGCGGTCTCCATTATTAGCTCCACACCGTGAAACTTAAATAGCGCCTTGAGATGGCTCTGTTATCATCTCTCTACGGGTGGTGTTCATTTAAGTTGATCAAGGTTGATTTTCTAACGGATAGGATTCTTAGATGTATATTGGGATTAACCTACTTTACGACGGTAATTCTCGAGTTAGGTCCATGGAATCCGAAATCATGTCTAACAGATAGGATTCTTAGATGTATCTTGGGATTAACCTACTTTACGACGGTAATTCTCGAGTTAGGTCCATGGAATCCGAAATCATGGATTATACTCATAAAGGAAATAATTAATTGTTAATTATTTTTCTAATCGAAAAACAGTGGTTAAATAATATAGAAATAAGAGTTATTTTGTTATATTATTTAATTAAGAATGTCTCAGTCTAACATACAAATATTTGACCTATCCTACGACGACACTTATTTGTAGAAGTAATTATTTTCTAAGGTGTTTTCTAATTCATTATTCATGTATCATGCATCACATTTACTTTTATACCGAAGTTACATGATATTAATTTTTACAAATTGATATTAAATGGCTTGTATTTTATTTATTTTCGGCAAGGGTATCTCCATTGATTTCTATTCTAGTTAATAATAAGCTTAACGAGGAAAATTATGCCAAATAGAAAAGTAACATGAACGCAGTCCTGGTTTGTGAAGACCTTAAATTTGTCACGACTCAGCCTTGTCCTCCCTAGCCAGTAGAAAATGCTGGACGTGCTATGCATGAAGCCTATAAGAAATGGATCGCAAATGATGAAAAGACCCGCTACTACTTGTTAGTAGGGATGTCCGAGGTGCTTGCTACCAAGCACGAGACAATAACAACAACAACTCAAATACTGGAGTCATTATAGGGCATGTTTGAGCAACCTTTTGAGTAGCAACGACACGAAACTATTTGTGCTATTATGATTGCTAGGATGAAGGAGAGTACATTTGTTCAAGAGCATGTTTTGAAAATGATGACCCATTTCAACACGGCTGAAAGTCATAATGGGGCTATAGATGAACGTAGCCAAGTGAGTATGATACTAGAAACTCTTTTGAAGAGTTTCATGCAATTTAAGAGCAACTATGTTATGAACAAGTTGACTTACTCACTTACACAGTTGTTCAATGAGCTCACTACTTATGAGTCTATGAATAAGGACAAAAATAAGTCCAGTGAAGTAAATGTTACTGAGACTTATTCTTCTGGCAAAAATAAGAGGAAGAGAAACACCGGAAAGACTAAGGTTAAGATTAAGCCCAAGAAGCAAGCTACTCAGAAGAAGAGCAAAAAGGGCTTCAAGGCTACCAAGCCCACCAAGCCTAAAGAGAAATGTTTCCATTGTGGTGTTAATGAGCATTGGAAGAGGAATTGTCCTAAGTACCTTAAGGAGCTCGAAGAGAAGAAGATGAAAGGTAAATGTGATTTACTAGTCATTGAATCTTATTTAGTGGAGGATGATTCATCCCCTTGGATAATTGATTTAGGACCCATTAATCATGTTTGTTCTTCTTTGTAGTTGATTGATTCATATGGGGAGCTTGATGAGGGTGAGTTCATCATGAGAGTCGGGATTGGGGAAGTTGTTTCAGCAAAAACAGTGGGAGAAGTTAAACTTCGTTTCAATAATTATTGTTTTATTGCAATGAATAATATTTATTTTATTCCAAGTTTTAAAAGAAATTTGATTTTTGTATCTAAACTTTTGGAATTTAATTATTCTGTTTCTTTTTATAATAAATCAGTTATTATTTTTAGAAATGGTTTGAACATTTGTTAAGAGATGTAGGAAAACGATTTATATGTGTTAAGATCGTTAATGCATAAACCACAGTTTAATACTGAAATGTTTAAGGTTGAAAAATAAAAAACAAAACGACAAAAGATTTTTCAAAATGATGACACATATCTTTGGCATCTAAGACTTGGTCATATTAACCTTAACAGATTAAACAAACTTGTAAAGAGCAGACATTTAAGTAAGTTAAAGATCTGTACTTTATCTGTTTGTGAATCACGTTTAGAAGGTAAAATGATCAAAATACTTTTTACTGGAAAAGGGGTTAGAGCTAAGGAACCGTTAGAGCTTATACATTCAGACATCTGCAATCTTATGAATGTTAAAACTAGAAGTAGTTATGAATATTTCGTCATCTTTATTGATGATTATTCAAAATATGGATATGTTTACCTAATACAACAGAAATCAGAAACCTTTGAAAAGTTCAAAGAATTTCGAGCTGAAGTTGAAAATCGATTAGGTAAAACATTGAAAACTTTACAATCAGATTATAGAGACGAGTATCTTGATATAGAGTTTAAGGATTACTTGTTTGAGCATGAGATTCTATTCCAACTGACTGTTTCTGGAATACCACAACAGAATAGTGTTGCAGAAAGGAGAAATCGGACCCTTTTGGACATGGTGAGATCTATGTTTAGTTTCTCACCATTACCTAGTTCATTCTGAGGATATGCATTGCAAACTGCAATGTATATTTTGAATGATGTACCATTTAAGTCAGTTCTAAAGATGTCTTTAGAGTTATGGAAAGGCCGCAAAGCTAGTTTACGATATTTTCACATATAGGGGTGTCCAACGCATATGCTGAAGAATAAGATTGGGAAGATGGAACCACGTTCAAAAGTTTACCTATTTGTAGGTTATCCCAAAGAGACTAAGGGCGAACTCTTTTATAGTCTTGAAAAAAATAAAGTGTTTGTATTGACAAATGCTATTTTTCTTGAAGAGAATTATATGAGAGATTACAAACCTCGAAGTAAAGTTATATTTGAAGAGTTGCTTAGTAGGTCGAACAGTATCTCGTCAACAATAGTTTTTGACAAAGGCATAATTTAGACCACCTCTTATTGTCAAATAGATTCTCATCAGAATCATATACCACCTTATTGTAATGAGAGGGTTATTAGACCACCAGTCCACTATAGAGAGATTGGAGAGGCACAAATTGCTATCTTCGATGACAGTGTAGATGATCCATTGACATACTAAGATGCAATGGAGGATTTTGATAAAGAGAAATGACTTAAAGCCATGAATCTTGAGATGGAGTCTATATACTCTAACTTAGTCTGGGAACTTGTGGATCAACTAAATGGGATAAAACCTATAGGTTGCAAGTGGATCTACAAGAAGAGAGGAGTGGACAAAAAGGTAAAGACCTTCAAAGTTAGACTAATGGCAAAACGTTATAACTAAAAAGAGGGAGTTGACCATGAGGAAACTTTCTCGCTAATAGCTATGCTTAAGTCCATTCAGATTCTTCTATCCATTACCGCATGTCTCGACTATAAGATTTGGCAAATGGACTTCAAGATTGTGTTTTTAAATGGTAATCATGATGAAAGTATTATATGGTACGACCAGAGGGATTTGTGTCTCAAGGTTAAGAGCAAAAGGTTTGCAAGTTGCAAAGATCTATTTATGGACTTAAGCAAGAATCTCGATCTTGGAATATAAGGTTTGATATTTGGATCAAGTCTTATGGTTTTGAGCAAATCATTGATGAACCCTGTGTATATAAACGGATTATCGATAAGAAAGTGGTTTTCCTTATACTTTACGTTGACGATATTCTACTTATTAGGAATGATATAAGAGTATTGTCAGATGTAAAGAGCTAACTTGCTAGTCAATTCCAAATGAAAGATTTGGAAGAGACCAGTTATGTCATTAGGATCCAAATAATATGGGATTGCAAGAACAAACTGTTAGCATTGTCTTAAGCATCGTATATCGATAAGATTCTTATGCGATTTTTGATGTAGAACTTCAAGAAAGGTCATTTACCTTTTCGTCATGGAGTTTATTTGTCTAAGGAGCAGTGTCTTGAGACAACTTAAGAAATTATGGATATGAAATGGATTACCTATGTCTCTGCAGTAGACAGTCTCATATATATTATGTTATGCACAAAACCGAATATATGCTATTCGATGGGAATAGTTAGTCGTTATCAATCCAATCCAGGATTTGATCACTAAGTGATTGTAAAACATATTCTTAAGTATCTTCAGAGAACAAGAAACTATATACTAGTGTATTTTGGAGAGGATTTGGTCCCACTAGGATATACAGATTCTGATTTTTAGTCAGATAAGGATTCTAGAAAATTTACGTCCGGATTAGTATTTACTTTTGGTGGTGGAGCCATTATATAGAGGAGTGTTAAACAATCGCGCATTGCCGACTCCACTATGGAAGCTGAATATGTAGTAGCTTGTGAAGCAGCTAAAGAAACGATATGACTATGTAAATTCTTGATTGATCTAGAAGTTGTTCTAGATATGGATAAACCACTCACTCGTTATTGTGATAATAGTGGTGCAGTGGCAAATTCCAAAGAACCAAGAAGCCACAAACAAGGGAAACATATAGAGAGGAAATATCATCTCATTAGAGAGATTGTACAAAGAGGAGATGCTAATGTGCTGAGATTGCATCACAAGACAACTTTGTTGATCCGTTTACTAAGACCTTAATGGCTAAAGTGTTTGAAGGTCATCTAGAGGGTCTAGGATTACGAGATATGTTCTATTTGCTCTAAGACAAGTGGGAGATTGTTGGGTTTTATGCCTTAAGCGTTTGTAATAATGTAAACAATTTTAATAAATAATAAAATATTCATTTTATTCAATTTATATATTTTGTAAAAATTGTATATATCATGAGAAACATCATTGATTATTGATGTAATTTCAAACTAAGTATATAAGTGTTATATATAAGCAGATTTAGTTTAAGATAAGTAATTTAAAGAGTCCGTAGAAAGCAAACGAAACTGGATACTTTGTTTGTAGTAAATCTACAGTTGCAATCTATTTCGTATTCGGTACGATAGTTTTATCCGAGACTATTCATGTAGTGACATAGAACTAGAGACACCTTATATGATAAAGATTATATAGGATTGGACCACGATAAACATAAGTTTCTAATTAATATCTCTTAAGCTTAGAGATTTATATTTTTCGACTAAATGATTATATATGAATTAATCTTAATCTTGAGTGTATTTTGGACTTCTACTTGTTGAGTTATATCATTTGATTTACATGGGTAAGATTGTTGTAGATGGTCGATCAATAACTTTGTATTTTGGGGATATGATTTAGTAAGTAGCTAGGAACATTTTATATAATAGTGAAATCAACTCCTTCTTGCGAGAAGTAGAAAAATAGTTCCCTTAAGGTTGATTCAGGTCTTGAACAATAAGAATGCTCAACTTTCTATTTATTTATAAACAGAAAGATAAATTCATAAGCTGTTATAAATATAATGTTCATTAGAGAATCAATGATATTTAGAGATCCATAAATAATTAGAGGGGTAAAACAGACATTCTGACTTAGCTCTAATTATGAATTATTTATGGAGGGTCAAATCATATATAGTGATTATATCAATGGACGCTGAAAATTTTTAGATTGTATAAAAACATGTGCAGTTTTGAGAGTGCAATATTAGGTTTTTAGTGGAGTAACTCTAAGATTAATAATAATAAATTATTTAATTAAAGAGTTTAATTAATAATTCTAATATTATTGGAACTCAAAACTGTAGGTCCATCGGGTTCTCTTGATAGCTCATTTCACTGTAAGAAACGTGTATATAAAATATTGTAATTGGATTGTCCAATTATAGTTGTTACATAAATAGCAAAATATGTGTTCACTTAGTATTTGAATAATATTGATTATTTAAATTATCAATTAGTTAATTATTAGTTAAGAATTAATAATTATTTAATTAATTTTATAAGAGGTCTTGAATTTGATTTTTAATAGTGACCCAGTATATATTAATTATAAATTAATTAGAGGTCACAAGTTCGATTTCAAAATATAACATGAATAAATTATGTTATATAGGAAAAAAGTTTAATTTTAATAAACTTGGGGTTTAATATTAATTTTGATTAATTAAAACCCTAATTGGTTGTCTATAAATAGAAAAGAAATAGTTTTCTTTTTAAGTGAGAGCTTTTAGTTATATGTTTATTTTTGAGAAATAGAAGAAAAACAGAGAACAAAAATCAGTGTTTTTGTTCTTTGTATAGCTAAAAGCAAACACTTACCTCTTATAAAAATTGATTTGATTTTCTTTTTTAAAAAAGAAATCAAAAGTAAGTGAACATAGTTTTATGTAATTGTGTCCACTTACTTGTTTCTTGGTGTAGAGACATATCAAGAAAGACAAGGTGATGAACAATCTACAGAGATCAATACAAAAGATACAAGATTCGATCTTCATTTTTACATATTATTTTATTTTATTGTTTTATAGATATATGTTTCTTGAGTTTTATAAAAAGTTTTAAAACTTAGTGTTCTGCAAATTTTTTATTTTTATAAAAAGTATTGGTGTTTTTTTTCCCTTCAGTACAGATCTTGAAAAGGCACTACATAAGCTAGGGTTTATCTTCTTGGTATTGTATTCCAGATAATTGTTTCTGCCATTCGCTTAATTTTGTCATTTCTTGGACAGTTCAAATTCCTAGTTGAAGCAATGTACCTACCATTATTTGCTATGATTTCATTTTACTTGATTTATAAGCATAGGAATCAAAATCCAGATGCACCAACAAACATAGAGAGGATTTATGGAGGTGATGAAGAACAAGGATATGCAAGTGTTTTGGTAGATAGTTCAATAAAGGTCAACAGAGAGGAAAAAACTACTACTTCAGATGCACCAACAAATACAGAGAGGGTTTACGAAGGAGGGGACGAAGAAGAGGGGTTTGCAAGTGTTTTGTCAGAGAATTTAGCATGGGTCAAAAAAGGAGAAACTACTACTCTAGAGGGAGACTCCATTCCAGAGGAAATCGCCACTACATTTGCTATATCATCAAACAAAGGCTAGGCAAAGAACAAAAGTTCTTGCATAAATTTAGTGCATCAGTTCGAATCGAGGAAAAAAAAAAGCTCATTGGTTATGATTGTGCCTTGCATTACTAATTTTTTCCTTCTGTAGGTTTGTGATTGCTTTATTTTTGGAAAATTTTCATTCAATCGTCATTTATATCTGTTGATGATCGGAATCGGTCAACACCCGGGGGGTCGGAACCTCGCCTACGGAACGATTTGTACGGGCCGACGGTGAAGATCGTGCCGAGTCGGGGGTGAAGACCATCCTGAGTAACCCCTTTTGGCCTCTTGAGATCGCGTCCGGAGTTGAACCCTCAACCTTATATGTTTTTTGGGTTGACAACTCCTACCACCAAGCTGACCAAAAGGGGTTCCCTGGGATGATCTTCACTGCGGGCACCGTACAAATCGTTCCGTAAGCGAGGTTTTGACCCCCCGGGTGTTGATCAATTTCGATAGTCAACAATATCTTAACTGTACTAGATTGGAGTTAGTAGTAAACCTAAAACCCAACACAAGAGGTCCATAGCAAGTTTAACTACATCATTACCCCTAAAGAGCTTTCGATTAAACCAAATACTCCATAATATCATGCATACAAAAGCAAGGTCCTCCCTATTAACCATAAGAAAAATCCCTCTAATCACCTCATAATAGGGCAAACCTTTAACTCTTTCAATTTCATGCCAAAAAACTGTCCTAGAGTAGACCTTAACAGCCCACTCACACCACCAAAGGGGATGTTCCACAATTTCTGTTATGAATATATTTAGGATTGTATAAATGGGCTGGTAAAAGCCCAATAGATTGATTCGAGGGACTGACCCAGCATGCAGAAGCCTAGTTCATCAATGTCTAGCTCATTGAAGTGATTAGATCGCTATTGTAATACGCCGTTCGCAGGTCAACCATGATTCAACTCGGCTTATGCTCAGCTCCAGGTCATCCATAGCAAGCTCCACTCATAGCTTGAACTACTCGATTAAAGAAATATTCCAGAAAGACAATATCTTAAATTGAGAAGGAGTCAATTGTCAAAATTAAAAATAAAAATAAAATTCATGATTTGACAAAGTATATCTCTTAATTGATATATGTCGGTTTTGAAATTGTATTTAATGTGATATTCTTTCCTATTTTATTTATACTCAAATTGTAACGTCCTATGCTGTAAATAAGGGTTGAAACTCATTGTAAACAGACAATACTAAATAACATACTATTACTGTTACTGTTACTCTACAAAAAATATCAGAGTAGTCGTGGATGTAGGTATGACTTTTGGCCGAACCACGTAAAAAACCTTTGTAGTTGTTCTTCCTTTTCTTTCCTTCTTGTTTTTGTCTTTGTTTTATTTTTAATTGCAGGTATTGGGTCAAGAATTTTGGTCGATAAAAATCTAATGTCGACAGTTTCCATCTCATTCCTGCATCTCCTACAAACCTCACAACTTTTCTTTTGCTCAAATTACATAGGGACGACATAACTTTGTGGCAAAAAATCTGCCATATAGAAATCTTAACTTTTAAATAGAAAGTTATTAATTTAAAGATATCATTAATTTTACTACTCAACGTTGTGGCAACCTGAGAATGGGTGAATTGGATTGAGAGTTTGGAATGACAATTGTTATACAAATTTAACCAAATCGAAATGCTTTTAAGACCATTAATTATAGGGTAAAAATTATTTTGATCCCTAAGTACCGAGAAATGATCAAATTTTTAACTATATTTTCGAAAAAGATTAAATCAACCCCACTGTTTCGAAAAAGAGTCAAATTAGTCATTTCCATCAATTGATTAATGCTCAAACCAAACAAAAAGGAGGAAAAGACTCTTTTATCCCTTACTTTAGTTACAATACATATAATGACTGCTTTACCCTTAATAAAACTAAAAATTACAATTAATTAAAAATTAAAAAATTAAAATTAAAATTAAACCCTAAATAAAATGAATTTAATTTCTTTTTTTTAAAAAAAAATCAACACCACATCTTCATCTTCATCTTCAATCCAATTCAAGCAAAAATAATATCAAGGAAAATTTCACAAATAAAAAAAAATCTTCTAAATATTTAAAAAACTAAATTTAAAATGATATTTAAAAAACTACAAAAAATTGAAAATTTGGTTGATTATAATAAATTTAAAAAATATAAATATAAACATAAAAAAGTGAAAAAAATATAAAACTAATCTGGTTCATCACCAGAATGATGAACCAAATCGTTCATCACCAGAATGGTGATGAACCACCCCTAGATCTGGTGCAACTGGACAGCTCATCGAACAGGTTGTAGAAACTATAAAAATACAGAAATACTTGGCACTAAGTAAAAGTGCTGTTGACTAAAAACAAGAAATCAGAAAATTCAGCAACTAAAACAGAAAATCATAACTTAGATTAAGTCATTAAGCAGTCACTGGCTGTCAATTTAGAATCAACTATTCAACAGTTTCCACCTCCCCCTTCATTTTTCAAAGTAAATGTGGATGCTGCAGTGGATGTAAGCAGAAAGAAAATAGGGATGGGCATAGTGGTTCAAAATGAGGCAGGAGTTTGTGTGACAGCAGCAGCCTTCAACACCAGTAGCAGACCTGATGCGGAACTTGCTGAAGCTACTGCTATTCTTAAGGCTGTGCAGTTTGCAGTCAGCAGAGGTTTTAGAAGAGTTTTACTAAGTCAGATGCTTTAAATGTGGTATGTATGTGTAATGGAGCTTTGGCTGTGAGGAGTGATATTGATAATATCATTTTTAACGTCCAGCAGCTTCTCAATAGTGCAGGCTCCTTCACTGTGCAGTATGTCTCTAGGAAAGCTAATGCAGTAGCTCATGGAATAGCCAAGTGGGCAGTTAATAGAAATAGATCTAAAATGTGGTCTAGTTGTTTCCCTAATTGGATGTATTGAGGTTGTCCTCTGCTTAGTTAATGAATTTCATATTATCTTTTCAAAAAAAGAAAGGGATGGGAGGGACAGGTAAGACAACACCGACGGGAGGGACAGGTAAAAGGACGCTTTTGGATTTCCATTGAATGGCTTAAGCTATCCTTTCTCTTTCCGCGGCAGGGATTGGTAAGGGTAAAACAACAATTTGGATTTCCAATGAAGTGCCTTAAGGACTAAGGAATCCTTTCTCTCTCCACCACAGACCCATCATGGCTTAGGGAGTGATGGCATATGGATTAATTTACGTATTAATTTCTGTTTTCCATATGCCATTAGTCTTTTACAGGCAAGACCGCAACCGATCAACTGGGATTTTTTAACGGCACGATTCCAGATCCATCATGTGCTGTCTTCTAGGTGGTTTCACAGGTAATTGCGCTATCGATATGCTTGTATTTTTTTATTCGCACGCTTCCAGACCCATCATGTGTTGTCTTCTTGGTCTCTAACTCCAAAAATAAGTTTATCATATTCGATGTAGGGATGCTACCTCTTTCTGAACAATTCATATATAAGGTTGTATGCTGCTGCACTCTCTTTTTGCGGCAACCAACAAACCCTAGACTAGCGTTGGAGCTTATGCAAAGGTAAGATTCTCCTCCTCTTATTTATTGATTTCTTATATTTCGAGAACAATCATAGATCTGGCCCAATAGTTGTTATTCAGACGTTAGATCTTGTTTGTTTCACGTATAGGCTTTAAATCTTGTTTATGTTTGTTTTGCATCATGGATTTGTCTTGCAAGTACTGCTTCTTATTTGCAAGTCGGTGACTTAAATGGAATGCTTGGGGTCTCACTAATACCCTTTTATATAACTAAGTGACAGTAAAAATAGATCAAACCTTTATGAAGTTAACTGAAAATAACTAATTTAACAAACCTTGTTTGTCATTGTCACCTGTAGTTGCCATCTGCCTCCGTGAACATGGAAGTGGATGTGTACTTTTTACCACCAACCCACTCTAAGGCAGAAGTCGATGGATCTATACTCTAATATCCATGACCACGATCCTCTTGCAGACATTAGAGAGGATGTCGTCTGATGATGGAGGTTCGACCAAACTACTCTTTCTTGAGGCAGCAATTTGTTGACGTGGTTCAGGCTGTCAGAGAATGTGAAGAAGGGTTAGATCAAGGCTTCTATAGAAAATGGAGTTCTTATGTACCTAAAGTGGAGATGAAGAAACCTGATGTTAAGTCCATTGAAATTTCTGATTGAGACTATTCATTTTTGTATATAAACATGTAATGTTACTACATTTGTGCATCTTAATGAGTTTGATTTATGTAATGTTTATCTATTTCTAAAATTTGAAATGGAAAACCAAGCACTGTTCTTGCAATAATTTTTATCATATGATTGAAAACTAGTTAGGATTCTGTTAATTATACCTCTTTAAATTGTAAACACTTGCTTTCAACCTGGATCTTGTAATATGCCAGCCCGTTTGATGGTGTGCAAACTTTCTGTGGTCATAAGCATTGACGAAATCAACTTGCTCATGAGGACTTGAATGCCATTGCTACTTATTAGAGAACTGCAGCCTCATTCAACCATACAAAATTTTATTTGGAGTTAGAAAACTTTGCTGATTAAGTAATATATGATTCACATAACATTAAGTATACTGTAGAAATTTGAAAACAACTCAATCCGTTTTGTTCTACTAATCCAAGGAAGCACCCTATATCTATCTAACATCCTAAAAGAGTTTCGTATGCTAGCATATCTTCTCATTAATTATTTACAAACTGTTTAATTCTCTTTGTGATCTAAACACTAAACAATAGAATGGATTGACATTATAATCAAAATTTGGATACATGTTAAATCAAATAAAACAAAAGTATTCATTTCGTGGCTTTATAATTTTGTATACCAATCAAACTATCTTCTTGGCAAATAAATGATTTTAATATTGATAATCAATTTAAACGAACTACTTGCTAAGTTAAAATGAACATAAGTTGGTCAAACTTTCAAGTTAAGGCAGGAAACTTAACAAAGATGATTAAGGTTGTAGAATTATAATTTAAAGCAATTTAATTTAGGCAAACCTGAGATAAGCATAACGATGAAATGAGGAAGTTCTCTGATCTTGTTTTTCTTCATCAATAAATCAAATAAAGGTCACTCATCATATTCTTCATCACATATGTTTTTTCTATCTATCTCAATGCAAGGGATGTGCGCTATCTTGGACCATTCTTGTCCAATGTTTCTTTTGCATTGTTTCTTCAGCAACGGACAATCAATTATAAGCACATGTAAAAGTGAGGATGGTAGACCCACCTCAGGAAAGGATATGAGGTTTGGACAGTGCATGATGAACAAAGATTCAAGAGAGGTGAGGTTTGAAAATCCCTTTGAAGACAAATATCTCAATTTCTTGAAATATGTAATGTTCAAATGAATTAGAGAAGAAGGCAACAATATTCCCATCTCCTCTTCTGGGAAAGAGTCTGCATCAATATCCGGAGATCCACCAATACGGAGGTTAGTAAGAGAGGTGAGCTTGTGCAATCCCCACTCTATCAATGGCTTCCAAAGTTTCAGATCTACAATTGAAAGTGATGTTAGGTTTGTTGGAAGGCCTTTTCTTGGAAAGGATATGATACTTGGACATTCCCATACTTCAAAATGTTGAAGAGAGTTAAGTTTGTCCAAATGGTCTGGTAGGGCTTCAAGTTTGGAGCAGTTGCGAACTTGAATGAATAAATTGGTGTTAGGAAGTCCCTCTGTTGCGAAGGAAACAAGACTTGAACAACCGAATACATGAATTTCACGAAGACAGTTAAGATTTTGTAGGCCTTCTGGTATGAACTTGAGATTTTCACAATTCTTTATCGCAATTGTTACAAGAGAAGCGTTATTATGAAAACTCTCTGCTAAAGACTCTAACTTAGGACAATCATAAATCTCAAGATTTGTAAGACGTGCAGGTAACAGACCACTTGATAATAAGCAGATAAGAGATGGGCAGTTGAAGATTTTCAATTGCTCAAGAAGAGATATCTTGGTATTGATGACATTCCCCTTGTGCAACATTGAAGATGAAGAAGCACATGTTTCCTCCTTATCATCCATTAAAAGTTGCAACTTCTCACAATTTTGTACCTCAAGCCTTTTCAAAGATGAAGGTAGCTGGCCTTTTGCAATTAATGTCAGAGCATTGCAATTTCTAATTTCAAGTTCACTCAAAATGGAAAGAGAAAAAGCCTCTGGAAACCAAACAAGACTTGAGCAATTCTCAATGTATAGCTCATGAAGGGAGTTGAGGTTGTACAATCCTTGTGATGGCTTCTCAATATGATTTTCCTTCTGCAACAAATTCATTAGCTCATCACAGCTAACGATCTTTAACTGCTTTATGTTATGACACCCTTGCCTTAACCAATTTTCGGACTCCAAAATATTTGAAACAATCACAGAATTTAGTGAGTTGGTGTCAGTTGTACTACTACATTTTATTGCTTTGCACCCATCTATTTCAAACTGGCAAAGCATAGGAAGGCTTGCAAATGCAATCAATAACTGTGCACATTCATGAATTACAAGCTTCTCTAATGAAGAAAGTGGGCTTAATAAATTCACTGACAGTTTAGGACATTTCAAGATGGAAAGTTGCCGCAAGTGAGGCAGCTCATTTACACCCTCGTTTTCTTCCATAAGATCCCAAGACTCCCATTTGTCCAAGTCTTCAAAATGTAAGGTCTCTAAGGATTGAAAAGAACCTGAACAATTTTGATCGTGAAATGCAGAACCTACACTTTTTATAAATAGACTCTTCATTCCTATGATGAAAAGGTGTTTAAGGGAACATAACTGCCCAATCGGAGGCAAGGATGTGCAATTTTCACAATATTCAAATCTTAAAACCACCAAGTTGGAGAAAGACGGATCTCCTATCCATGATGGAAATCTTTCACCACCATAACATTTTATTGTGAGCTCCTTCAAATTTTTATGAGGTTGCAACAAGTCAAGTGTATCTTTTTCAGATACCTCATCCCTTGAGTCATCAAACTTAGAGTCCCATTCTAGTTGCAATATATTTATGTCCTTTTTATCACTTAATATGACATCTCTTGTGTCATGAAAATGAATGACATTTTCTAATCTTGAAATACTAAGTTTTCCATGAAGAAACTTCAAATTCTTCAAATCTTTTAAACTAGATCCAACACCAGCACCCACAAAAAAATTAGACAAAATTTTCAAGCAATTCAATCGTCCAACTCCTAAAGGCATCTCCATTACTAAATTTACCCCTGTCATGTCAAGATGACGTAATTTTATCAAATTTCCTATATCACAAGGTAACCTCACAAGACTTGAACAACCTCTTAATATTAAAGTTTGCAAGTTAAATAGAGAACTTGTTGATTCAGGTAAAGCTCTAATCATAGTGTAAGAAAGGTTAAGGTACCTTAGATGTCTTAAACCTCCAACTGAATCAGGTAACTCAGTGATGTAGTATCTTTTCAAAGATAGCAGCCGCAATCTTTTAAACTTCGGCAACAGATCAGAAAGAACCCATTTAGATATATAACTAGTTTTATCGTACATGGGTACTGGTAGGAATGTCCTTAAGAGCTTGAAATTGTGGAAGATCTTGAACTTATTTTTGCCATCAAATTTGCCACATGTGTAAGAAGAATGACGTACTCTTTCAAACTGTTTCAGCTCCTTAGTGGCTTCTAATCCACCTTCTAATCTAAAACTTGATTCTTCAGCAACCCATAGAGCCAGCTCATTGACAAGGTCGTGCATTATAAATTTGGAATTATTACAATTTGATCTTTCAAAAATTGATCTTGACAATAGATCACAAAAATATTTGTGGCCTAAATCTTCCATTTGCTTACAATCTTTTGATTGTTCAAGAAGACCCTCAGCCATCCATAACAATACAAGTTCTTCCTCTTCGAATTCATAATCTTTTGGTAAAATTGCACAGTACGCAAAACATCTCTTGAGATGCGAAGGAAGACGATGATAGCTGAGTTTTAAGATTGCAGGAATTGTCTCACTCTCTTCATATAAATCAAATCTGTTGTTCAATATATCTTCCCACTCACCATCTTGCTGCTTACAACGTAGGAGTCCGCCAAGGATCTTTGCTGCTAAGGGCAAACCTCCGCACTTCTTAACAACATTTTGACGAATTGATTCCAAATTTGGGTGCGAATCAATATCTATACTCTCAAATGCATGCTTAGCAAACACCAACCAAATATGATGATCTGACAGAAGATTTAATTTATAACATCCTTGGGGTCGCATTGTCAATGCTACCTCTTGAAGTCGAGTCGTCACAATTATCCTACTTCCCAAAGCTCCAGCCATAAAGGGAGCTTTTAAGGTTTCCCATAAGCTATAATTTTTGCTCCACACATCGTCTAAAACAAGCAAAAACTTTTTGCCAGCTACTGCTTGTTTTAGTAGAGTCTGCACTGTACTTAAATCTTTCAAATCACAAGGTGTGCAAGTGATTGACTCCAAAATTGACTTTGAAATTCTTAAAATATCAAAGTCCTCATAAACACAAACCCATACTCTTGGCTTGAAATCTTCAACTGCCTTATCATTGTAAACCTCCCGAGCAAGTGTGGTTTTACCGATTCCGGCCATGCCCACAATGGGTAGCACACCGACGTTGGGTTCATCCATCAACACCATTTCAAGTATCCTGGCCTTGTCTTCATCTCTCCCAACAACAACAGGTTCTGTGGGTATACATGTAGTGGGCGGTCTTTGTGGTACACCAGATGATGTCCCTCCAGCCATCTTTGTCAATCCGAGGTCATCTTTTTCTTCCCAGAGTTGCTTCAGCCGACTAGATATGTCATCCATCTTGGACTTCATACCAGTATAAAACACCAAAGCCCTGCCAGCATCTGCAATGATGTTAGTCTGATCTGCCATCAACTTGCGCTCCAGTTCTTCGGTGGCGAATTCTTCTAGTACGTCCTCCACATCATAAGACAAGTCGCGGAGATCATCCAGCCACATCTTCACAAGCTTGTCTGTCAGTTGCTTCTGCTCTGCGTCCGCAAGGAGTGCCTCCATCTTCAACAACATTTTCCTCCATTTTCCTAACTCGAAACACACCCAATCTGGACGTCGAATGAAGGACAAATCACGAGGTGCCAATCTGTCGAATAACACCTGAAGAAAAGCAGAGAGAATGGTCTCTCCCAAAGCCATGGTTCTGGTTTTGTTGGAAAGAAAGGATTATTACACACAGAATTCGATGAGAGGAAAGCAAGAGGCACCGGTCTGCTCAATAGATGTTTGTAGCACAGAAATCTAAAGTCACTGCAAGTCATTGCATAATTTTACAGATAATCATAAGTCTAGAAGTTGGAAGTCATTGCAAGTCATTGTCAGTCATCGATTGGTTGCACACCATCTTTTGTTTGGCTGATCGAACACTTCTTTATTCTAAAAACTCTAAAAATTTAAGCCCACTCTTATTTGAAAATATAAAGTAAAAACAGTTTTTATGAATTTAATTTTTTTTTAATCATCCTAAATAAAAAAATAGTTAACAATGATAAAGGGCTATAACAACTATAATATCCTTAATTAAAAAATGAATTAAAAAATACATTTAATACACCAAGAAATCATGATGACAGACAAACAAATCTCTTAGTGTTCTCGATATAAGAGATTTGTTTTAATTAACTTACCATATCTCTTTAGCATTGGAACTTCTTAATTATTGGACTCTTTATTATTAATTTGGAGTTAAATATTATACAGTGCCTCTTTATTACTCCAATCAACCATCCACGGATAAAACTTGTTTTCGCACCATTAAAGAAAAACACAATATTAAAAAAAGTATTAGATCGTGTTTCACACTACAACACTGATACATACTTCATTAATGTTATTTTAATAGTGTGCTTATTTAATGGATTGAGAAATAAGAATGAAAAATTAGAATAATTGATGATATTTACTTGTTTTAAAACCATTATATAATGGGAATAAAATTATGGGTCTCACATGAATTTGAGGTTAATTTGAGGTTGTGAAATAAAAATCCCATTTCTCCCACCTATTTGAGAATCTCATTTTCATTCTATTTTATAAGGTAAAAAGTCTCTTACATGATTCTTTAAAGAAAAAAAAATATAAATACACAATATATATTAAATCACAACTTTTTATATATAAAAAAATATATGCTTTAATAATATTGTTAAAAAATATTTTTAATAATATTTTGTAAGTATATTTTTAGGTAACATTTTATATATATATTTTTTAAAAAAAAGATCAAGACTTGATATACAATATGGATAGACAATATATTCTTGTAAATAATAATAATAAATACACAATATACTTACAATAATATTATTAAGAAAGTTTGTTTTTAGCCTATTATGACGAATTACATGATAAAAAATGACACTATATCTTAAACACAATTTTGCATATTTTAATTAATCCATAATTTTAATCAAATGCATTTTTATAATTTGTAATTTATTTATTGTGATTCCAACGTAAAGTAAACAACTTAATTGGAATATTGTTGATTCTGATTCTGATTCTTACAGTTGAAATAAACAACTTATTCTGATTTCAATACATCATTTTGATTCCAAGCTATTCCGATTTTAGATCATTTTGATTTCTATTTCAATTCCTGCAATTGAAGTAAACATATCATAAGTTCTATTGAGAATCCAGTATAGATCTTGTTCCTTTATGTTAGCCAAGACATGTCTTAGCTTGGTAATTGATACTGTGTATTACTATTATCATCTATGCAAGCATTGATATTCTGTATAATGCCTTGCCTCAATATCTAATTCCTGCAAAAGATATTGTCTTGTGATTCCATTGTGCCTATGCATCTTTAGTCATTTAATTCATCCTTTCTACAAATTTCTTAACTACTTTCCAAATATACAAACGATGAATATTTTCATTTTTACTTACAATAGTATAATGTCCTAATGTCATGTTCAATACTCACTTAAAGTCATTGACATCTGATGGTTTTTGCATGGTCCTAGATCTTTATTTTTCTCTTTTGTTTTCCTTTGATCTAGTTCATGTTCCTTCTAGCAGTTGGTTTTTTTTTTTTTAAACTTATTAATCTGATTCTAGGAATTCTTTTTTTTATTACATTACATTACTGGAATTGATCCAAAGAATGATCAGGACCAAGCGGAATCAGGCATTACTAGCGCGATTCGAGAAACGGCTCCCATACAGGAGGGGGCAACCTACACATAGATGGGAAGATTTTCTCCCAACTACTAAATACCATGTTTGTAAGAGCAATATTTTTCTCTTAATATTTTTGGACTATGTATGCTCTTGCCTACCTACCTATTGAACAGTGGACGCCTTTTATACTCGCCTTCATCCTTCTAGGGTTTATTTTCTCTCATTTTCCTTGTCAACTCTTCCTTTATGTCCCCTTAGCTCGCTTCATACATCATGTCTCCTGACACCTCTCTTGGCTAGGTCGCTTTCATATTTTTCATGTTTTTTGCCATTTTGCTTGACTTGTTCAGCCTTAGGAGACAGGTGGCTCCCTATCCTTGGTTGGCTGGCTCTTAGTGACATGTGGCATGATGATTGCCCTTCCTTTTCCCACTTACCACTTGCATATTGTTTGTTAGCCCCAACACTATTTTTAGGCCTTATTTATCTGCTTCTAGCTAACAAAAAGAGATGATACATTGATGTCATAAGGCTTTGCTACTCTTTTTTGAATTAAGCTTCTTATCCTCTTTTTCAAAGGGGTAAGGATGTCTTTTCCAGCTTACTTCAGCCAACTGGAAGGGCCTAGGCCCGTATTCTTTGGTGATGAGCTCTTATGAACTTTATTTTAGGCCCTAATTAAAACTAATTCTAATTGGTTTCAATGTTTAGCTCAATAAAATTGGCAAATGACCAAATTTCCCCCGACAAATAGATTTGTGTTTATCATTAATTAGTACATAGTATTCATAACTTTATCATAATACATATCAATGTGTTTGTAACTTATATTCATAATACATATTAAAGTTACAAACACATTAATATGCATTATGAAAAAGTTATGAATAATATGTACTAATTAATGATAAACACAAATCCATTTGTTCATAATACATATTAAAGTCACAAACATAGCAATAGGAATTTTGTAACTTTCCCATAATACACATTAATACATATATATACGTATATAAATATATATATGTGTGTATTTTTGGAACCCATAATACACATTAATATTATTCATAATATGTACTACACAAAACAATCATTTTTATTTTTGGCTCAAAGTCACGAAAAAGTTACAAAATCCCTATTAATGTGCTTGTGACTTATTTAAATATATATAAATATATTTATATCTTTCCTTTTTTGAAATATATATATATATATATATATTTGCTTTCAAATGCCAACTTTTTGAGGTAATTTCAGTCTCACGGCGAACTTTAAACTCTCCCTTTTGAAAATTGAGGAAGAAAGTGAACGGTAGTGGCTCTAGTTATTATCTTTTCTAGAAAACATCGCATGACTTAAATTAGAAGGGTAAATTGGGTGGAATCTGCGCTAGATAGAGCAAGTTGGATCGCACTAACATACTAAAAGATTAGGGATCTGATTCAGAATGCAATTTTTGTTGGGATTTTTTATGTTTCTTATTATATGCTTACATATTAAATAACAATTATATTATAAACTATCTATTTTAATAGAGCTAAATAAATTATCTATTAATTGAGTTTTAGAGATATCCATTGGATATAAGCTTTAATGTGTAGAAACCTAATACTAATTAAATTAGGGTTAATGAAAACCTAATTAAGTTAGTATATAAAGAATATTATTAGGGTTATAGTCCTCAAGTCAAATCAATGTAATATTTTGCTCTCTTTTTCCTTCCCCATTCAAGAATAAAAATATAGAACAACCTAAAGAGATTTAACTGTGGAAGACTCAATCCTACTCAAATTTATTACTATGGATTTATGTATGTCTTCTCTACAATAATTTTTATTGATTTAATATCAGTTTCTAGAAAATGGTATAGGTTTTCGCCTATTAAAGTTTTCTCCAACAAGTGATATCAGAACCAACTCATGTTGAATCATTGAAAAATTAATTGGTTTTGTTATTGTTGTTATCATGGAAGCATAAAGAAAAATATATTGAATTTCCATGGTGTTTTGTGTTTTTGTTAAAGTGCCTTTCGTGTTGTTTTGGATTATTAAAGCAAGAATATATATGACCAAATAAAGTTTTGCGTTAAATATATATAGTTTATTAATGTTTTGGTTGTATTATTTACAAAAGTTGAAGCAAACCATGACTTTAAGTTGTGATTTGTGGATTCACCCAACTTTTGTATTTGGAAATCTTTGGTGGCCATTTAATGATGCACTTTTCTTACATATAAGTTATATTAGTTATGTAATTTTGGCCTACACATTGGCATTATAATCAAATATATGTGATGTCATTTTTATATATATATCAGTGCCATTATATGTATATATAACCAACCATAAATGCATGATAATTAAATTGATGAAAACTTTGTTTTGGTTCGAAAATAAAATGTTATGAATATATGTTGCTGTCGACATGGGAAATCAGTCGACGAGAATTCAATGCCTAATACCTACAATCAATGCGAAAAAACACGAAAAACAAGAAAGAACACAGACAAGAACAAGAAACAAGATCAGGGACACAAAACTTTTTACATGGTTCAGCAATTAAAGCCTACGTCCACGATTATCTATCTCTTAATTTCTGTAGAGTGACAATATATTATTGATTGTCTGATGATCTCTGTTACAATAAAGTTTAACCCCTATTTATAGGGGAAAAGGCGTTACAATTCTAGTTAAAATAAAACAGAAAAAGAATCCCAAATTAATTACACTTCCTAAATAATTTGAATGGAATAAGAAAAATAGGAAGAGAATCATGAATCAATTGTACTTCCTAATTTGTTTGAGTGGAATCAGGAAACTGCTTCATAAAGTTCGAGATAAGGTTGATTGAGTTTGAATTTGAATAAACTTCCATGTCTGGAGAGATCGCAACTATCTGTTCCGGAAGATATTGCATTAATCACGCTCTAAGCGAGCTGCTTACTATGGCGGTCTCGAGCTGGAGCTCGCATAGCAAGCTGCGTATAAGGCGATTTGTGGAACAAGCCACTATCTGGCTGTGAGACGAGCTCATAGCTGCGAGCTGATAAGGTGCTGAGACGAGCTGTAAATCTTGTTGGGCTTAAAGTTGATACATGGGCCTTGTCTGATGGGCCTTTGCATTCGGGCTAGCTTGATTGGGCCTAAACTAGACTTTTGCCAGCTCATTTAATGAGTTCAGAAAATCCATACAACAGTTGCCAAAATAAATTACTGAAATTTATTGCAACAATTATATTATTTTCGTTTGGAAATTTAAAAAAAAATAATAAAAATATAGTCTAACATTTCAAAATAAATTGAATTGAAATTATATGTTGTCAAAGTAACCTTTATAATTAAATCTGTTTATTTTGGAATATTAAGATATGTATGTCTATTGTTTATACGAATAATGAGCGGCCTAAAGGAAGGTTATTATTTGACTAAATAATGGGTATACTGGTGGTAATAAATATGTGACGATTATTAGGTTTTTTATGTGAGTAATAAGTCGGTCCAAAGAAACACTTATTACTTAATGAGATTAATTGTCAATATTTGATTATTACACGGAAAATACCACTTACAGTTGATTTTTCTGTCCAAAAACTAAATGTCAATGTTGTGCTAGGTATCTTGTTTTAGGGCCCACCATTATGAGAATTATTTAATCATGTCAATTATGAATTTATTAATTGAGTATTTTTATGTTGTGACATGATTATTAATTGTGAACTTATATTTGATTTTGTTTTCGATTCAGTTACTACTTCTGCTTCAACAATAATTGCCAATACCAATTCTATTCTTGTGCTTAATGACACGAATTTCAAGAATTAAAAAGAGAAAGTTGTGATTATTCTCGGTTGTATGGATCTTGACCTTACGCTTCGAGAAGAACGACATGCATCTCTTAATAAGAATAGTTCTGCTAATGAAAAGGCGACCATGGAAAAGTGAGACCGTTCTAATCACATGAGTCTTATGATCATGAAACGTTCCATTCCGGAAACTTTTAGGGGCTTTATATCCAAAGAGAAAAATGCTAAGAAGTTAGTTAAATAAATAAAACAGTGTTTTGAGAAAAACGATAAGGTTGAAATAAGTATCATTTTGGCTAAACTTGTTTCAATGAAGTATAAAGGAAAATGGAACATAAGAGAGTACATCATAGAGATGTCTTATATTGCTTCCAAACTAAAGACACTAAAGTTACAGTTGTTTGAGGACTTACTGGTGTACTTAGTTTTGATTTTTCTTCCTACACAATACAATCAGTTTAAAGTGAGTTACAATACTTAAAAGAATAAATGGACTCTTAATGAGTTCATATCTCACTGTGTGCAAGAAAAGGAAAAATTAAAACGAGAAGGTTTTGAAAGTACTAACTTAGCAACTATCTCTAAGAACAAGAAAAGGAAAAGAAGAAAAGAAGTTATAGTTGGTACATCACAGTATAAGGTGCAAAAGAAGTAGGATAGAAAGTTTACCTGTTACTTTTACAAGAAAGCTGGATACATGAAGAAAGAATGTTCCAAATACGCCAACTAACGTGTCAAGAAAAGTATATTTCTCAATTTAATTTGTTCTAAAAAGGGTGACGACAAAACGGTTGCAGTAAAGACTATAGGAACTTTAAGGTTATTGTTAAAGACTAGTCAGTTTTTGAATTTGGAAGAGACTTATGTAGTATCGTATTTTAGACGAAATTTGATTTCAGTTTTTGTTTTAGACAAATTTGGTTATTTCTATTCATTTAGAAATAATAAATTTAGTTTTTTTCAAGATTCGAATCTTATTGGTATTGATTCTTTATTTTTGTATGATAATCTATATTTGTTGGATACAATTGCCTCAATTAATGAAACATTGCATATAAATTCATGAGGTATAAAACAAAAATTAACTGACAGAGGTACTGGTCCCCTTGATTTGACAAATTTTGGAAGTTGTATGAGTGTATTAAAGGGAAACAGACAAACATCAAGAGAGTAGGTGCCAATAGGTGTTTTGATGTCTTAAAACTAATTTATACTGATAACCTAATTTGTTGGATACAACTGCCTTAATTAATGAAACCTTATATATAAATTCATAAGGTACAAAACGAAAATTAACTGATAGAAATTCCACTACACTATGGCACAAGTGCTTAGGTCATATCTTTAAACAGAAAATTTAGGGCTTGTGTCTGACGAGATTCTTGGTCCTCTTGATTTGATAAATTTTGAAGTTTGTATTTAGTGTATTAAAGGGAAATAGATAAACATTAGGAGATTAAGTGCCGATAGGTGTTTTGATATCTTAGAACTAATTCATACCGATATTTACAGACCATTTCCTACAGCTTCTTGAAATAATCAACAGTATTTTATTACATTCATAAACAACTATTCAAGGTATGAATATCTATATTTGATACATGAGAAGTTTTAATCCCTGAATGTTTTTAAAGCTTTTAAAGTTGAAGCTAAAAATCAATTTGACAAGAAAATTAAAGCTATCAAATCTAATTGTGGTGGTGAATATTATGACAGATATGACAGATCTGGTAAACAACGTCCAGGATTTTTTATGAATTTCCTAAAGGAATACAGTATCGTCTCGTGTACACAATGCTAAGCAAACCTAGCATGAATGACATTGTTGAAAGACGAAACAAAACGCTTAAGGACATGGTAAGAAGTATGATAAATCATTCTTCTTTACTAGAATCTCTCTAGGGATAGACATTAAAGACTGTAATATATATCTTCAATAGGATTTCGAGCAAAGTGATAGTTAAAACCCTTTATGAATTATGGACGAGCAAGAAGCCTAATATTAGACATTTACACATTTGGGGCTGTCTAGCTGAACCAAGGCCTTATAGGTCAAATGAAAAAAATTGAACTCAAGAATTGTAAACTGTTACTTTGTTGGGTACTCTGAACGATCAAGGGCTTTCAAGTTTTATGATCCCATCACTAGAATATTTTTTGATATGAGAAATGCGAGATTTTTTGAGGGAGTTGAGTTTACGAGGGGAGATAAGATTAAAGACATCGTCTTTGAAGAAGAATTTGTTTCTCTTCTTGTTAGTGCTATTACCAATGATCAGGTTTCTATTCCTGATATTATTCAAAATATAAATTTAGAATATCAAGACAATGTAGAAGAGCTCATTGTGTAAAATGAAGAAATTATACTCAAAGTGCAAACTCAACAACCTCTAGAGGATGTGTCATTGAGACGATCCACTAGAGAAAGGAGAAATGCGATTCCGAATGAATATGTCGTTTTTCTCCAAAAACATGCAGTTGATATAGAAGTGATGGAAGATGATCATATCAACTTCTATCAAGCCAAACAAAGTTCTAATTCTCAAAAGCGGATTGATGAATTCCATGAAAAACAATGACGTTTGGGATCTCGTTGAATTGCCTAAAGGTACGAAACCCATTAGTTGCAAATGAATATTTAAGACCAAAAGGGATTCAAAAAGTAATGTTGAGAGATATAAGGCTCGTCTAGTTGTCAAGAGTTTCACTTAGAAAGAAGACATTGATTACAAAGAGACTTTCTCTTCGGTTTCAACAAAAGACTCTTTCAGGATTATAATGACACTTATGACTCATTTTGATTTGGAGCTACATCAGATGGATGTAAAGATTACGTTTCTCAATGGTGACATTGACGAAACAATATATATGATGCAACAAAAAAACTTTATATCTAGTGACCCAAAGAAAATTATCTGCAAACTAAAGAAATTCATCTATGGTCTCAAATAGGCTTCCCTTTAATGGTATCATAAATTTCATCAAGTTATTATCTCATATGGGTTTGAGGTAAATAAGGTTAAAGATTGTGTATATCATAAGTTCAGTAGGAGTAAATACATATTTCCGATGTTATATGTCAATGACATACTACTTACTAGTAGCGATATAGTCTTATTGCACGAAACTAAGAGATTTCTGACAAAGAATTTTGAGATGAAAGACCTTAGAAATGCCTCATTTGTATTGAGCATACAGATACATTGAGATCAAACTTTAGGTATCCTTAGGTTATCACAAAAGAGCTATATTGAAAGTGTTTTTGATAGATTCGACATGAAAGGTTATGCACTAGGAGACACCCCTGTAGCTAAAGAAGATAAGTTTAGTCTCAGTTAGTGCCCTAAAAATGAGTTGAAACGAAAAGAAATGCAAAAAAATTTCTTATGCATCAATTGTAGAAAACCTAATGTATGCTCAAGTATGCAAGCGTTCGAACATTACGTTCATAGTAGGAATGTTGGACAAATATTTAAGTAACCTAGGGATGAATTATTGGTGTAACGTCCCCAATTTTCCTCTATTTAAGAGAAATAAGAATATATCAGGATGAATAGTTTTTCGGGATGAATAGTAGTTTTTGAATTAATAGTATTTTCTGACGGAATAATATCCGTGTGAATAGTGAATTTTTCAGAAAGCGGACCCTAAAGTCAAAAAGTTTTGGAATAAGTAATAGAGTCTAAGAAAACTGAAACAGATTAAAAATGAGTTCGTTTGAGGCAAAACGGAGCAGTTTTCGGATCCGATTAGAAATTCGAATGGATTTTCAAAAAATTTAAAAATTTAGAGAAGTGTCAGAATGAGTGTTAAAATGCTCAAGAAGTATTTTAGAACCTCAAACGACACTTTCGAAGGAGATTTGGATGAAAATAGAATCAATCTAGAAATCGCTGGAGGCGATTTAATGAATTTACGGAGAGTCCAAAAGGAGCATGGGATGACTTTTAAGAGTCACCGAGATTACCAGGAGTATGCATGCAGTTCAAATATAGGTCCCGGTAAATTTTGAAAGGATTTTGAAAAAGTCTCGAAAAAGTCGAATCCGGGTGTCCCGGAAAAGTCAAAATCAAATTAAATAAAGAAGAGATAAACATGGGAAAAACAATCAATGAAAATGTGACACGTACGATGTGGATAATGATGAGGACACTTGTCAAACTCTTATGGATGATATTTTTGTGATTTTAGTAAGTTTTAAAGGCAAAATGGTCATTTGGAGGGTTAATATATAAAGTGAAATGCATGAGATGATGGGAGAGGATGTGTAGGTTGGCAAAATGAAGGGAGAAACCAGAAAAAATGCAGCAGGCCGTAAGAAGAGAGAAAAGCCGAGAGCAAGAAAGAAAAAAGAAGGTTGATCGTGAGGAAGAAGGAAGAAGAAGAAGAAGAAGAAGAAGGAGAGGTGATCCAACCTCCATAACCCCTCTAGCCCATCAAGAATTATTCAAGAAAAGTTGATGAAAAAGTGAAGGTGGGTGATTTTAATTTATGAATTAGTTTGATGAAAAATTTTGATAGTTGATTGAATGAAATTTTGATTAATTTTATGGTTGTTTTGGGCTAGAATAACACCAAATCAAGCTAGGAAAGGAAAGAAATCATCAAGAAGCTTTGGGTCAAGGGGATTAGAAAGGTATGATAGTTGGATGATGAATTTAATGGATTTTTAGTTTAAGGCTTTTTGATAGTTGGATGATGAATTGATGTCATTGGATGTGATTTTTGAGTTGAAATGATGAGGATGAATTAATTTGGTCACATATTAGTATGTGTATACCATGGAAAATTTGTGTATTTAAATGAGTTTTAATATTTGGATGATGTTAGATGATGATTTGAGTTAATTTGAGATGATTTTTGGAAAAAAAATTAATTGAAAAAGAGTGAATGGCTTAGTTGTGTTTTTATTAGTAAGTGGTCAAATTTGAAAAATGGATTAAATGGAATCATTTTGATATATGAATGAATTATTATGAGAGTTTATGTTGATTGAAATAAATTGTGGAAGGAAATTAAAGTAAATGCAATGAGTAGCATTATGTTAGTATATGGACCATTTGTATTTTTGTATGTGGTTAAGTTAATTTTAATGCTTGGATGGTTGATATGATATTTTGGAATGAATTTAAGGTTGTTGGAGTTAAAAGAATGAAAGAAAAATTTAAAATGGAAAGTTAAGGTGTTAATTTGGTTAGAGTCGAGAATAGGTGTGTGAATTATTATTCAACTCTTTTGATGTGTTTTTGGTAAGGTTTAGGATGTGTTGGAATGCATTGATGGAAAGAAATTGAGAAGATTGAGTGGTTATGCATGAGATTCGAATTCGGTTAAAATAGGTGCAATTGTGTATAGAATGGATTTTTGATGGTTGATTTTGTGTTTGATGAATTTGACATGAGTTATGGGTGGATTTTGAGTTAATTGATGTAAAGAAAATAAAGAATTGAGGTGTGGTTCATGAAAATGGGTTTTTACTAGAATAGGGCGTAATTGTGTGTTGAATTGAATTTTTGATGTTTGATGTGGATATGAAATATTTTTGGATGAGTTTGAGTGAAATAAGTCAAGGAAATGAAGAAAATAAAAGTTCAGTAAATTGAGAGGGCGGACAGCTAACAAGGAAGATATTAGAATGTGGTGATTTTTTTTAGTTTGATATAAGGGTATAAAGAATTAATTTCAAATAAATTAGTTGATGGAAAAAGAATTAAAGAGATGAGTGAATTTTGTATTCTTGAAAATCTAGGTGTGGAAATTAGCTCAAGGAATCCAAGAAGAAGATAAAGAGGAGTTACGAGCTCCAATTTGGAGGTGTGGTAGAGCTAGAAACATTGCCCAAAAGATTGGTATATACTTACTTTAAAAACTCATTTTTATTAGTAGAGATTTTGTTTAATTTAGTATATGATTTTATTACATTTTATTTAAATAGATTTCATGAATATGTGTGAATTATATTACGAATGATTTTCATAGTGTTTGATAATTAAAACTTTGAAAAGTTTATGAAAAAGTGTGTTGGTTGAATAGAGAATATGGGGTTTTTATGATATTATTTTGATAAATTGAAATAAAAGTTTGTTTGAATATGATTTTAATGATTTTCGAATGAAAATGAAAAAGAAAAGGAAACAAGCGGAAAGAAACGGACACGTTAGTGCCTTGACCGAATGTATATCAAAAGAAGGGCACAACGGTTTTGATGAGATTTGATGAGTAACTTTAAAAGAAAAATGATGTATTGTGATGCTTATAATGTTACTTCAAATAAATAGAAAAGAAAGGAAAAAAAAATTGATTGAAAAAGTGTTAATATTTTTCCGAATGAAAAAAACTATTGAAAAATAAAAAATTGTTAAAAATATGAAGTTTTTGGTGATATATGAAAATTATAAGGACCCGAGTAAACCTGAACATTAGTAGGTGGAGATTTGTAGTTGACATGCCAATAGGGTGATCATAACAGTACTACGTCGATTTGTTTATACATGTTGATACAAAATTCATAGACCTTATGAGACACTGAGTGTCCGGTCCCAGAATTTATGTGATATGTGAAATGAGATCCGGCAGGTAGTCACCAAGTATCCGATGCCGAAGAACCCATTTTTCAATTCATGGTATCGTGTTAGAATTTACGAAGGGCACTAAAAAAAATATTAAATGAAAATCGTATAACTATGCTTGAAAATGATTTTTTGTGTGTATATATATATATCTATATGTTAATAATGAGCTTTCGTTGTGATTTAATATACAAATTCGAAGAATCGTGTTGATATGTTTAGGAACGTTTTTTAGGTGATTTATATGTGCTTCTATTTGTAACGTAAATCCCTTACATATTATTTTAGTATTTTAAAAAAATGTAAAAAGGTTGTGTTATCTTATGACATTTCCGTGGAATGAGGAATTTAAAATATCCGTTTTATTTATGTAATTATTGGTAAAATGACTTATTTGTAAATTTTAATAAAAGTTTTAGTATTTTAGAAGTTCAATTTTTAATATGCCTGGAAATAAATTTTATGTATTTTATACTTGAAATTATTAATAAATGAATTTATTTGTGAAGTTTGATAAAAGATTGAGAATTTTGTAAATTTTATTTATAATATGAGATTCTTGACAAAAATGATAAATGTATAGATTGTGTACACCCACTAAGTAGAAATATTTAGCGCGTTGGATTTACATGCGTAGGTTAAAATTGGGAGTCGTAGATAGAGATAGACAAGAAGACAGCTCTCGTATTTTCTGCGAGTCACATTTCCTCTATATTTGGTAGTTTTACTTTTAGTATTGTAAAGTAATACTAATGTATGTGGAAATGTATATACATGTATATGAATTTACAAGATTTTATAAATGATGATGTATAAATTGTAGAAAAAGTTTTTAGTTTGTAAAGTGATTTTGTAAAAGAATTTTTATTTATCATTTAATTAGTGTTTAATTTTGATTAATAAGATTGGGATTAAATGTTGTGTTATAAATGTTGTGTGGCGAAGTGATTTTGGAGTCGGACGGAGAGTCTGAAATGGAAGTTGAGAAAATGAATGTAATTTTAGAAGTGTTTCTTTTGAAATTTACAGGTTTTTATAAATTTGGATTTTTCATAAAAGCAGAGAAAACTTTGCTGGATTTTCGAAAAAAAATTAAAAAAAATTATAATGCATACACATAAAATAATAATGAATAAATTGATTTAGGTAGCATCATTCGACTCGAGTTTCCATTCGAATGGGAATCAGGTGGAGGGTGTTACAATTGGAAAGCAGCCAAATGAGTTATGTGTTATTTACAGAGAACAAAAGATCACTTGTTCACGTATTGGAGATTAGATCATTTAAAGATCGTTGGATATTCTAATTTCGATTTTGTTGGATGTTAAAACAGTAAAAGATCCACGTTTGACTATATTTACCTGCTAGCTGGAGGACCTATTTCCTGGAAGAGTGCTAAACAGACACTTATAGCTTTTTCCATTCTGACAGCTGAGTTCATAGCATGTTATGAGGCATCTAACCATGGGATATAGCTGCGAAATTTTATCAAGGGACTGCGAGTTGTGGATTGTATTGAAATACCATTAAAGATATATTGTGACAATAATTCAGCTGTGCTATATTCCAACAACAACAGAAGCTTTATGAAGTCAAAGCACATAGACATCAAGTTTTTTGTTGTTAAAGAAAGAGTTTAAAGTTATCAAATGGCTATAGAACATATTGGGACAAACTCCATGATCGCGGATCCGCTGACTAAGGGATTATCACTTAAGATCTTCCATTAGCACACTGTTCATATGGGTATTGTTTTGGTTGATGGTGTATATGTTTAATGAGAGTTAGTATTTTGATGTTCTTTGCTACAGACATGTTTTATATTTATTTTCTGCAGAATAAAATATATGGTTCAGTTATAAACTCCGAATGTTATTTTTGTTTGATCTCACTAAAAATTAAAGTATGACCAATTGGAAATAGACATATTTGAGATCGCATTGCATGTAATTTTCATGCTACGCATCCATACTTGATCTATGTCATTGAATATATTAGCATGATGATCATTGATGGGTCTAGTTACAAATATATGTAACAAAGGTCGTTTTGATCCCATATATAGTTGATGGAACAGATTGTAATTGATGAGATATTTTGTAGGATATTTGTAAATTCTAAAACCAGACTCTAATACCAAGTGATTTTGGTTGGATTAAAATGTAGGAAACAAAAGAAATCAAAAGGAAGAACAGCAGACCGTGAAAGAGCAAAACCAGAAGAAGAAAAAAAAAATTAGTTTCAAGTCTTATGTTAAAAGAAAAGAAAGAATTTTAGTACTTTGAAAAAAATAAATTTTAGATGCCTTGGGTTTACCCTAATCCCTAGAGATTACCGGTCGAAGTACCGTATGCGTGTATGACAAGAGTGGTTGGGAGAGTCAGTCACTAACTTTGGGGGGATGAATCGAGTCTGTGAGTCGTCATTTGCACGTATATGGTAGAGTAGATTTGCCGATATTGGGGGGGGATCATGACCCCAAGAGTTACCCACATCTGCGACTACACATAGTAACATCTCTGAGTTCAGGTGGCGATGAGAAATTCCGTCACTATAGAGCTAAGATTTCCCTGGGTTGCCTTTGGTGAGATCAAAAGAGAAAAACACGTCAATAAACGTGAAGTTTATTAAATGAGAAATTTTTTCCAGTTTCGAGAAATAAAGAAATATTTATAAGCATTAATTAGTTTTATAATTTTAATAAACTATAAGAAATTATTAGTATTCAAATTATTTTGGGAGGACATATACATTTTAGAAAAAGATATTTTAGTTGAAAAAGCTATCCACTCACTGAGTTTTATACTCACTATTCTTTCTATGTGTTTTTGAAAAATCCTCCTCAGGTGTGGAAACGAGCCGTCAAGCAGAAAAGGCTCCATCGGATGCGTAGGTGGTCTGACGCAACGATATCACTGCATAGGTTTATATTCGAAAGTGTATGTCATGCATTTCATGCAACTTTTGATAAATATATTTGTAAATTATCTTTGAAGTTGTATATAACATATTGCATTTATAAAATTAAATATTTGGCGAACGAAATTATATTTTTATGTTACATAAAAAAAAATGAATGAAATGCATTTATAGAATTCAATTTGAGAAATTGTTTGTGATTGGATTGTGAGAATGATTTGAGGGCTTGAGGCCCAGTAGTGGAGAAATGTTTATTATAGAAGTGTTAAATTTTGAAATTTGCAGGGCAGTATGTTCGGAAAACAGCTGTTATACTACCCAAATTTTTATAAATCCATTTTATAAATGTTTAAAATAAAAAGAAAAATCTTCCTTGCGTTTCCGTATTTCAAAAGAAAGTTTAGAAATGTTTTTAAAAATAAAAGGTGTAGCTTTATGGGAACTTTCTAGTTGGATCAGATATCCACTGAAGGGCTACTGTGAGGCGGCCGGCAGGTCTAGTAAGGAAAGGGGCCTGTCATATTTCAGAACGGATAGCTTTTCAGTGTGCACTCAATATTATAGATAATACAATTATTTCAAGAAACATATGTAGCCCGAGTGGAAGAATGTTGAGATTTTTTATATTTCTTATTATGGGCTTATATATTAAATAACAATTATATTATGAACTATCTATTTTAATAGAGCCAAATAAGTGATCTATTAATTGGATTCTAGAGATATCCATTGGGTATGAGCTTTAATGTGTAAAAACCTAATATTAATTAAATTAAGGTTAATGAGAATCTAATTAGGTTAGTATATTAAGAATATTATTAAGATTATGGTCCCCAAGTCAAATTAACGTAATATTTTGCTCTCTTTCTCCTTCCCTATTCAATGGGAAAAATATAGAGCAACCTAAGAAGATTTGATTGTGGAAAACTTAATTCTACTCAAATTTATCAATATAGATTCAAGTATATCTTCTCTGCAACAATTTTTATTGATTTAATATGAGTTTTTAGATTATAGTATAGGTTTTCGCATATTAAAGTTTCTCCAACAATTTTTGCATTATAAGGCTTCATTGGACAACCTAAAATAATCTTAAAACCACCAAGCCTAGCCTTAATTAATTTAACTTGTGACTTCTTGAGAGTGTTGTAGCATTCTTTCAGCTTTAATATGCATACCTAAATTGTTGGAGTTTGAATTCCTTGACACTATGGCATCTTAACAAAATCAATATATTTCCCCTTCGTTAAATAAATAGTTTAGAATTTGTATGTTCAGGTCTATAATCTTACATGATATATTGTATAGGTTGCGGAACTAAAGCAACAATTTTTTATTTCCCTCTTTCTAGGAGGACTTGCTAGTGATAGATGGCGGGTTGTTCCTGCCTCAGGATTTTCTTGTAGTGCACAACAAATCTAGAAAGTGATAAGAAAAAACAAGGGTTTGGATCTTCCTCCTCATAAGGTTTTATACTCTACTATTCTTATTTGAATATGCCCTTGGTTTTAAAATTGATATATGCATTATTCATGAAATTTTGGTTTTGTTAGTTTAATCAGGTAATGGTTGCTTCTATTTGGTGTGAAGAGATTGTCAATGACAAGCTTCGCCTTCTATCGATTGATAAGGTACGTTTTGCACTTATCTTCTTGTAGAGTTACTGCTATTTGCATCCATCTTCCTTGTAGGAATTAGTTTTTGATTTAGAAATTCTTTGATAAGTAGAAACTTGTCGATTTGTTTAAGGGTTGGTTGGCACTGGAAGAAGTTGTTCAAACAGGACTTGTCTCTGGTTTTGGAAAAAAACTTAGTGCTGTGCTAGATTCTTCTTTTTCAGAATAAGTTTGCAGTTATATCAAATACATTAATCTTCAGTTATTTTGAGACTAAACTAATAGGTTTTAGAATGCTATATTTGAACTAAAAAAAAAAAATTAACTTATTAGAAAATGAATAATAATACTTATGGATTTTATTTGATTTAAATTGAGTTCAACGAATCTCTTTTTCAATTAGATTTTGACTTTGGTTCACGATCATTTAATGTTAGTATAACATATAATGGCATACATGTTGATGACTTTCGTTTAGAATCTCATTAGTCAACAATTCAATGAAAAGGCAATGGAGCTAACATTTATAGAATTTTCATATATAGAAAAGTGTGGAATTTTGCCACATAATACCACTCCATGAATTAGTACTTATACAATTATACTACTATGAGCTTATGAGAGGGTTATTGTTGGACGAGGCCAACCTCAGTCATGTAACATCCATTACTTATATTGTTTTGATTCACTAAACAAGAAAAAGAAATTATTAGACTCGATCATCTTTGCAATTGTGCTAGAAAAATTGCTTCGTTAGTAACAAAACTTATTTTTGAATAACTAAATTATAGTCTAGTAATTAATATTTGATTGATATATCAATTATAAATACCCATATGATCAATAGCCCACAATGATATACTAATAGATAGGATAAATTTCATAATTGTTTGTTGTGTTACTTGTGTATATTAATTATTTTGAAATCCCAATTGACTTTGCTTTATCTTTTAATAAGAGCATAACACATTTCAATTTAGATTTGAATAGTCTTTTTGAAACTTAAGAATCCAAAAAGTTATAATGGGTATAAAAGCTTTTGGACATTATGGATTTGTACATATTCCCCCTTTTATGATATATTGTAAATAAGGTTTTCTTTTATTATGATTATTGATTTAATTACTCTCTTCTAAATATGAAATGTTTAATGTAATTCTTATGATCACTTGAAATTTTATTAATCTATAGGATAAAAATGTATTGATTTTTTTTTTTTGTCTCTTAGTTAAACTAAACGTATTGTAGTTAACTTAAAAATTATTATTTATAGTATCATATGATAATAATTTAAGTAAAAAAATTATTGTTAAATCAATAGCAAAATCTAAGCATCCACTCAATATAAATTATAAATAATAAGATTTAATTAATAATTTGTTTTAACTTTAAAACTTATTTGATAAGAAAAACGAATATAAATTTAAGCATGTGACTTGCACGTGGAGCTAGAACTAGTAGTTAAAAAAAGGTTATAATTAGAATATATTTATAGTCTAGTGTGTAAATATATTTATTTGTAAAATGCCTTTAATGCAAGTTTCTACTGTTACTTTGAAAACATAACTAAATGTTATTTTGTATTTAATTGGTACAATAATTAACTTTTTACATTCTTTTCTTGTACATTTTGGATTAACGTGATAGTGAAATTGCAGGGAAAGCAGGTTCATCGCCATGCTATCTAGCATTCGAAGTGAGGTTGAAGATAGCAAGAATAGCTCAGAGGACATTTTCAAAGTTCAAACAACTCCCTTATAATTTTGTTGTTCTTTTTGAACCTTTTTTTTTTTTTTTCAATTGCAACTACCCTAAGGTATAATTGGGACTAGCAACAGTAGCCATTATGGCACGATCCGAGAATCAGCTCCCAAGAATAGAAAAAAACATGACAAGACCCCATCCCGACTCCTCTATCAAGTCTAGGAGAATCTCGCAAAAACTGACATTTTTCTAATTAAAATATGGATTTATTGAAAATCTTTTGAAAAAATCATCGTAAATCTCATAATCACTTTGTAAATATAATTTGAACAAATAAAAAATCCTTACATTTCTTGTGTTATACCTATATACTGAATATATAAAATATTTATAAAATATCATGAAATGATATTTTATTTGTAAAGGTATTCTTGAAACACATTTAAGAAATTCGATTAATTAAAAATGATATATACTAATACAAAATGTTCATTATCATGTGACCCTTATCACGATATGTAATAATTTATACGAAACTACGGCTGATGCACAGAAAAAATGAGTTTTATAAAAGAGTGAACGCTAACGTCCAGTGAGTAGATATAACTTTTCTCAAAATATTTCTATATAAAATATAATATATTACTTGTAATAATAAGTAATTCTCATAATTCAAAAACATTCATATCTGAACAATAAAATTGAATAAAAATATGATATCATAATACACTCCTATATGAATAATTCTTATATCTATAATAAAATATATTATGAAACTATTATTTATATAAAATTTCCTTGAAAACAATAAGAAATCATTCTTAATCTCGTCTACAAAATATAAGCTGAATATCTAATTGAAACTTTTCTAAAATCTCTTTCGAATACTGCCAAGGGCGGACCCACTGTTGGGCCAGGGGGGACACGTGCTCCCCCTGAAATTTTTTGAAAATTAATTAAGTTTACTGCATTTAAATATATAAAAGATAATGTGATACATCTTCACTCGCGCTTGATGGCTTGGATGGTAGCAGTCTCCCTTATACTGTAAGCGCCACCAGGGTTCAATCTCTGGCCATGTATTTTGCATTTTATCTTGTTTCTTGGTAATTTAATAAATATTAAATATATAGAATATTAAATGGAATCACAAAATTTGAAAGGTTTTGATGGTTGTGGTTACTTTTCTTCTTACATGCAGCCAGGTTCAACTCCCCATTGTGGCTTTTTTTTTTCACTCCCCTTTGTTTTTTTTTTTTTTTTTTAAATTTTATTCACTCACAAATGTTGTTTTTTTTTTTAAATGTTTTTTTATTCACTCATCAATTTTGCTTTGTCTTATAATTTTTTTTTTATGGTATGGATCTTGTTTTTCTTTCTTTTATCCACCATGATTCAATCAATTTTCCTATTAAAACATGTTAACTTTCCTCAATTTTTTTTCCCATTATGGTTTAATTTGTTCCCCTATCAAAGCATATTGTTTTTTTTTTTTTCTATTATTACAAATTGATCTTTAAATTTGAAATATTTTAACTTCATAAATTATCAACTCACAATCAATATGCTTTTGATTTTATATTTATATTAAGAATGTTATTTTAAGAAATTTTATTTATAATATTCTAAGGGGTCAAATTTTATATCTCCTATTGATTATGTATTTTTGCTATTTTTATTTCATATAATGTCATTCTAATAATTGAAAGAAATATTATAAATAACATTTCATATAATTTAGTTTTTTTATGTTATAATTATTATATAAAAGTGCCCCCCCTAATACAAATTTCTGGGTCCGCCACTGAATACTGCATATGTTACTCTAGTTTGATCACCATGCTTCAATCCTTCATTAGACTACTAGGGACGTCGCACAGTGGGGGCTAGCCTACCCTGGCCACCATTGAACGGAAAAAAAAAAAATTGTAATACTAAAACTATAACCAATTAATTGCTTCAGCCTGTGTGCTTAACAATTCGGGCATATTCAAAATGGCTTGATAATGCTGCATCAAGAGATCCATCTATTTTGGCTTCAGTCCTTGGTATTCTCACAAGTGGCATGGGTACATTAGAAGATTCGGCTACTTCTGTCGCTATGGCATTTAGGCATATCTGTGGGGGGAGAAAAAAAAACTATATTTATTTAAATATATATTTATTAATTCTTTTAATATCAAAAAAATGTATATTTATTCCAAATCTCATGTATTTTCTTATTTATATTTAATTTCTATTTAAATATTGTATATATAATAATTTTATTTCATATATTAGATGTGAAATTTTACTTAAATTATCACATTTTGCTTCTTTTTTATTATAATATAAGTTACATAATATATTATTTAAATTTAATTTTTTTGTTTTTTTTTCCTAATACACTCTTTAATATTTGATAAATTTAAGCATTTAAATATCTTTAGTTACAACTTGATTAATACTTGATTTTACTTATATTTAATATTTCTTTCATATTTTGTTTGATCTTTTTTACTTTTTGTTATACCTATTTTTTGGACTATAAAAATGGGCTGGTAAAAGCCTAAGGAAAAGGCCCAATGAGCGAACCCAAGAGAAGAAGCCCAGAATCCTCAACACCTAGCTCAGCTCGCAGCTCTTAGCCAGCTCCAGCTCGCAGCTCTCAGCTCGAGCTCCTAGCTCCAGCTTCTCAGCATCCAGCTCCTTAGCTCTCAGCTAGCTCAGCTCGCAGCTCTCAGCTCAGCTCCAGCTCGCAGCTCCAGCTCAGCTCGAGCTCAGCTAGCTCCAGCTTCTCAGCATCCAGCTCCTCAGCTCTCAGCTAGCTCAGCTCGCAGGATGGAGCTCTCAACTCTCAAGTCTTGTACCAGCAAGCTCCATGTTATTCCAGATCCCGATGAGCAATTAATGCAGTATGGTTATGACAGAGTTGTTAGTTAATGTAATAAATGTTATGTCAGAGTAGTTAATTTCTTTACGTGTACTTCACTCCATTATAATCTCTCATTCTCCATAAATAAGGAGGGAAATTCATTGTAAAGAAGGTTGAAAAAAGACGAGTGGAACAGTCACTCTGAAAAATAAAATATTAAGAGTGACTCGTGGATGTAGACACCATTTGACTGAATCACGTAAAAAATCTCAGTGTTCCTTCTCTTGTTCTTCCTCTCTCCTTTCTTTGGTGTGCTTTCTGATTGCAGGTATTGGGCTTTGGATCATCCGGTTGACCGAGACCAAAAATCGACGTCAACATCTTTTGGCGCTAAAGGAAGGGCCCAGGCTGCAATCTTGAACTTTCAGCAACCATGGTGAAAGGAAGAACAACCAGAAGTTCAAACCCGACAGCTAATCCACCTGAAAGGCAAGCAGATCAGCAAGAACGTGATTTTCAACTAAGAGAAAATGTTGTTGTGCCAATATCAGGTACATCTCACGCCCCCATGACAGGTGTTGCTGTAGGTATGCCTCCATCGACTTCTCACCAGCCAGCACCAGCAGACTCTATGGCTGGGGGGCTGCATGCATGGCACCAGCGGCAAGAAATGTTAGAGGATACAGTGCAGCAACTCGCTGAGGCAATAAGGGCGTTGGTACAAGCCCAGGCACCAGCCCCTGATGGACCACTCAAAGATCAACCACGACCTGCTGACTCAGTTCATTCCTCCAGCTCACATTCAAGAACTGAAGGTCGTCGAGCTCGTGGAGCTAGGAGCTCACAAAGGTCTTGTCTGGAAGGCACCTCAGATAACAGCTCTCAAGGTCGTGAGCTCGAGGGAGGCTATAACCCTCAAAACCCAGCAATAGAAGAGCTCTTTCAGAGGGTTCAACAGCTGGAGGAGCAACCTGGACCCCAAGATCTGAAAGAGCAGTATGAGGAAAGAACCCCTCTCACTAGGAAGATCGAGCTACAACCTCTCCCTTCCAGATTCAAGCTCCCCAGCATTCCACCTTATAATGGGGACAGCGACCCTTACGATCATCTGGACGCATTCAATATCCAAATGAATCTTCAGACGTCCAGCCCCTTGGTAAAATGCCGTGTTTTTCCAGCCACCTTGGGCGATGTTCCGCGAGCTTGGTTCAAACGTCTCTCAGTTCGTAGCATAAACAGTTGGGGGGAATGTCAGCAAAGATTCATTAGCCAGTATCAGGCCTTAAAAAAGTAGCTCGCACCACCTTGCCACCTCGCTACAGTATTTCAGCGACAGAGCGAGCCCTTAAAAGACTATATTACCAGGTTCAGGTATGAGATCGTTAACGTGGAGAATCCCTCGGATGACAGCATCTTAACTGCGATCTCAGCTGGCCTTCGTAAGGATGGGAAGCTCTATGAGAGCATATATAAATCCCCAATAAAGGACATGGGTGAATTCTATGAACGAGCTGCAAGGGAGATTAGATAGGAAGAAACATTCGGCCCTAAAAAGTTTGACCAAGTGGATGGACCAAGCAGTCCCAGCCAGCTGAAGAAAAGAAGTAATAGTGAAGATGAAAGTGAGGGTCAGAATAGAAGCTCAAGGCACCAGGTCGCCAAAAAGGCCAGAAACGAGCTCGGAAGTGAGCGACCTCAGCATCAAGGGCGTCATGAAAGCTACAGCGTCTTGTCAGATACGCAAGATAGCATATTTGCAGTAGAAAGGGATAGAGAAGACTTTGGGAAGCCTAACCCCATAAAGACCCCTACTAAGTTCAGAAACAAGAACAAATTTTGTGTCTATCATGATGAGATTGGGCACAATACTTCAGATTGCTGAAAGCTAAAAGATGCTATCGAGGACCTGATCAAACAAGGCCGTCTAGGAGAATATGTGGTGCATAGTAGCAGTCCCAGCGAGCTCCCAAGCTAGACATGAATCCTCAATGCATTCGCATTACAGTTGCTCCCAACAGGTCATGCACCTAATTTGTAATTTAATTTAAGAAATCAATAGAAGATATGAACTTTCTTCAATGATTTATATTACAGTTGCTTTATTGATTTCTTAAAATCATGCCATGAAAAAGTGCTTAAGCGACCTGTTAGCTGAGGTCGCAGCCCTCTGGACAGCTCACTAGCTCGCTATCTTAGCTGAGGCTTTGATCCACTGGAGATAGCTAGCTATAACCTGTTAGCTGAGGCCGACCTACTGAACAATTCGCAAAAGTGCGTCACTACGATAGGAGAGGTTACGACCTACTGGACAGCTTACTATCTTAGCTGAGGCTTCGATCCACTGGAGATAGCTAGCGTTGTTAGTTGAGGTCACAGCCCCCTACGTAGTTCGACAAACTGTTATGACAGGCGAGGTTCCAACCCCTGCATAGCTTGCAGCAATGTTTTTATATATTATGCTGGCTGAGTTCCTGAATCGAATTATGATCTGGAACCCCAGTCTGTGATGGTCAAGCGACCTTCCGAGCTCTCATAAGGTGTTTTTACCCTTGAGCAATACAATGATTAACACATTGATCACCTAGATTTTTCTGTTTGCAGAAAAAAACCAGGGGAACGAAGCACAATCATAAAAGGCCTCAGAAAATATATCAAGCTCAGCAGCTTCAGTAGAGTCACCATGAGGTGGGACGAAATATGAAAAAATGCCAAGGCAGGATGAGATACATCAGCTTTTACCAGTGAGCTCGAGCTCTCAGTCCGAAAATCGCACTAGGAGCTGGGGGGCTTATGTTATACCTATTTTTGGGACTATAAAAATGGGCTGGTAAAAGCCCAAGGAAAAGGCCTAATGAGCGAGCCCAAGAGAAGAAGCCCAGAATCCTCAACACATAGCTCAGCTCGCAGCTTTCAGCCAGCTCCAGCTCCAGCTCCTAGCTCCAGCTTCTCAGCATCCAGCTCCTCAGCTCTCAGCTAGCTCAGCTCGCAGCTCTCAGCCAGCTCTAGCTCGCAGCTCTCAGCTCGAGCTCCTAGCTCCAGCTTCTCAGCATCCAGCTCCTCAGCTCTCAGCTAGCTCAGCTCGCAGGATGGAGCTCTCAACTCTCAGGTCTCGTACCAGCAAGCTCCATGTTATTTCAGATCCCGAGGAGCAATTAATGCAGTATGGCTATGACAGAGTTGTTAGTTAATGTAATAAATGTTATGTCAGAGTAGTTAATTTCTTTACGTGTACTTCACTCCATTATAATCCCTCATTCTCCATAAATAGGGAGGGAAATTCATTGTAAAGAAGGTTGAAAAAAGACGAGTGGAACAGTCACTCTGAAAAATAAAATATTAAGAGTGACTCGTGGATGTAGACACCATTTGGCCGAACCACGTAAAAAATCTCAGTGTTCCTTCTCTTGTTCTTCCTCTCTCCTTTCTTTGGTGTGCTTTCTGATTGTAGGTATTGGGCTTTGGATCATCCGGTTGACCGAGACCAAAAATCGACGTCAACACTTTTATTTTTGTTTATTTATAATATGAATTTTAATGAGTAAGTAAGATTTATTATATCTCTCCTTTAACTAGATGTATCTATGTTTTTTTAATTTATAAAATGTTTTCATACCATCGAAATTCGTTTAAAACTTTTATTCTAGCCCACATAGATGAAAATTTTTGGTTATGTCCCTGTGAACTACTATTCATAGCTTATTACTCTTATATATATGTGGTCTTCAGTTTCATAATAAAACTGTAACTATTTGTAATATTAAAATCTACATCAACTAGTATCTAGAGGAATCTAATCATATGTGGTGGAGATATTTAACACACGCAGAACGAGAGATAATAGCTGTCATACATGTGTTGGGCGACTTCATGACTCCTCAAACATCTCTTATACACGTGTTGAACGACTCTTTAAGACTTACACATACGAAGTCTGATGACTATTGGAGGGAAAAGCATAGTTCTGATATTGTAAAAGTCTCATTTCAATCATTTCCAAATCTCAAATAATTTTCATATACAAATTGTATAATTCTATTTCTAAATATAAATATAATTCTCAATATGTCTATTTTTTTCATAATATAAATAAATATTTTATAGTCAAATCATAATTCATAATTCAAAATCAATATATTAATAGACTAATTAAATAATTTCCTTTTGATAACAATAAAATAAACCAAACTGAAATTTAATAATTATAATAAATCAATTTAATTAAAATAGATTATCCAGACAATTAATTAATTAATTAATTATTAATTTTTAATAATTTATAAATAATAAAATCTGAAATATATAATTATAATCAATTAATTTAATTTAAATAAATAATCCACTCACAAAACTCTTATACTCATATATGTGCCTAAAACGGGTTTGTCATTTGATTCCTTATCATTCTGAATCTATCCTAAATCACATTAATTCAATTTATAATTTATAAAAAAATTGACTAATTTTTTGGATTTTAAATCCTATTGAAATAAAATCAACTTATCTAGATAAATCGAATATCTAAATATTTAATTTATCCATACAAAATGTTCTCCTCTATTTTTCTTCTCTCTATTTTTTTCGGGGCTTCACGTGCACAGGTTTCCCCCATTTCTGCAGCTTGATTTGCTTCCAATAATATAGATATCGTCAAATATAAATATAAGATTATACAGGGCCACTTTAATTTCTCTTGCATGCCTCAATACTGCTTACCATGTACAAGCTTGTGCTGCTAATCGATTTCATTCATACTTCCCGTTTTGTTTACTGGCACGCACACCCAATTCGTATTTCTTGATTTTTTTTTTTTTTTTAAATATTGTTTCTCTTGATTTGATTGAATTTCTTTGACCCTTTCACATCACTATCACTGTTTTTTTTTTTTTTCTTTTTTAATATCACTCTATTTTATTGTTCTCTTACGTATCCATTCATTTTCTTTCAACTTGTTTTCACGACAGTTGTTCATTTTTTAAATAAAATAACGGCAATTATCTCTCTTTCCTTCTCCAGCCACCAAATTGTCTCAAATTTTTGACTTATCTTTCTACATTTTACACCCGACTTTTTTATATGATTTTTATTTTTTCACACCAAATTTTTTAAAAATATCCATAAAATAAATACCTATTTATATATAAATTTATTTTTAAAACTTGAATTGGATAAAATTAATAACAATAAGAGCAATGATATTTACGCCCTTAAAAAATTATATATACACCTTATTACGGTTTATTTCTAAAATTTCAATATTCTCCTTAAAAAAAATTACTAAAAAGGATAAATAATTTGTAACTACATTCACGGATATTAATAATTTCCTCATGTATTTGATATAACCATTTTATTTTCTTAAACCCTTAACTTCTCTTTTAAATATTAATTTCAAATATTAAACAATTTTTAAGAAATCAAATTAATTACAGAATATTAAGAATGAATCAAAATCATGATAAAATTATTATAGTTAGTTAAAAAGAAACAAAAAAGAAAATAAAACATGTTTGAAAGAAAAAAATAAGAACATATACCAACAAGTTTGTTTTAGTTTATATACTTCATAAGAAATCACCGATCAACTCAAACTTTTTTTCTTCATTATACAATACATCTATTGAGCCGAAATAAAAAATTATATCTTGATCAAATAGCAAAAAATTTGTTTGAATGCTATTGTATAATTCCAAAAATAAAATCCAACCCAAAATTAAACTGAAATAAAACTTTTTATATCTTTTTAAATTTTAACTTCTTTAAATTATTTTTTTTCAAATATAATTTTTTTAAAATATAAAATAGTTGTAAAGTGTGAAGAATAATTTAAAATCTTCTTAAAAATTGATTGTAAAATGAAAAGTTTTAAATTAATTATTATTATAAGAAAATCATAATTTACTTGCATTGTTTGTTGGGGAAAAAATCTTAAATTTTAGTAAAATTAATTAGATAATAAAATAAGTATTGTGAGTTGTACTAACAAAAGTATGATAAAAAAACAATAAAAGAAGGGTAATATTTGTATTAATTGGATGAGGTGCACACACAATTTATGAGGGATGAAAATATCGTCACTCTAACAATAAAGTAAGTTTTAAATAATCTTTTAATTCATTATGATTTGAATTTTACAGAATAATTTATATCTGAATGGAGGATAACTCACATGGATGGAGGGAAAATTCACCTATCGTGGGGGTGGAGTGTTAAAACCGTAATCTCTCAAGAGAGAGGAGGTGGGGGCAACACTTTATTCCTATGCTGTTGCCCTTTTGGCGTTGTTTCTTTTTAACTTGGATGGAGTTGAATGAAAAGAGAATATGCTTTTGTTGATTATTCTGGCCCAGAAGGAGCAAAGAGGGGGATATTTTCAATGTTTTAAGTGGTGGCTCAGGAGGACCAAATGTTACTAAAGCAACATCATCATTCAAATCTCAAAAAATTCCAAAACTAAAACCAAACCGCTGTATGTAAGCAAATAAGCAGAAAGTAGAAAAGTTACAAGCTTAAATTTGTAAGTGTATGGTAAAAGAGAAAAAAGTTGCTGCAATCCAATAAATTTAAATTTGCTTAACTTATACTAGTGAAAACTAAAACAATATTTATATATATATATATAAACTAAAGTAATAATATATAAAATATTAGTAAATTAAATCCTAAAAGAGATATTCTCGCCTCTTATTCAAATAGGAATGATAAATTACTTGAAGGTTACATTATTAGAATAATAGAGAAGTTTTAAGTAAATAAATAAATAATCACAAGAGAAGATATGTTTAGAAATCTTGCCCTTGTATTTGTATGCATATGATCTTATTCTTTTATTTTTATTTTTATTTTATTATTTAAGGAGGAAACAATTGGAGAGGCCCACTGGCAGATATTGTGTTTATGACATGGATAGTAAAATTTTGCGTTGAAACATAATGAAAATGAAACATAAGATGAACTTTTACACCTCCAACATTCCTCACACATAGAACTAAAAAGGTATGTGTTACATACGTGCAAGGGGAGATGCACCAACCATTTGAACTGAAAGTGATTGCACCTTGTACTCAAATTCTATCACATATGTATAGGTTGAGATGAAATAACCACCTAAATTAGTAAAAGTGGTGTCTGGATGTATTTTTTAAAATGAGTTTTCATTTTTAAAAATAAAAAATGAAAGTAAAGTATTTGATGATATGTTTTGTAAATATGTTTTTGAGAATATAAAATATATTTTTGAAAATTATAACTAAAAAGTGAAAAATAAATTTCTTTTATATTTTTCATAATTTTCAAATATATTTTTACACCAAATCATTATTTCTATATAAATAATTATTTTATTCATTTTTAAAAACAATACTAAATATGTTTATATTATTTTCTGTGTTTGAAAATAATTTTTAAAATATTTTATCAAATATTTTATATTTTCAAAAATATCAATTTAAAGTCAATTCCAAATACGTCCTGATGGTTTTGTGGCCTCTTTAAAATATTTTGTCAGACATGGTAATCACCGGTCACTGGCAAATCAAAAGGTATCAGATTCTATTGTTTTTAGTCGTCCTAAAGACTATGTTGACGAAGACTCTTCACATGGATTGGACCCACCCAAGGACAACTTTAATGTTGTACTAAAATGGTAAAAAATACTGATTAGATGTATTTTTTTTTAATTATTATATTTTTCTCTTCAATTATTAAATATAATAATTGAAAAGAAAAAATGCACCAAATCATGTTTTCCACCGTTTTTAATTGGGAGTTGCCCTTAGAGGGTCCAATCCATGTGAAGAGTCTTCATCAACCTAGACTTTAGGACGACTAAAAACAGTGGAAATCTGATACCTTTCGATTTGCCAGTGATCGATGATTACCATGTCTGATAAAATATTTTAATTAATTTAATTAAAAATATATAATAAATTATTATAAAAAA